>LS486448.1:31062-133674 GCA_900490705.1 Pristionchus arcanus
CCAGGACCGGGAAATCCCTAAAAGCCGGCTCTGGGACAAATAACCTAAATCAATTGAATTCTTTCCTCTAGGGTATGCTCCCATCGAAAAAAGAGATTTTTAAAAAATGTTTGAAAAAAATTGTTCCCGAGAGTGCCAATGTTGATAAATTCTCTCCTGATACCTGTGATAAGCACTACTAATTAATCTTTTAGAACTGTTTTGCATAACATAGACCTATCTTTGGCCTGCAAAAGAAGAGTGATGATTCGTAACAGGTTAGAATGAAGTAATCAAGATTAAAGTGATGACGTTGGACTAAGCGGTCACCACAAACCTTGAAAACATCGAATATGATTTTAAAGCCATTTTTTGGGGAAACAATACCTCGAAATATCACCCTTTGAGATCGATTTTGGGCTAAAACTATGCACAACTGGTATAGCACGCTATTTGTTGGTTATTATGCAGATATCATGTCCATAGAACTGATATCTCGGCGTCAATCGATCAAAATCCCCATCTTGAATTCTACTCTTGCGCAAGAGTTCATTCTGGATTCTACTCTTGCGCAAGAGTTCGAACTCTTGCGCAAGAGTTGATCCCCCTCTCTCTCCTCTTCCCTTCATTCCGCGCCACGCCGCGCACTCTGCCCTCTTCATTTGTCCACTCTAGCCACGACCCACAAGCTCACATCGAGAACTCAGCTAGCCGGATATTCGTGGGACACCTCCTTAAGCGTGCCGACTAATCTAGCTAGTAATAGAGCACACGGACAAATTCCTAGTTGAGAACCAAGTCCTTTGGTTCAAAGTCTTGGTTACGAAATAGAGATGCACATGTTTTGATGCTAGATGATAAAAATAGAAACAAATATAGTGAAAAGTAGGGGCGCGAACCTCCATGGAGAGAAGAGAACCGCTCGCGAGCAGTGACTGACGAGAGAATGAGGGAGAGAATGGAATGAACGAGAGTTGTTATTCACTGATTTGCATGAAATAACGAAGGATTTCATGCAAATTTCATTACGTGAAAATTGAACAACGCAAAATATCTTATTTGATTTTCGTATTTAGTTTTTTTATCGTTTATAATTTGTGTTATTGTTCTCTCCAACACAATCGGAAAATATATAACACGCGTCTTCTGAGAGATTGCATGACCCTGAGGAACTGGCTGCAAAAGTTTGAGCTAGATCCATGAAATAATTATGGTAGAGTACTATGGAGGAGGGAATTTTGTTAGCGTTGGTGATTTGCCCGTAAACCGGCTTTTAGGTATTTTCCGGCTCCGGAACCGGCTCGGACCGGTATTTTCGTATCTCAGCTTAGAGTAAAGATAAAAATATGGTTAGAAGCTCAAAAAATCCGCAAAAATATTCTAAAAAAGTTTCATATTATCGACTTTTGGCTATCGTAAAGTTTTCGATATGAAAAAATTGAAAAACCGATAACAATTTCACAAAATAAATTCTCCTGGGAAGGGGACCCCCCCATTTACCACTTTTTGAACACGGATTCTGAAACTACATACTCATAGTAGTTCTAGAAAAAATAGCACTTGGTTTGGGAGGCGTGACAATTAGGCCTCCCAAGTCAAAATATCTGAAAAAGTGCCTGAACATTGATTTATCGAAATGTTAAAACAATAGTTTTGAGTGTCGTAGGACCTAAATTTTTGCGCATTATTTTTATTTTATCACCAGAGAACGTTTTTAAATACATTTGGCATAGAATAGCCTCGTCCAATTGATTTTTCACGTCTCTGGTATGGGTTTCTGGAGGTCAGCAAAACCCATTCTGGAGGTCTCGCGTCAGTACGTCAAAAGAATCTTCGACCGAGCTGAAAAGTTTCCGGTAAGTAATTTTGAAGATGCTCTTTTAAGCTGCGCTTTCGGAATTTTGATATCGATATTTATTTCCAGGTTACGGTAGATCAAAGATCAAAAAATCGAAAACTGCGATTTTCAGTGAAATGTGCCTCACTTAAAAATTCATAGCCGTGGACAAAATGAAAATTTTATCTTGTTCTAAGTTGCCATGGATAGAGGAGAGCTCGAGCAACATTTCGTGCACAGAAAACTCATTCCTAGTCGGTGCGCTCGTGCGGAGTGGTCGGATTTCCGAAAATATATTACAACTATGGCAATACCGGTTTGTCCATAAATTCACTATGATTTTTTTCAAAGTACCTATATATGTCTAAAATATCACAAAAAATCAGAAAAATCCGAGAGGGGACAAAATGGGGGCAGCATTTTAAGTCATTTACACTTTTATTTGCGAATGTCGTTCATTGACATGCGGACTAAAATGCTGCCCCCATTTTGTCCCCTCTCGGATTTTTCTGATTTTTTGTGATATTTTAGACATATATAGGTACTTTGAAAAAAATCATAGTGAATTTATGGACAAACCGGTATTGCCATAGTTGCATTATATTTTCGGAAATCCGACCACTCCGCACGAGCGCACCGACTAGGAATGAGTTTTCTGTGCACGAAATGTTGCTCGAGCTCTCCTCTATCCATGGCAACTTAGAACAAGATAAAATCTTCATTTTGTCCACGGCTATGAATTTTTAAGTGAGGCACATTTCACTGAAAATCGCAGTTTTCGATTTTTTGATCTTTGATCTACCGTAACCTGGAAATAAATATCGATATCAAAATTCCGAAAGCGCAGCTTAAAAGAGCATCTTCAAAATTACTTACCGGAAACTTTTCAGCTCGGTCGAAGATTCTTTTGACGTACTGACGCGAGACCTCCAGAATGGGTTTTGCTGACCTCCAGAAACCCATACCAGAGACGTGAAAAATCAATTGGACGAGGCTATTCTATGCCAAATGTATTTAAAAACGTTCTCTGGTGATAAAATAAAAATAATGCGCAAAAATTTAGGTCCTACGACACTCAAAACTATTGTTTTAACATTTCGATAAATCAATGTTCAGGCACTTTTTCAGATATTTTGACTTGGGAGGCCTAATTGTCACGCCTCCCAAACCAAGTGCTATTTTTTCTAGAACTACTATGAGTATGTAGTTTCAGAATCCGTGTTCAAAAAGTGGTAAATGGGGGGGTCCCCTTCCCAGGAGAATTTATTTTGTGAAATTGTTATCGGTTTTTCAATTTTTTCATATCGAAAACTTTACGATAGCCAAAAGTCGATAATATGAAACTTTTTTAGAATATTTTTGCGGATTTTTTGAGCTTCTAACCATATTTTTATCTTTACTCTAAGCTGAGATACGAAAATACCGGTCCGAGCCGGTTCCGGAGCCGGAAAATACCTAAAAGCCGGTTTACGGGCAAATCACCAACGCTAAAAAAATTCCCTCCACCATGGTACTCTACCATAATTATATCATGGATTTAGCTCAAACTTTTGCAGCCAGTTCCTCAGAGGGGCAGTATTCATGCAATCTCTCAGAAGACGCGTGATAATATTTATCAGAATCGGAACGGATAATGTTTGATCCACAATACTGTACAAAACCCGTAATCGTGAGATGAGTTCAGTGGGGGGCATTGTAAATCACCGAAAGCCAAAAAATAATAAGACAACAATCTTGGGCGATAAAAGTTGATCCATCATTAAAATATTCAATAATATGAGTTGGTAATCACATCGGAATTTCGGGGTACCCGTCTAGTCAATAATGAGAAGTTCGCTAGAGGAGCGGACTGTAAGATAATGCAACTGGGAGGAGCAAGGATAGAGTCAGATAAGGAAAGGAAAGCGAGAGAAGACATGCAAAAGGCGATGGGTGATAGGGTGGAAAGGGGTACGGTAGGTTAGGGTACTGTAGGTCAGGGATTATTGAGCATGATCGATGGTGAAGGCCCTCTTGCGCCGAGAGTGATACGAGTCGGACCTCATAGCGGTAGGCGGAGTTCGTTGCGGGCTACCACCGGAACCCGGTCGACTGCAAAATTAATTAGTTATTAAAGTAATTACATTATTAAATTGTATATGTTGAAGCGGAGGATTGAGGCAACTAGCATGCTGTATCGCAGTTAGGTATGCACAGTTAGAACGTCGGTAATTTTCGAGATTGCATAAGAAGCATTATATTTTCAACGTGATTGATGCTATCATGCAATTTTCCCTCGTATTTTCGCCTGTTCCAAAAATGATCTTTATTTGTATTTGCTTTCCGATTGAACAAGTTCGATGATTTATTTGTGCCCCATGCGC
Organism: Pristionchus arcanus; assembly: GCA_900490705.1. NCBI lineage: Eukaryota > Metazoa > Nematoda > Chromadorea > Rhabditida > Neodiplogasteridae > Pristionchus > Pristionchus arcanus. Next base: position 35,242 of record LS486448.1, read on the forward strand.
AATCAGAATTTGAGTAATTTTTTATTGAAATTGTGATGTCAGGCTATTCGCGAAGACCTTTCCCGATTAGTAGCGTGAATTAGGCCTATGATGCTATCTAAAGCAAAGTCGGCATAAAATTGTAATTTCTGTCTCTGATTATCCTACACTAACCACAGAGCGCACAGTTACATCACAATCATTAGGTAGTGGCGAATTAGTAATATTTGCGTGAATTAGTGAAACTATCATGCTGCTACCTGCTCCTCTGACCGGTCTGCTGCACTACTCCCACTCCATTGTTGTTGATGGCATTGGTAGCAGCTGACACGGAACAGTTCTGATGGTGGATGAAGTGGTTGCGCACGGCACGTTGGAGGACCTGCAGAGATACGGATCCATTTGAGATCAATCATTAAAGTAAAGTTCGAAATACGGGCCATGTTCTCCTCATTTCGCACACTCTCGTGATTGTGACCGGTGATTGAGCACGTGAAATGAAGAGACGGCGACCCGTATTTCGAGCTCTACTTCAGAAACACAACACATATTTCGTGGCTTTCCCCTAATCTTCCGTAACAAAGATTTATCGAGATCGCTCAATTATTTTCGTTAAACCGATGATTTTAAACCTTACCTCAATCTGTGTTCGCATCTCGTCTTGCGCTGATACGAGTCGTTGCATAGACGAGTGCATCTCAGCTACCAACTGAATTGGAATTAAATTACAAATAAATTAATACTTGTAAAAACAACCCGATTCAGTTTGCTGAATGTAATTACACACCATCGTAAAAAATGCACAACGTTTTTCAACAACTACCATTTTTCTGCAGAAGAGGCAAAGAAAACAGTAATTTTGGTTCTGTTTTTGTGCTCAACTATCAAGTAAATAGGACAGAACAACTCACCCTCGTCACTTGCTGCGTATTAACGCTATTATTCTCGCCAAAGATCCTGATTTCGTTCTTGATCGCGCGGAATCGATGGATGGCATTCAAGAAGCGTCGCTGGTGCAGTCGCAACACCGCATCACTACTGGGCTCGCCCGATTGGAGACACTTGTGAATGTGCCATGTGTGCTGGAGCACCTGGAAATAGAGATATTTCAGTAAGGTTCGATAGCTTTGTAGTCGTTTTTGGAGTGAATTTTAGCTTCTCATCGCATTTCAACCGAAACTTTTTTTAAAGAACATGCCGTCTTGCTGAGAAGATTCGGTGATAAACATGAACCAGGAGGTATAAATGGACTATATCACGAGAAGATTGCTTACCCTGGCAGCAGCATTCTTATGCTCTCTGGTCAGCCGCGAGTCGTTCATGAAGTTGTTCACGTTCCTGAAATTCAACTTCATCTTAGTATCTAAATTCCTTTCGATTGAGGATAAAAACGAAGAAGAAATTTGCTGACCTCTGCCCATTCGACAGTTGAATGTTGCGAGAGATGACAGCGATGAGAATGGAAGAGATGATCGCACCCTGGAATGAAAAATTAATTTAATTTATTTCGCTTTCTTTAATTTATTTCGTGTCAACGCTAGAGACGTGAATTAAATTTTGAAAAGATTGCGTATCGAGTATCATTGCCATTGCCCAGCGCATGTATTATACCACCAGTGAAATATGTCCTGCTGATCGGTATTGATAAAAATTTCATTTTCGAGCTGGCGCTGATTTGGATCGGTTTCACGCGCGACATGAGTGAGGATTCGAATGCGATCGTTGATTTGTGCTCTCCATTGATGTTTAGAAAAAAAATTACATCCCTGTTTTTTTTAGTTTTTGATTTCTCGATGCTGTATGCCCTACTCACCACAACTCCCACAAATATCGCCAGAATCCGTCCAGCGTGCGTCGCCGGCACGATGTCACCGTAGCCGTTGAGCATGAACGTGATTGCTAGAATTAAACAATTATTTATTTTATATTATTTTAATACTTTGCCATAGGTTAATGACAAGATAGGCATAGGAAAGAAAAAAACGTGGACCAAAGACTTGCTCGGATTTTGTGACTATGGAAGACCATGAAAAACAAAACCATTGAGATTTACGAGAATGGGACGCATTTATGTATTTTCCAGCGGTTTCACAGACGAATAACGAGGAAAAAACGGAAAAAAAGAGAAACAAACCAATGAACCAGAGCGCGTTTGAGTAGAGAATCGAGGGCTCGTCTTTTTCAGCTCGGCCGTACCTGAAAATATTCGGAATCTCTCCCTTTGAATGAAATTATGGAAATTCCCGACAAAACTACTTAAAGAAGGTGTCCCACGAATATCTGGCTAACTGAGTTCTCGATGTGAGCTTGTGGGTCGTGGCTACCCCATAACACTTTCGAAACTTCCATGTTTTCATTTTTCGATTAAACTGAGATATAAACAGTTGGCTGCGTTCCAAGTGACCCTGAAATGCAGGCAACGAGCGAGAGAGCGTGCGAAATGAGGAGAGCGCGCTCTCTCATCCCTCACTTTGCATAGTCGCCCGAGCGGTTCGTGGGACGCCTTCTTTAACCCAAACATCTATGTTTGGGATGTTGATTCGGATGATCAAAAACCAAAGAGCATGTAGTCTTTGCGCACTGCACCCCATCCTACTCAGATTCAGTACCTCTCGCACAGGACGAAGCACCAACTGCTCGCCAGCCAGAAGATAACGGTGAATGCGGTGAGAAAGACGAGGGGTTGCTCGTCCAGGACTGTCTTGACGACGAATGAGAAGTTCACCTGAAGTTCTTATGATGAGCACGGAGTTTTACTGAATTTATCGAGGTCTTTGGTTATATTTTTAATGTTTTGGTTGTCAGTTGTCTTTAGAAAACGAACGAGAAGATGACCTGAGGATATTACGGTAGATTACAGTTAATTGTTTTTCGAGAATACAGCCTATTGATTAACGATTTTCGGTCGAGTGAGGATAGAGATAACTATGATTACCTGGATTCGATTGAGGGCTGCGAGCGTTCGTGTCGAGGCGTCCTGTAATGAGATAATTGATCGATCTAAACAAAAAAGAGCAAGAAATATGGAAAAAATAAGCTTTTTAGCCATGAGAAAGATAAGAAAGAGGATGAAAAATAGTGAGACGTGAAAAGCGTGGTTGTCAGGTGCTACAGCACTTCAAGTGCACCATATGACTAATTAGACTGCTGATAAGTGCTTCTATCCCTTGTCTCGAAATTCTCGTTTCTTCTTACCTCAGAGACATCAACGTGAAACGATAGAGCTAAAAAGTTTTACACAGCTCCGATTCGCATCTCAAATTGCACTACACAATTCGTGGCTTTCTTTTTCTCATTGAAGCTCTTTTTTGCGCTGGATCATAGGAAATTCAGATAAAAATTACCTGAAACTGCTTGCTGTGCAGCACCATGAACCTCGCGACGAGGTAGACTCGACACAGCATCACGATGGAAAGAAGGACATCGAGAGGGACCTGAAAATATGCATTCATTAGAAGTTTTTCAGCTAAAATTAGTTTTGCAATGCGGACCTAAAATTGAGTCACAGCAAATTTCTCCGATGAATTCATACGATTTGGAAAAGAATCTAAGAAGAATAAAAAAAGCGAGAGATAAGAAAGACAATAAGGCCACTCCTATTTCCAATGCTCTTTCTCTCCAGACCAACGAGAAAGAATGAAGAGTCTCATCTACAGTTCATCACTTCGAGTAATAGTTAACCTCTTTCGTCTCAAACGCGTGGTTCTTCCTGCTATCGTGCACGTTCCGATTCGTCTCGATGTACGACCATCGGAGGTGACCGGTTCCTACGGATAAAATATTATTTAAGGTATTTTTTTTGTTTTTCGAAATCATTCACACCTAATATCGATGTTGTTGTCGTCTCTCGATTATTATGTGAAGATGAAACACAACTGTGATAAATTTTCGGTGTGAGCCAAATTGAATGGACGGCTGGGGGTGTCAGCGCAGGTTCCCAATATTGAACAAGCCGTAAATCCAATAAGGAAGCGATATAGGACGGTACAATCGCCTAAGCAGTGACTGACCCGGTAACGGGCAAACAGCGCAAAAGACCATCCTCTTCCACCCCGCACTCATTACTCATTGTTCCACTCTTACTAGAGTTTGAAATGTGGGACGGGTAATCCGGACCCGACCGGGTAGTAGAGACGGAATGAGTGGAATGCGAGTTACCCGGGATAGTCGACGTGGAATGAAGAATTACCCGGGATCCTCGGTTTTGGAGAGCGAATCAACGAGCTTTTCATGCTCAGGGGATAGCTAATTGGGGAAAATAAGTGCATTTATCTCTAGGCAAGGAACCTAGGAGCTATTCTACTAGTTTTCTAATATAGTAGCGCATTTTTATCGGATTTCTAATACGCTTCTCTTGTAACTAAGAGACTGGAAGTTGGAATAATGTAAATACCTGAGCATCGAGGTTTAGAATAACAATTAGCTAAATTTCAGCTATACTCACACTTGTAAGCAACTTTAAGGCAGATTGCGAGTTGCTTGTGCAATGCAGTCTACGCTAGTGAATGTATGAGAGGAGGGGGAGGGAGAGAACTCCGCTGATACAGGCTTACCATCCTCGAGTATGAACTGATTCTTTCCTGAAGCCTCTGATTACATGGAGCAGGGTGCTAATGTCACATTTCCAATTGGAAAGATAGCGAAGTATTAGATTTCTTAGATAAAGACGTCTAAAATTTACTTCCTAATAACTTAGTTCTATCTAGACATAAGAGTGATACAGATTAAGTAATAACAAGTCCTAGCATGAGTCGATGAGGCCATTTTATTTGTAATTAAACATGCCATCACTCCACGACTTCGCTCTTTTTTTAAGAACTTGAGCATGACTGTTTGTCGCATTACTCGAACGTCTTGTGCAGCTTTTTCCTAAACGATAAACACGCAGAAACCGTTCAAAATTACGTCAACTAGCTTAGAAACAAGGGTAAACGTATCAGACCGACCACTCCTGATCATCTCGCGAGGCAGAAATGAGTCTTTCTCACGAGCGCGAGCGATTTACATTCAACTATCCCGGGTAATGGGGTGAAAACCCGGGTAATTCATTCCTCCCTCTCCCACTCATTCTTCGCAGTCGGGTACCCGCTATCCCGGGTAGCGTTACATTTCAAACTCTAACTCTTACTATATTATCGTGCACCCGTCAAATTATTATTGCAATTTTTATGTTTTAATGTTATTTGTTATTATTATTACCTGGCAACGGACAAACAGCACAAAATATCATCTCCATCACGATCCTCATCCATCTCGCACTCGTCATCACTACCCTCCAGTCATCCGCTCCGCAGTCCACCAAGTCTAACTGGAATTAAAAAATGATTCGCCAAATTAATTTTAATTCCACTTTAGTATTTATTTATTTTAATTATATTTTTCCAACCCGCATCTCGGACTCATCGAATTTTGTCCTGCTGGGTCTGACTATAAACTGATTGTGAAACCTACTTGATACACCTTTGATTTTTTCGTTATTTCAAAATAGAGTTCGAAACTTTGGTAATTCTTCAATTTACTTTTCACTTTTCATTTTACGTGCTATCCGTCTTTTCCGAGTTAATTTCTCATTAAAAATTTTCTTCCAGACCTAATCGGATAAGCACTGTCGTTACTATCTCTCCAAGTGACTATCGAGTGCTTGTGAAACTTATCTCGATCATACATTACTATTCTAATGAGATTGAACAGACAGCTGCGGGAAATAGAGGGATTGAGAGAGATTACACCTACCACGACCATTGTTATGAATTATGCGCTAAATAAGACTCCAGAAATGGGCTTCACAATCTTAAATCCAGTTCCCGGAATTTCACGAGCAGCTCACACTATTTTCTGGCTTTCATTTACTTGTTTTGGTTCTTACCATGATCTCATTGTGATGGAAGGCGACAATCTGTGTGAGCAGAGCCATCGTTGTCAACCCGACGAAGGCACGGAGGACGAGGGAGACGGCGTGGTTCTGAAGGGAATATTGAAATCTTGTTTTTGTTAGTCCAGCAGTCTTGACCATGCGCATGTGTGTCTTCAATCAAAAAAAGTTTTTTGTCTCATTTTGCGAGGAGGCTAACGATAGCAGTTATGCAAGGCGCGAATGAAGAGGGAGACGGCGTGGGTCTAAAGAATGATTATCAAGCCATTCTTCCGTGAGACATTATTAGTAAGTAGCCTCCTTGTGCAATCCAGTTTCAACTTTTTGAATCAAAAAAGTTGTTGAGCTTAGTTCATGATTTGATTATCGGTTAATAAGGCTCAGATTTTTGCTTCGTATTCAATGAAGGGGATGACAACACGAAGCTTCTGCCTAGAGAAATACTACAGAAACAAGTGTATGCATATGCTCACTGAAATTTGACCTCGGATCCTATTCCCACGCACTTGCTCTTTCCATGTTATTCGATGTATATATTTTCAGAATAGCTTGCACCTTTGAACTTACTGTTTACCAGTAAACATGTTTATGTTGTGTCATCCCCTCGCAAGTGGTCACACCTAGCATCTCATGAATATCAGACTGAATTATGCGACTCGTCATTTCACACTCTTCCTCGCATGTCTGACCGGCGAGAGAGTGTGATGTGTGAAGATACGGATTCTTCACCCTGACAACGCTCCTCATGAACCATTCGTGACGGCCTCACTCAGTCACACATACCTTGCTCATCCGTACCTACTTGTTTGGAAACAGAAGATGGAAAAACATTCCCCGATCTCTCAATTCGCAACGCTCTTTCGGTCTTTCTGACTGAAAGAACGAAAGAGGCCTCTATTTTGAAACGTGCGGTTTACCTATGCGCTTTTCCCAGCATCAACCAAAGATACTCACTGGCATACTTTTTATGCGTACACGTACACGTACACTATTATTGGATTGATCTTTTCGTGAGATCTTGCGATCTATCATGTCACTCGTTGTGGGAAATGTTAGCAGGGAAACATTACGGCAACTAAGAGCGGTGTGTCAAAATAGAAGCAGAACTGATACTAAAACCTCACACTCTTTTCTATTGGTGAAAAAATTAAACTAATCGACAGTGGTGTGCCTAGCTAAGCATCATTGTCTCTGCTCTAAACACACGCTCCCTCGCTCATCAGAGATAACGACAATTCAAAATACGGTAAATAATCTCTACATTTCACACACACTCTCGCCGATCATAGTTTCGTTAGAAAGTGTGTGCGAAAAACGGAGACAATTACTCTGTTTCGATCTTACATTTAAGTCAGAGACGCCGAGAGAGCGTGCAAAACGAGGAGAGCCAGACAGCCTATCTACATTGCACTCTACTCACATTGAAGTAGGTCCATACGGGCGTTCCAGCCTCTTCCTCGACAGGGAATCGATAAATCTCGATCATTCTACCGTATCCGACCTACCTTATCGATCTCCCACATCCGCTGACCGGTCATCTCCGACTCGACAACCATGAAGAAAATGCCGACGAGAGCGAGGACGAGGGCGCTGAAAGGATACGGTAGGTATGATATTGGAAAACAGTCAGCAATCGCAGACTGGTTTTATCTTCTTTTTGACTGATTTCCATAGAGATTTTGCACGAGTGCTTTAGTGTGTCGTTGTGTCGCTAAGGATACTATGGTATCGCTAACTGACCGATCGATAATGTTGACGCGGTTGTTGAGTCGCTCGGACCTGACGCGGTACACGAGCTTGACCTGGTTCGAGTCCACGGGCACGCCGTATCTGAAGGAATTGGTTCTTGGTTCCTGGAACTTCTTTTGTTCCGAATTTTGGTACCCATCATAATTAAAATCCATGTAATTTCACTTATCAATCTATCGAGAGCGATTTCAGCTTCCGTGTTCGGACATCACATCTTTTGCAAAGAACTCAACGAGCATCTCGAGATCAGACAAATTTTTTTGCCCGAGGGGAAACTTCAATGTGAGTGCGATAATCAGCTTCACTTAGGCGAGTAAAATTTTGATTCCGCACGCTCCATTGCCTATTTTGCGAGAGATTACATGGAATGAGGTCCGAGTAATTTACTCGAGCAAATCGAACTGCAGCACGAACACATTTTTCCATTATCATATCACTGGTCAAAGACAGAGCGAGAGAGTACATATGTGAAATAGAGTATATTGTATTGGCCCGGTTGGTGTTTCATTGACGCGCTTAGTGTGCTCACCTCGAGTTGTTCCTCTTGAAATTGTGCGCGGATGCATGATTGCCGGCGGATCCGTTCGATTCGGAGAAGCAGATGGCCACCTGGCCGCCGCCGCCCTTGTCGAACGAGGCATGCTGGAAAATGGGGGGATTTATTGACCCGGTTGAGGTGCGGTTGGCGCGCTCCGTGTGTCAAGGCACTCTGCATAAAAATAAACGAGACATGCTTGATTGTCCCGGTTGAGGTGTCATTGACGCAGTTGCTTTGTTGCAGAAAAAAAAATCAAGTTTTGCAAGTGAACATTATTGAATGAAATCAGCCCCTGCTCGACGAGACAAACCCGCTGGTTTTGTTCTTTGAAAATTCTCCGAAATTCAATACCCAAATAGACGATGCAAGGACTTTGATCGGTGGTTTGGAGGAGCAGAAGCTCTGCATGAAATTGAATATTTTATGCCGAGAAAAGATTAGTCGCTCAACGTCTCTCGTCGATAGACTCTTTAGTTCCTACTTCTAATCCATCGCATAGAGTGCAACCGGCAATATTCATCCGGAGAATTATGATGACACACCACGTTTATGATTTTGGCGCTGGCTCGGTTGCTGTGTCATTGACCCCGTTAGTGCGTCTGATAAATTTAGCTGGAAATCCCACCTGTGAGTCGATCAGGGAAGACGTGATGCTCGTCTTGACGCGGTTGATGCGCAGCTGCGAGCCCGTGTCCTCCACCTGGAATTATATTTTATAAAAATAATATAATATCTTTTTAGAATTGTATTCGTCATTGTCATCTTCATTGAATTCGAATTGAAGAGCCCCAGCGCTTATAGAACACCTTGTGAAACATATCCAAACGAGAAAGCTCTTTAGGAAGTCTCAACATCTCTCTATTCTATCTATGCCTCAACTAAGATGCTTTATAAAATGCAAGTTTGTGCCGAAAAATTAATGATAAAGTGAAACTTACAGTAATAACCGGTCCGTGGTGCCCGCCGCCAGAGTTGAGTCGGTTGCCCGCTGCAATAAATCGATTATTATGAAATATACCACCGATAATTTCTTACATTTTCGAAAACCGAGAATTTTCCGTATATTTCCCACACTTTCTGCAAGAAATTGTGATAAATCTGAAAATAAAAAAAGTAAAAATCTCGATTTTCGATGATCAATATCTCAAAACTTGAGTACTTTCCCACGTGTGCTGCAAAAAGGCGGAAGTAGCTACTCGTTTGAACAACCTCAAAAACCGCTTGAAATTGCCAAAGAAAAAGGGTGAGGATGCTTCCACCTCCCCCCTCTCAAACATGGCCGGTGTAGTATCGAGTCAGGGTGGAGAAAAGTATCAGGTTACGCAAAGCGACGGGGCGCCCCTTATGTGAGTGTGCCCTATATGTCGCGGAAGGTTTCGGGTAGGATGTTTGGCTCTCCGATGCAGGTCTGGTTGGTTACACAGTACGAGATAGGGCGCGAAATACAGAGAGCAAAATGTGTGCCCTATGGGGAGGTAGGCGAGCGGGCGTGGGAAGTCACAGTGAGTTCATCTAATCAAATCTTATGAGTTCGGAAAGGTAGTTTACTTTCATCACACATTCTCGAACATAAGTGCGAAATGGCGCTACCGCGTTACGATTCCACGTCAGTGGCTTATCGCACCTTGCGGGACCATTTTTACGAACTGCTCTGTTTTATTGGCTCATGTAAGAGCCGCTCTAAATGTGGAAGCGGTAGGAAATGAGAATGATAGGATGGGACATACTGGGCCACAAAATTGAGAAGAGTACATTTTCATAGGGAAGTTATCTAACTTGGGCGGATTCGGTCCCTCGGAACACATCAACGGCTTGTCATCAGATGGCTAGTTCTTCCTCAACGATCGAAGACGAGCAAGACGAGCAATCCTCGCAGCTTTCTGACGACGTCAGGGACTTATCTCCCATCAGCCCCAGATTAGTATATCCCCAAAACCGATCCGATAAAGAATCTCGTCATGTTGTAGTCCCATTACACATCGGGGGATTATTGTGCAACGCTTGGTGTTGAAGATGAAGTCGACTTGCTTTAGCTTACTATAGAAATGCTGTTAGTGGTAAGCATTCACAAAGGTGCGAATCAGACCGTTACTGACAAAGAATGCGCGTTAAACTTATCCCATGAAGTCATTTTGTCGGCCGCATATGGGATTGTGTAAGGTCTATGCGCCATAAAATTATAAAAGGAATCTGTGTGCATCAACCACCATAATTAAAACCTTTCCTATGATATCGCTCGTCATTTTGTAGTTATTGCAACTACGTGTTCGGAAGTTATTCTCATGCTCCACATCATGCGATGCTGTCAGAAGGAACGTGAAAAAGGAATCGAGGAGGAGGGAAATGTTTCGCTAGTTCGCCTCTGCGAGTCATTGCTACAGGGATTCTTCCTCTCATCTATTTGGGGTACTGGTGCGACTAGGATTTGGTATCCACGCCATGCAGAAATTGTGAGAGAATTCATTCAAATGTAAGCTCGATTGCTTCCGTGATTGTTCCTCTTTCCTTCATTCACATCATTCTATCACTCATCCCATCTCGTATCCAACCAAAACGTATCATATTCGCAAACGAGTATTAACTGCGAGAGATCTGGTGAAAAAGAGAGAGGCCAGGTGTGCAGAGGATTCACACAGCCTCGAATTATCCTAATTGAAGGCTCCCCCGGTCCAAACATAGGCCCCAGATTTCTCATCTGACAGTGGGGCTTCCAGTGCAGCTAAACTTTCGGCGAAACTAATGGAAACCTGTTCGTACATCACACTTTCGAGAAATATGAAGCAACGAAGATACTGAAGAAACGAGTTGATCTTTCACTGTCAATAGCGTGCGTAATGACGAGACGGTAGTCCGAATTTCAAGAGGGGATTAGAACAATAACAACAACAATAACAAAATAAAAACAATAACTACCTGGTTGGATCAGTCGATACTGTCTACGCTTGACGACTTTGGTCGAGTGACGGGACAGCAATCGGTTGGTGCTCTCAACCCGGCCAAGCTTATCCAAACGTGGTTTGGGAAGTCGAAGCATGGCGGATCAACTCGCTCGATTATCGGAACTGGAGGCGACCCGGGCGAAATGCATAGCGAAGTTGACGAGCCTCCGCGCTTCCGGAAGGGGTAGTAGTGTCGGATTCGAATAATCACTAGAGTCGAGGAGCCTCAGGTGTGCGTTTCCAGATTGAAGAAGAGAGGAAAGAGGAGGAGGAGGAAGGGATGGGGAAGAAGGGATTGATCGAGAGACGTGTGAGAAGAGAGGGAGCACTCGGAGCGCGCGCGCAAAAACGCGGGAGTGTGAGAGATCTCGATGATAATCACTAGGGATGACTGGAAAGGAGATGACTCTCCTTGTTTTACGTGCTCTCTCGCCAATCTCTGACCGTAATGGGGTTCGGTAGTGATAATAGCGGGCTTGCGAGCACTTTTACGAGCTGTTTTCCGGTTTTGCGAAGACCCTGGGACATTAGGCAAATGAGATGAGGCATCACTTAGAAGTGATAGGATGATGCGAGATAGGATCTATTTTATTATACAAATATTCGTATACATCTACTCTTATAAGTGAGATAGAGAAAGCGGAAAGAGAAAAGAAACGATTTTTTCATCCTGACGTCCCTAGCCTTATCAAACCTAGCGTGCTGATTCAGACTTCATCTAGTGATCCAATTTGAAACATTAAAAAAATAATATAAAAATTTAATAAATAAAATTTAATATATTAAAATAAAACCAAAACCTCACCCAACTCGACGATTTGGTACCGATACATCTCTCCTATCAAGTCGATGATGTGAGCCAAACTAGCCGAGTTTCCCCGAGTCTGACATTATTACAGCGCAGATCGATTCCCAGCCTTTTTAGAAGCCAAGCAAAAAAATGATATTAGCGCGCGGGCCTCTTACTTCTCACGGAGCATTGGTCATGCGCTCGTCCATCGAGTTGATCTCTGATATGTCAGAGATAGCTAGAGAGTATGGGGAATTGAGTGAGTTTATCGATCAGGGGTCGGTCAGAGTCGACTAGAGAGTGTGCGGAAGTGAGAGAGTCTTGAGTCAGAGAACGCGAGAGATAATGGGAAATGGAGAGAGCTGGAGTGATTCTCTTCCCACGATGTCCATGGGTGTGGGAAATTGGAGTGATTATGAATCGGAATTGAGCTGACAAAACATAATGTTGACAACGTCGCGAGGATTGAGGAAATTGTGTGATTTCCCTATGATGTTGCTCATGTAAAATGTAAAATGTTGCTCTGTATGGTGTGAATACTTCTCCCGAAGATTCATCAATCGATTACAAACAAACACATATTGAAGAACGCGAACCATAACTGATTAGTCATGTCATTGCTACAAATTGTGATTGAAAATCCTCTCAACTCGAAAGACTATTAAAAAGTTACCGTATCCACTCGAGTGCAGCTGATCTCAATCTTCGTACAGCCAACCCACCAGGAACCAAAGCCGAATTTAAGCTCGCCGCAAACATGCGCTTTTTTCACATTACGCACGTCTCACAATCAGTGTCATGTATTCCAATCCCCTCGAAATGTAGATTACATACCAAGTCCATGTCCATTCGAGTCCAACGATTCCCTGCTGCAGTCAATCCTCGTATAGGCAGGCGGCATCGACCCGAGCTTCTTCCTGGAACTGTCCCGGAGTTAATATAAGGAATGGTTCGGTAATTATTTTCGTAGTGAAGCTATCGTGAGTTTGAAATGCTCAGCATATGAGATGTGCTGGTTAGCGAGCTATCGATTGTCTGAGAGAGAGGAGGACAGTTGAACTACCGCCTCCTCCCGGCCTCTTCCTTTCTCCGCCCCCTCGAACGTTCGTCAAAGGACAGCTACGAGTGGAATGGAAAATAATCTCATGATAACAATAAGGAGAAGGAAGACGGGAGGAGGGGAAGGGTAATTTGAAGTACAGCTCAAATATCAGAACAAGAAATGCTCTAGCAGATGGAGGATTCGCATTAGGGCTGTCAGGATGAAGAATCCGTCTCTTCATTCCTCGTGCTCTCTCACCGGTCAGAGTGACGAGAGAGTACGCAGAATGAAGAGACGGATTCTTCACCCTGACAGCTCTAATTCGCATGCTAGAATCGTTTGGATAAATTCGTCTCTGACGCGCTAGGACTTTGGTTCGCTTTGAACTGGAAAGCGATAAAGAGGCTACGGAACGCGAGATGAGCTTGCGGCTTTTGAGCGTCAAAGGATTTAAAGAAATCGCCGATAAATGATTTGCTCTCCTCACTTCACGCGCTCTCTGACACTCTGTCTGATGGATTTGAACGCATGTGAAATGGAGAACGGCATTTGGCACAAATAGACGGTATTTACGCCTCGCTCCCTCAGTCTCGATTGATTCGAGTTTACCACTAAGTGACAACTAATTTCCACCACTCCGGAGTTTTTATTGAATCAAACGGAATCTAGGGAGACTTTGTACTTGGGCTATTTCAATTCCTTGAAATCAGTAGAATGCCAATGGGATAATGACGAAACAAGTTCCGGTGTGCTTCAAGACATTTACAAGAGCAGCCAGATAAGAAACTTTCAATGTCGTGTGATCTTTCTTTAAAAAACGCAAAAGTTTTTTTAAAAAATATTTATTATCGCTCACCTATTTGAGAGGAGGTTGCGAAACTGCTGCCGACTGCCATTGAGCCGCAGAAAGTCCGCGCTGACCTGTAAATTCATAGTTAATCTCAACTCTCTTCGAAAAAAACAATATCCAAACTCACCTGCTCATGAAAAATTGTTTTTCGAATACAGTTTTACTGTAAGATTTAACTCACCACGACCTACCTAATTTATTTTCCCGTATTTCACACCATTTTCCAAAGATTTTTTTCCATTTCCAAACCTCCTGTATGCTCGAGTCCCTTCGCTTCTGATTAACTGGGGCTTGAAGTTTGTGCCTGAAGTCGGCCAGGGGCTCCTCCTCAAGGGTCACGGCCAGTTGGGGTTGGGCGCCCGCCGATCCGAGGGAGAGCGAGTGCATTCTGCGACCACGTTGCTGCAGCTGCTGCAGGTCGCGCTTCAGCTCCAGCTGCACGCTGTAGCGCCTGCTGCCGAATAGGAGCTCCCACATGATATCTTGAGCAGAAAGACGCGAGCGACTACAGCACGGTCGAGAGACGAAAACGGATGAGAGAAGGAGGAGACGATATGCGGAAATATGGGGCTAATCCCCTCTCGAAATCCCGACCAGAAAGTGAAACCGAAGAGCCGCGGGACTTCGGAAGGCGGGAGACGGTTTAGGGAGAATATTGGGAAATCATTTTGACCTATTGAATATTGTTCAGGAAGTGAATAGTGAAAAAAACATGCTGTTGAGCTCTATATTGACGAGTGATTAGACAGGATGAACAGAGATATTTCGAGATCTATAAGCTTGAGCAGCGAGGAAATCTTTGAGGATGAGGATTCAGAAGAAGGAGGAAGGTGGGGGACGGAGAGATGACAGCGCCATAATTCAATCAGTGCGCGGGTTCGAACTAGAATGAAAAGGAAGATGTCTGACTCTCTTAAATTCGCGTGCTCTCTAAGCTCGTATGACCTACAAGAGTGAAAATTGATCATGAGGAGAGCTGCCTCCGCATTTTTCGTGGCTCCTCGGATCTCTGACCGATGAAAGAGTATTCGAAATTGTGAGTTTGAGTCTGGATTTCAGGCATAAAGGAGGTAAAAAGGGATGAATGGATACTATTCAAGAGGATCCCGTGCGCCAAATCGAATAGTTTCTCGGTGATATCTCGAAAAGGCTCTCTTGAATCCGGGTAGAGGTTGGGTGCACTGAAGAAGAAGTGCGCAAGGAACTAGAGGAATCCAGGAACTAGAGGCCAACGATCAAGAAAGGAAGAGATATTTCAGCGGCTTTTCCTGGTAAAAACGAGAAAGAAATGGCAGGAGTGGCTCACTCTCGCGCCAACTAAGGCAATCGCTGCGAACATAGAGCCAAGAGCCGCTGACTCTCTGTTCTAAATGATCCCTGGGAGGTCAGAATGAATGATAGAGCATGAAAATGACTACACTGAATGCTCCCTTGTATGCCTGAGAGGATACGATAGTATGGAAAAAGGAGAGAGTGCCGGAAAAAAGTTCCCAGAGCCGGGAAAAAGGATTGAATATCCGGCAACATCAGTGCCTGGAGAGTTCGTAAAGTTCCCGGAACCTTTTCACCATCATATTGGATTCGGTTCTAGGAATGTCGGGTTGAGTATATTGCACGTTCAGGAAGATGGCAAATAAAGATATGAGTGAATTCGAAGAATTTCTGGATTTAAGTAAAAGGAAGGAACGGGAAATGGGCGGTGAAGATGTTCCGAGTTCTTCGGAGAAAGACTGTGTCAGACAATTGGCAGGGTTTGAGGAGACCGTCTCCTCAGTCTGCTCGCTCTTTAGGCTAAAGGCTCTTTAGGCTAAATGCTGTTTAGGCTCTTTAGGCTTTAGGCTTTAGGCTCTTTAGGCTTTAGGCTAAAGACTTTTTCTTGACAATGGATCAAAAGATCGCTCACAACAAAGAGAGGGTCTCCTCATTTTGTCCAGAGTCTATGAGGAAATGGACGATATCCTACTTGATGAAAAAAGCCGCTTATTGTTTTCTGCCTCTGTCAACCAGCATGAAAATAAGGCGACCGATAAAGAAAAATAGTGATTATAATCTAATCATAATCATAATCACAACGACATTTCACACAGCAGTGTGACCGCGGGAGAAAGCAATCTGTGAATATAACTCTGTACACATGACGGGTAATATTATTGGGCATGCGATGTTGTGTCTCGAGTGAATGAGAAATGTCGCTCGGGGAGTAATGTAATGGAATCAGCGCTCGGTTGCTGTTTTGCCGACCATGAGACTGATCTATTTGGCGCGATGAAAATAGGGCAAGCAGTTAATTGGCAGGTAATTTTACAGTAATCATACGAACGCTCGCTAATGGTACATGAAGAGGAAGTCGAAATGAAGGAGGAAACTACTGCTGAAGATTCGAAATTTTACAGTCGACGCACGTTTTCCTGATTGATTATCTGCTAATTTATCGTCATAGACGTTCCAAATCGGAAATTGGTTAAGAACTGATTCTGCATCTCCTCATTTCAAAAACTATCTATCCGTGCAGACATCCGCGAATTTGGAGCGTCACTTTGATTCGCAAATTGTCTACCGTACATCAAAACTGCGATGCGACTCTCTCGAATCACCGTGCTATCTCGTTTCTCTGACTGAGATAGGTCAACATGAAGAAATGAGCAGATTCCATTCCGGAATCAGAAAACCTCCTACCTTCCGTGACTGGCATGCATATGTGCTAACTCTTTTCGCCTCGCAAGCAGTAAAATATTACCCATGGCGACGATATCACGGAATGGGCCGCTAGCTCATCCAAAATGCACTGTTTTCTTCAAAGACTTCTCGGTAGAATGAGGCGAGCTATGATGCCGTCTCCTACTTTCGCGTGCTCTCTCGCAGGTCAGACAGCTTGAGAAACTATGGCAGATGAACAAGAGATGCCATTGTTTTACGGCTCTTAGAACTCGTGATACCGTACTGATGGAAGCAAAAACACGAGAGGCTTATTTTCGAGGTGCTAGGCATGGGGGAAATGCAGCAGCAAAATATTATCAGAGCAGCAAACAATATTGCAATTACGCACATCCCATCGCTTATTATGACGGTAATACCACGTCAGGGGACACGGGAAAATATCAGAGTGAGTGAATCTTTAGTGATTCTGGTTGCATGTCACAATGTGATTCCATAGGGTAATATCCTCGAAGTAGGTCACATGTTTTCTGAATCAGACGATGTGACGACGACAAATAAAAGAACAATCGGGTGAAGGAAGAGTGGACTTGACAAGTGTGGAACAAAGGACTGAGGAAGGAGAGAGGGAAGAGTAAGGAGGCAACACTTCTCTTCAGACTCTCTTCAGAGGAATCTCTTCATTCCACACTCTATCTCGCTTCTCTAATAGATGATAGTGCATGCGCAATGAAGAGTCTATTTGTATCTAGAACTCTGCTTTACAATCCAATATGAGTGCTTGGGAAAAGGAGGACAATATTTTTTTCCCGAAGACGCCCTATTACAATGATCTTTCGGGACTCGCAGCAATCAGAAAGCCGAAGGGTTTCTCCTTTTTTTTCAGAATACAATCAGTGATCACTGTATATTTGGCTCAAGAAGACGAATAATGAAAAGAAACTCTCAAGCGCATATGAATATGGGCAATACTTTCGTAGATTCGGTGACTCTCCTCATCCTGTGGGCTATCTCGGTGCCTGACAGGCGAGAGATCATGGAAATGTGAGAGAGTTGAGGCCCCGCTACTCCCATGAATCATGTAGGATTAGGCAAACATCGTGGGTGAGGAATTGCGTATGACGAGAAAACCCTCTTCATTTTCCATGCTCTCTCGATTTCTCTGCCTGACGAGAGAGTGTGGCATATGAGGAGAGTCTCTCAGAAGAGTAGGAAATCGATCAGCGGGGATTGCGGAAGCTCGAGTGGACTTAAAAACATGGTAGATAAATGATAGTGCTTGTATCTTCATTCCATACACAATCTCGTCACTCTGAAAAGTGACGGAGAATGCCCTTTTCCCAAATCTACTAAAAACATGAATCATTTTAGAAACAGGAAGCAGAGGACTCGAGCACTCATAAAGAAGAGTTCATAATTTTCGCTCAGAACTTTCGGAATCAGAACGTCCAATAGTTTTAAGAGAAATTCATGCGAACGTGAAACAAACTTCAAGATGAGAATAGGTCATATGAGAACATTCGGAAGATAACATGATTTTCTCAATCCCACAAGCAAACAGGTTTGGTTATCAACCACTAGGTTCTCATCCGACTTACAGTTCTGGCGATTCCCCCTATGAAAACAGGGCGCCCGGGGACGCCCCGGGTGTTCCCTATTCGCCCCAATTTGAAAATTCCTGAAAGCGCCAGAGGCCGGGGGACACTAGGGGACACCCGGGGGCGCCCTGTTTTCATGGGGGAATCGCCAGATGTAGAGTCATATTCCTAGACATAGACTATGATTTGGGGATGGGGGACTCGCGTACTCATAAAGTATCGTGGATGAGATGCAGAACGAGCTCGATTATGACTTCCGATATGACCGGCAATGCGTCACAAGATAGTCTCTAGTCTCCAGTCTAAGAATGGTTGGGTAGGTCCATGAAGAATGCGAGTCAAGTTCGGAGAAACGAGCCAGTACGCGAAAAAAGCAAAGGCTACCTTATTTCAATGTGGCCTTATGACGATCGTAGAGGATAGGAATTCCCGTGGATTCCTTTAGTCCATGATATGCATTTCCATTACAGTTCGAAATAGGGACAATCGCCGGTTTCCGTATTTTCCGCATTTGAACGGAACTCGTAGATAGAAAATTGCTCAAACAAGGAAGGTTGTGACGTTCACACCTCGTGCGAAAGGAAACGGGAAGAAAATGGAAGAAAGAATGGAAGAATGGAGGATTGAAGGGAAGATGCAATCCGATTCGTGTGAGATTGCAAGATTCTGCCAAGAAAGGAAGATAATGCACTGGGATAGCACGGGGAATCTGACGTAGTAATGGCAAGGAGGCATCCATAAGGAGGACATCTAAGATGTTAATACTTCTGAACGCATTACGAAGTGTAGGACTCAGTCCACACATATTCTACAGATATCAGGTGGAAGGAACGAGATTCGAAAATCATAATAATTTGTACTGTATCGAAGACATTTAGATAGACATAATGAACTCCTGGTGAATCTAATAATTGTAATTGCAATTACAATTGTAGTGTAAGAGACGAGAAAATGATTCCATCGTGATTCTCATGGTAACTCCAAGAACGAAAGTTCATTGGGAGAGAAAAGAAAGTGCATTTAAGCGGGGGATGCACTCGGACTCCATGAAAGCGCAAAGAAAGAAATCCAGTGGGTGGGATAAATTATAGGAATTGTGAGCTGAAATCATGAAGATGGGTCCGAATCGACGGTGCAATAAGAGTTAAAGATTTTGGGGGATTCTCAGATGGAGTTGAAATGCAAGGAATGATGGTTCCTAAATTTTCAGGAAGTGCATTTAGGAAGAAGTAATTCAATGCGCAAGGAACGCAAGAGCTTTTCCAAGTGTTCTTGTTGCATAGTTGCGCAAATAGTTGAAATCTCTCGACAAAATATGCTAATCTGATTTCAATGAATGAGGAAGACTGCGAAAAAGGAAGTAATTGCAAACATGAAGATGTGTTTTCCCAGTAATTTGTCTAATCGACCAACAAGGAAGTGTAATGGAAAAAGGACTAGAATCCGCGATGATTCTAAAACGGGAAAAATGCAAATAAAGGAAATATAATCCAGAAAAATAAGCGAAACTGCACTGCAAGTGGCGCATCCTAGTGTCATAGATCCCGCTTCCTCTCATCTGGTGGAGAATTCGCATTCCATGTTGAAAGTGTAATATCTTCCTATATCTTCCGATATGTCCTGGCCCTCGTAAACTATCTTGATCCTAATCTAGCATGAATTAGAATACCAAATACAGGTAGAACATAGCTCAAACGAGATCAAACAAGCTGCATCTCTACTCTCATCTGGTAGTGAATTCACATTTCATGTGCCTTGAAAGTGTAATATCCCCTTCCTCCCTCTTGCTGTGCTCGTATTTATGCGCGAGAAAGTGGACAATTTAATGGAGGAACGGGAGGAGAGAGAAAATTGGGATTGAGATTGAACTCCCGGGTAAGAAACCCGGGTTCATTTCCGAGGATTCTCACGTAAGATCAGATAATGCACTGGTTGAGTTCGATGCGGGTTCGTCTCTTCATTTCGCACACTATTTCGCGTCTCTGACCGGTGAGGGAGCACAGGAAATGAAGAGACGATTACTCCAACTTTGAACTGAATGAGATAACACACAAGGAAGCCATTCAAACAAGGAGATTGAGAATAATTCATTGAGATCAAAGCTGTGCCGAAGAAAAAGTGCAAAACGCTACGTTTCTGAAGTGATCTATTCCCGACAAAGTAAGATGAAACGGAAAAAAGGAGTAAAGCTTCCGACACTTAGCACACTTTAGGGAATACTTGTAACACGAGATCGTCGAGGGTGAAATAGTGCGCTCTCTCAGACAGAATGCGGAATAAGGATCTCTAAGTCTCTCCGTTTCTCGTGCTCTCTCGCTCTATCTAATCTTCGAGCATCAGAGAATAGTAAATTCCGAACAGAGTCATTATCGCGCTCTTTCCCATCGACAATTTGAGTTTTTGTCTGAGCCTACAAACCTCCTCTCTTTCTCTCTCACACTCAACCAACTAGGTGATCTGTTCAGCTCTCAGGAGCGACAAACGGTAGTAGCTTGGGAATTGATCTCATCGTTTCCCATGATCTCTTGCCTTCTCTAACTGGAGATATAACAAGAAAACTGGAGAGGCATGAGTATTTCTTAAAAGTAGGTGGAGTAGTCTAGGGAGCCGTTGCAAGGAGAAATGATGCCTTGTATCATACACACAAAACCGGCTAAGTGATCTGTTCATTGCGGTAGTCGAGAGCTAGATAGAAATACTTCCTAACAGGAGGAGTAGTCTAGGCAGAAGTGTCAGGGAGAAATGATGTCTTGTTTCGGGAGAGAGCGACACTCGTAAAATGAGGCAAATTAGGTGGAAAGACTTATCAACGCCGTCGAGGGTAATTCAAGCGAATGGGTTCAAAATACCGGGTATTCGTCTCTTCGTTTATTGTGATCTCTTATCCGTCAAAGTGGCCAGAGAGGTTGAGAAATGATGAAACGCTTTCAACCGTTGTTGGAGTTCTAGCATCTAGGGTAATTTAAAGAAGGCGTCCCACGAATCGCGCTGGCGGCTATGCAAAGTGAGGAATGAGAGGGGCGCTCTCTTCATTCCGCACTCTTTCTCGCTTGTTGCCTGCATTTCAGGGTCACTTGGCATACAGCCAATTGATCATAACTCAGTTCAAACGAAAAATGGTGACTTGCGAGTTTCGAAAGTGTTATCGGGTAACAGCGATCCAACCCCTCACATCGAGAACTCAGTTAGCCAGATATTCGTGGGACACCTTCTTTAATGCGAATGAATTTCTTCGGGTTCGAAATACCGAGTATTCGCTTTTCGTTTCTGATTCGACGGTCAGAGAAGAGTACGAAAAACAAAGATGCTAGCAAGACTATCAGTCGCAACTGTTGGAAGTCATGGGATAAAAACAAGGAAGCTGAGGAATGTTCTAGGCTCATCATGTGCGAGCTTTAGTCGAAATGCAAAGCCTGGTCATGAGATGGATAGCTAATGACAATGCGTATACGGTTGCAACATCAACGAGGAAGCTGCAAGGATGTAGTATCTCTTCATTTGGCATGCTCTCTCGCCTTTCTTACCGATGAGAATGCGAATTGAAGCGATGATTATCCGTATTTCAAACTCTCGCAATTAATCAAGCATACAAAGTTGCAATACGCAAAGCGTTGCAATTTGCCCGAGTCTCACTAGATTGGCTTCATTTCGCGAGAATTCTTTCGAGGAATTCATAGAATGGTGAGGATGGGAAGTAGCGAGGGGAATAAATACCCAGAAGAAAGAGTTAAATTCTAGTCGCGCCAGACTGCGACTGGATTAATAATAGAAAATATCTAAAATATTCCGCATAACGGGCGGCGCATTGATAATTATGGAAATAAAGAATTATTTAGAAATAAGAAGAGAACGTGAAATGAGGTGAAAAGGTGGAGTGACAAATTTACCAGACATCTTCGGGAATTAGGAACAAAAATGTAGGCACGAACTTAGCTAATAGACGGCGCCTTTCTTTCTCTCCCGAAAGATTCCCCTACTACTGGCCATTTTCGGGGACTCTTCCAATGTTCTGCCCGCCTCGACCCCCTTGGGAGCCCTAACCTCCCATCGCCGAATTAGCGGCACCAACTTGACTTTAGAATTGGAAAAAGGACCATTGTATCTCGTGATCCGTTTCATTTGGGTCACTATCCCTCTTATAATCAGCTCAACTAAGAACAAAAAAAAAACTCAGGGCAGGTGTACAATTTATTTCCGAAGAAATGTCTCCGTATGTAGAACTCTATTGGAATCCCTGACAACATATCCGAGTTCGCAGCAAAAAATCGTGTCTTTGTCGAGACGTTTTGCTGTTATCAGATCGGCATAATTCTTAGATTGGAGAGTGAGATTGGCAGAATGATGGATTACTTGAGTCCAGCAGGATTTTGAGAAGAATCACGTCAGAGAGTCTTTGTGAATCCATGTTGCGATATTGAATTTTGATATGTTTCCGACAATTTTTCGTTGAATTTAAAAACTTATATTTGTAAAAAAAATATAACCAAGATTCACCTGAATGAGCCCGTTCGAATCGCTGGCTTTCGGGCCCAATTGTTGATGACCTCCGAAATCGAAGGATTTGCCGTTCTGAATAAGAATTGAAAATTATGTTTGCCCGGGCGTACTATACCCGAGTCTAGACACTATTGAGGAGGACAACTCTATTTGTCGCACTTTTTTGATACGGGACTCGGTCATGTGTAAAAACAAATGGATGCGCTGATTTTTGCATATTTTTTTGTAATATTCATAGTTGGTATGTAGTAGAGTGGCGAATGTGACGAATTCGAGCCTATGTACGACCTCTCTTGTGTAAAGGATGCATGGCCACAGCCCGCTAGGACATAATGCGCGAGGAGAGGCCAGCCGAGTACGGGGGTTTAGCTCAGTGGTTAGAGCACCCGTCACGTGTTCGGAAGGGCGGGGTTCGAATCCCTCAACCTCCATTGTCTTTTGCGTGCTCCTCTGACATCTTTACACTTGGCCTTCATTGTAGAGTGCTACAATGTAGGACTGTGCCCCCATGAGTTAAACTAACCTTGATAATGTCAAAACTGGGTTTCGGCGTGCGATAGTCTTCCTGTTCAACGGATGGAGCGGAGGCGATTGTTGGGCCCTGTAATATTATTACATCATAGAATTTGGTAAAGATGGCTAGGAAGAAGACTTCTAATCATAAAAATGCGAAAATATTCTACAGAATGCTTACCAAGCTCCCTCGCAGACGGAAGCTCATCCTCTTGTCAAAAAAGTTTCTGAAAAATATGATTTGAATGTAAATAAAAATAAATAATACAATAACAAACCTCCTCAACGTGGCTGCATCGATGAAACCGCCAGCTGGAGAGCCCGTCGGATGCAGTACTCCTACAAATATGAAATTGTGTTCAGAAAAAAATAATAAAAAGTACCTCAGAAATATTATCAATGTTACTCTATTGCGTTAGTACTGAAGGACATTCTACCACGTTTTACGATTAAATTTAACATGCAAATTTTCGTTAAATTCTGCATCTTTGGAAATAGGAAATCAAAGAGTATACGCTAGTGGACTAAAAGTTGTCTCTAGCGCGCACGTAAATTCGTCAGTTTGCATAAATTTTGCGCTTTCCATTTGATTGCTGCTGTTACTTTGCACCCTTCACTTCAGTGCAAAACTTCCTCATGCAATGGATTGGATTACCTTGTTGAAGAAATATGATTACGAACAGTCATTTGCACCATTTGATTCCCATATTTTTTTGAACAACTGTGCTTATAAGTATGTACCCTCCCCCAAGTTAAAGCTAAAAGAAGACCTGAACCTGATCATGCTAGTTCATTGGAAAATAAAACAACCATCCGTTTCTAGGTAATAATGGTCAATAATGAGTTCCTAACCAGCAGACGCATAATCATATTTCCCATAAAATGAAGCTAAGAAAAGCTAAAAGAAGACCTGAACCTGATGGCGATGAGCTCACGGACGACGGCGGTCTGGAGCGAATCGTTGTCGTTGAGGGCGCCTGAAATTTATTTTTTAAAATTGTGTAATCATTTACTTATTCATTGTTCCCCGTCTACATGTTTTTTCCAGAAGACTTCCTTCACTACAGAGAACCCTTTCCGCACGGCCATAAAAAACATTTACTTATTTTATTGAATCCTTTTTTGCATCACCCTATGGTCACAGGACCGGAGATTACTCCTGCACTATTTCTCACTTTTTCCATTACTTCCATCACCCCACAAGGACTTTGAAAAGTAATCATCGAGAAAAAAAATATTTTTGGTACGACGCGAACAGCTATTATTTTATATTCTTTACACACACTTTCTTGCCTTTCTAACCTGGGATAGAATGCGAAATGAAGAGACTACCTCTTCTATTATTATCTCCATCAAAGATCGCTGCTCTTTGATGTGCAGCCAACGATTCAGAAAGGTTCTACGAGTCTTCGGTCGGACAAAGGAATCAAAGACGACAAAGCCTGACTAGGCACTAAGTTCGAAAAGCGCAACAATGCACATAGGCCGCTCCCGTTCTATTGGATTAGGGCTTGCTCTATCTTCCTTGCTTTCTTGAGCCGAAATAGTGAGGAAAGGGAGGAGAGCGCACGTGTTTCGGCACGAGAATCACGTCATTCTGTAGGAAAAAGTAGTTGAATTTGCACCTGCAGCTGGCGATTTGATTCCCAATGCTAGGGCATGGTTTTCCTATGGAGGCAAGGGGCACACCATGTATCTTTCGGTCAGGCAGCGATTGAAATGAATACACACGATTGAAATTCGAATAGAGTTCTCTTATTGGACAATGAATAACACTATTGGATTTATAATAATCTTCTCATTCTGCGCACGCTCTCGCAAGCGGAGCCGTGTGAATAATTTTTAAGCTTTATTGGAAAAAGAGATATAACTCAAATTTTGAATGCTACCTTACCTGGAGCTGAATCAGCGGCGAACAGTTGGAATTCACCGAGTTCTTGTGCGACGGTGGATTGTCCATCTGAAAATTAATCAAAAATTTAATCAATTACTGATATGAGAACAAATCGCGGAAAATCGAGGAATAACAGTGGGATGGACGAATTTGGATGAAACAAATGGGATTAGGGGGTAATAGAAAAATCAGAAGTAGGCCGGATCGATCGCGAATAATGATAAATTGTGAAGAATTTTTTTTTACATTGTGATTTGACGGGGTTGCGATGGAGACTGGTTCAATTGGAGATAGAAAATCTTTTTAAAAAAATCTTGGGAATGAAAAAGGTTACACCGGCGAGAAAATTTTTCTGTTCAAATCCCGACCACCGATAAAATCAGATCGAGGATCGACACACTGATAAAAAAACCTGGTGAAACATATTGTCAAAATAATGTTCTTGGCAAAGACAAACAAGCAAGTAAACTCTCATTGTCAGGAATCCCCGAATATTCTCCTACGATGAGATTAAGATTATCTTACCAATCACAGTTATGGATAATGAATTCAGAAAGACATTTTTCGAAACAAGAAATGAGCAATTCAAAATATGGAGCATTCACAGCAACGGTGAAACGTAACTATAAATAAGCAGTTCGATGAAGTATGCGCATGATTTCTATGACCGACTATAGAAACGAAGAAGATACATTCCGTCTCATGATACGGAATCCATAAAATCCGTATGTGATCTCTCCTCTCACATGAAAACACCATGAAAACGTGGCTGTGAAGCCCCTCACTGCTTCGATGATACAAGACTCTCTTCATTTTGCGTTATCTCTCGCCGATTAGTGAAAACGAGAGAGTATGGCAAATGGAGAGACCGAGGAGGTCAGAGAAAATGAGAGAGCATGGAAAGTAGAGAGAACAGAGATTGGCAAGTCCGAGAACATGGCACGCGCCTGTTATTGCCCGCCCGTCCCGTCTGATAATGCAATTATGGGCAAAGGCCGGAGATTGAATAGCCAGACTCTCTCCATTTTCCATGCTCTCTCGCTCTGTCTGACCGGCGAGAGAGTACGCGAAATGAAGAGGTAGCAATAAACGGGCGAGAAAAGGCATTGAGATTGATATTGAGGCTGATGGGATCAGATTGAATGAGCGAACGTAGGAGAGATGGTGAAAGATCTTACGATTTTTGAGGAAATAGATTAATAACATTTTTAAAGTTGGTCAGAAATCGGATATGTTTCAGATGTGACATGAAAGACATCCAAATCGGGTGATTGCAATTATAGCATTTGCAACAAATAAATAACTAAGAAGATACGCACAGTGAAAATCATTTGGCCAAATCAAACCCACAACCAATCATTCCTATTGCAAGTGAGTTAGAGATTCAGATTCCTTGAATGCCGTAATCAATTGGATTCAAATTGCTCTGCATGCATGCAATGAAGCGGCCGGAAGGCTTAGATGATGCAAGATTTTCAAATTGCAGGATTCAGATTTGATCATGTTTCAAGAACACCAATATGCAATGCGTTTCAGTCGCGACAAAACATGATTGGGATCGAAACGATGCCGAAAAATATTCGCAAAACGCCAAGAAGCAATTCTCCATCAAGGAACCAGCTGAAAAATCTCACAGGCCACCTATACACATTTCAACACTCCATCTCCCTCCTCACCACCCGCCCCAGACAGCCTACTTCTACTTTTTCTACTTCGAGTCTCTTGCAATTGAGCAGGTCAGACAGAGCGAGAGAGTGCGTGAAATTGAGAGAGTCAGACGGCAGAGAGAGCGAGAGAGCACGCGAGTTTGAGAGACGCAGACGATTACGTCTACTTGCCTAGTCGAGATAATCGCCGTTCAGTGAGGAAAAGACCGCGTCGAGAGGAGATAATGAGACGAGGGCTTTTTGCCTATTCTTCTTATTTCGCCTCTTCTCTTTCTCACTTTCACACGCTCTCTCAGCGATCAGAGAGGCGAAAAAAAGAGAGACACTGTTGATCCCGTTGCCTTTCGCGGTAATAACAATGCCCTCGAGTTGATGTCTGACTCTCTCAATTTGGCATGATCTCTCGCCCACTCTGACGACTACAATGCACTGGCGACAACGGATAACAGGAGATTAGTAATCGACTCGACAACAGGGCCGCTCTCTCTCTCTCTCACTCTCTCTCTCTCTCTCACTCTCTCTCACTCTCTCTCTCTCGTTACGAGAAATGCAATAGTGCGCCTCCAAATATTACGGTCCAAAAATTAGTCCCCGCTATTCTGGGAAGGAGCATGACATACGGGAGTTAGGCGCGTACAAAAAAGTGAGAAAACAGGCACAAAATGGGAAGGGAGACGAGACTCGCGCATGGGTGCGAAGGGCTCGCATTTCAGTTATTCATCTGTGCACTTCCTTGACCAAAGAACCGAGAGAGATAAAGAATAGTGTCTTGAACGCACCATCTCGGATCGTTTAGTTCCAGAGAACCGTAGTAGGGTACTGCACCAGGTTTACTATGATACCGTACCAGGGTGAAGTTCAAGGATACCGTCTCAGGTCACCCTTGGGGTACCGTACTAGAGTATCGTAGTAGAACCGTAAAGCAGTTATTGAACCAAAAGTTGTTGAGGGTGGGGCACAAGGAAGGGCAGGCCCACTATCCTATTCATGGGACTCAAGGCAGAACTGGTCAGATACGGCGAGAGATCATGCGAAGCGGAGAGAGTCAGACGAAAAACGAGGTGGTTTAGTAGTGATTTCATGGAGAATGCATGAGATGGGGCAGCGAAGGAGGAGGAGGGGCAAGGTATCTTGCATTTCGGAGAGCGCTAGAGAGCATGCGAAATGGAGAGAGATGGGTCGGTATGAGACAAGAAAGGAGAAGGCGAGAGAGTGTGTGAAATGGAGAGAGTCAGGGAAATGAGCCAGAAGCTGCGGCTTGATTGCAGGGGTTGGGGCCGTGGAAGATAGATGGGTGCGTGAATGGCGAATGAAGGGGCAGTGGTCTACGAAGGAACAAAAAGGGAGAGGTCAGGTCATGAATCAAGCAAATGATATTCTCGGACTACCAGTGGCTGTTGCGAGACGGAATAGGTCTGTGTGGGCAATATCAAAGAAACCGCCTATTATCCAAAATATGGGCAGCGTGAAACATATTTGAGGTGAATGAAGATCATGGACTGGAGCAGACACAACAAAAGAGAGGTCAGACACAAAGGTCGGACAATGGAGAGTGGACTGGTGAATCAGACAATCAATGATCGAAAATTAAGAGCATTAGGAAGGTTTTCATGAGATACACAGACGAGCAATTCTGAATGATTGATTTTAATCGAAAATGACGATTGAATCAAATCAGATTTCCAAGCCAGAGCAATACGCGCTATGTGAAACATAATTCTGGGACAGAGTGACCGCAATTAGTATTTTTTAAGCATTCTATTCATACAGACATTTTTGGTATTTTAAAAACTAAAACAGAGCTACTGCAGAAGGAACTTCTATGGATTAGAGCATTGAACACAGCATATCCATTTGGATTGAATGATTCCATTAAAAACTTTGGTTATATTTCTGAAGGAATAAATCCTCTTGAAAAACCATCTCATCCATACCAAAGTTTACCCATTTATGATCTTCCGCATAACTGTAGAGGAAAACGCAAACGAACACGAAGAAAACCAGCATACAAATGTACAAAAACTGCTCAAGAAATTGTAGACCAAATTGATATACGAGATACACGTGAGCTTTTTATCTATGGTAGATCACTCAGACATCACGATCTTCGAAAACTGGAGTATTTCACCGCTTCTACAGATTTCAACGCTTTAAATCACCAACTAAAATATAAGATTTTTTCAGTTATCTGCCCCCATTATTGGGAATACAAAAAGACAATGCAGAATGATGATCGGCCAAAAGCAAATTTAAAATTACAGTATTTCGGAAAGTTCATGGAAAGACTAAAACTCCCAAAGGTTCTAAATTCCGATAGAGTTCGTGACGTTTTGAAAGAAATCACTGGAGATGTAAATAAGGTACCTCGTGTGCAAATCACTTACTCTCTAAACAATTCGACCTCACAGTTTCTATGCAACTATGGAAAGTTCCTGAGAAACTTGAGCACCCAAGAGATTCAAACTATCCTAAGTTCCACATGTAATTGTCACAAATATTCGAATTTCGTTGATCAACACTATAACCATGTTTGCTCGGGAAACACAAATATAATTGCTGATTCTGGGCTAAGGAATCTCTTTGATAAGGGAACCAAGTTCAGAGTAAGAACTTTCACTGATCGAAATACTATACTAGACGCTGTGCGAGAATCGTGCCAAAATCTATTTGCAAATCTTATACGAAAACATAAACTTCCAAAGGATAAAATAACATCAATTTACGATACATTCACTAGCATCATCTCCGAGAAAATAAATACCAAATTGCGACTACATCAGCATGATTATGTTCAAACGAAAACTCTAATCAGAAAAGTGACAGAATTACACAGAGATTTCGTGATCACAATGGTTGACAAAGCATCGGGAAACTATGCAATTACTTGTAAGAAGCTGTACCTTCAATTTATGGAAAAAGAGCTTAATACGCAGAGCAGTGATGGCAAAACCTACGAGATTAAAGATCAACTTGATCCAGTCAACATCAAATTAAATCATGAGAAATTCACACGAAGCTTTGGAATTACTCCGCAAACTGAAGGAAATCTACCTAAAATATACGGAATTCCTAAAATGCACAAGAATCCGATAAAATTTAGATTCATTACTGGTGCACATGACAGTACGTTAAAACCACTTTCTATCGAACTACAGAAGATTCTCAGATTTTTACATGGTCACTTTAGAAGATATTGCAATAGCATTACCAGTCATGATAAAATTAATCGATTTTTCTCCATACAAAATACGTTCCGTGTGGTTCAACAATTGAGTACAGTTCAAAACAAAAATTCCGAAATTTTCTGCGCTGACTTCTCCTCATTGTTTACCAATCTTCCACATGAAGTAGTGAAAGAAAAGATATATTACCTCTTTGACTTAATGTTCAAAAATGCCGGTTCAGAATACATCGTAGTTCAAGGAACAAATGTCAGATATGATCAAAATAACTCGAGTACCAGTGGAAGATCATATCACAAAAACGACCTCAAAGGAATTGTTGATTTTATTCTACGAAACTCATTTGCCTATTATGGTGGAAAACTATATCAACAGCGAAAGGGAATTCCTCAAGGCAATAACGCATCTCCTCAAATAGCAGATCTTACTCTTGCTGTCATGGAATACCAATACATACGCAATAACATTCGAATTGGACATACCCTAACATTTTCGCTAAATCGAACTTTTCGTTATATAGATGATCTCTTTCATATTTCCGACAAAAAAGACGAATTCATGAGTATAACGACCGATATGTATCACCAATCACTCACTCTGGAACAAACTAATACAAGTCCGAAAGAGTCAGCCTTCCTTGATTTGTCTGTTACAGTAACCAATACTGGTACGGTTCAAACCTCACTTTACAATAAGACCGATGACTACTCATTCTCAGTCGTTAGATACCCTCATTATGAGTCGAATATTCCAATTAGTATGGGTCTGAACACGTTGCATGGCGAAATAATTCGCATCTTCCGAAACTGTTCTCTATTCGAACACTTTTTGGAGAGAACTCGTCAACTTGCACATTATTTCCTGCAAATTCAATACCCGAAAGAAATCCTATACTCTAGACTATATTCAACATTGAACAGAACCCCAGCGATTTCACTAAAATATGCAGTTTGTAATAAAGATATATGCATGCATATAATCGAAAAACTATGATCTTCCCCCCACTAATTCCCCAATGAGACACCTCTCCCCCTTCCTTCCCTCTTCTCCCTCCCCTCCGACCCAGGGTAGATCATTGATCCGTTGACCTTCTCTTCCGTCTCTCCTCTCTCAATCGAGTCAAACTAACGATCGGATGTTACTTCTCTCTCTCTCTGTCAAAGTCAAAATTTGTTTGTTCTCCACACACCTTTTTGCCTAAATTGATATGAAATCCTTACCGTCCCCAATGGTTGAGTTGCGCTATACATAGACTCATTTGCGCGTTAGTTGTTTGTTGTTTACTTTAATCTTCTTCATTCCCTATCTTTCTTGCTTCCCCACTTGCGAGGGGCGTCGTGCTGACGAGGTCCACCCTTCGTGAGGCGGTTGGGTGTCCACGACCCAATGGACCGAAACATCCAACCGCATTTTCTAGGAAGTCTTACATTTCTATACTCTTCAAAGCAGTTCCCCTTTTTTTTCACCTCTAAAACCAAGTCTCCTTTTAAATCTCTCTCTCTCTCTCTCTCTCTCTCTCTCTCTCTCTCTCTCTCTCTCTCTCGTTACGAGAAATGTGCGCCTCCAAATATTACGGTCCAAAAATTAGTCTATTCTGGGAAGGAGAAAACAAGCACGGAATAGGAAGGGAAACGAGACTCGCGCATGGGTGCATGTGGATCGCATTTCAGTTATTCATCTGCTCACTTCCTTGATCAAAGAACCGAGAGTGAGGACTTCATAAAAGATTAGTGTCTGGAACGCACCATCTCGGATCGTTTAGTTCCAGAGAACCGTAGTAGGGTAATGCACCAGGTTAGTTTGCGAGGACACCGCACCAGGTTTACTATGATACCGTACCAGGGTTCAATGATACCATTTCAGGTCATCCTTGGGGTACCGTACCAGAGTATCGTAGTAGAACCGTAAAGCAGTCATTGAACCAAAACTTGTTGAGGGTGGGGCACAAAGAAGGGCAGGCCGCTATCCTATTCATGGGACTCAAGGCAGAACTGGTCAGACACGGCGAGATATCATGCGAAATGGAGAGATTCAGACGAAAAACGAGGTGGTTTAGTAGTGATTTCATGGAGAATGCATGAGATGAGGCAGCGAAGAGGAGGAGGAGGGGCAAGGTATCTTGCATTTCGGAGAGCGCTAGAGAGCATGCGAAATGGAGAGAGATGGGTCGGTATGAGACAAGAAAGGAGAAGGCGAGAGAGTGTGTGAAATGGAGAGAGTCAGGGAAATGAGCCAGAAGCTGCGGCTTGATTGCAGGGGTTGGGGCCGTGGAAGATAGATGGGTGCGTGAATGGCGAATGAAGGGGCAGTGGTCTACGAAGGAACAAAAAGGGAGAGGTCAGGTCATGAATCAAGCAAATGATATTCTCGGACTACCAGTGGCTGTTGCGAGACGGAATAGGTCTGTGTGGGCAATATCAAAGAAACCGCCTATTATCCAAAATATGGGCAGCGTGAAACATATTTGAGGTGAATGAAGATCATGGACTGGAGCAGACACAACAAAAGAGAGGTCAGACACAAAGGTCGGACAATGGAGAGTGGACTGGTGAATCAGACAATCAATGATCGAAAATTAAGAGCATTAGGAAGGTTTTCATGAGATACACAGACGAGCAATTCTGAATGATTGATTTTAATCGAAAATGACGATTGAATCAAATCAGATTTCCAAGCCAGAGCAATACGCGCTATGTGAAACATAATTCTGGGACAGAGTGACCGCAATTAGTATTTTTTAAGCATTCTATTCATACAGACATTTTTGGTATTTTAAAAACTAAAGGGAAGTTGGTGAAAGACACGAAGCATGGCCGCAATTATGAATGCCGTAGAGGTTTTTTCAGGCATTTCAAATAAATACGGCGACTAAATACGGTGTTGAATGCACGCGTAATTTATGCGGGAGTTGGAGACAGGCACAGCAGCAATTAGATACGAATGTAGGAGAGTTCCATCCTATGAAAAACACTCCGATTGAATAAATAGAGCGGAGAGTCGGCGGCCAAGTGATGAATAAAGAACATGTTCAAATGGGGGAGAAGGGGCAGGCACGAATTGAGCGCAATTAGACGGGATCTTTTTTGGATTTCAAAACTTTTCCCTAAGATAATGCTCAAAATAATCGTAATATTGCATGAACCGTCTAGAACCAACAGATAGTAGATCAATAAAGATGGGAAATAAAGAAAAAGTTCAAGTGAAGAAGTCGGGCGGGCACGGAGCGCGTCAATTAGTCAAAGTTTTTTCAGACATCCTCAATCCGAATACGCTCGGAAATATTGAATACAATCAATGGAGATTAGTTGCTCTGAGAACATTCAAGAAATTAGTCAGAGATCCTGCGGTTCTTGCTGAAAGTGGCGTACGTTCAGAGAGGGAACTTGGGACAAGCGCGGGGTGCACAATTAGTCATAGTCCACGCACCCCGCCTACTCTCGCCGTTCTAAGCTACGATACTACTCATTTCCAACGATCTCACACATATCGAACGTGCTAACCTCGCTAACGCCTACTCGCCCCTTATCAAGGCCTTCACAGAAGGATAACAGGATATCACTCACTATTTCCCTGCTAGACAGAACCGGAGATTGCCCGGCTCCGGTAGAGTGTTTCCCACAGCAGTCTTATCAATCTCAAGGAAATTGGATCGACGGAATTTCTCAAGCTAAGCGTCAAAACACCCACTCTTTCGTAGGGCATTGATCAGTTACATCTTTCCTTCAGCAAGTGATATTAAAAAAAAGTAAAGGAAAGCGCGTCAGGCGATTTTTCAGTCATGGAAAAGCACGTAGCATGGGTAAATGTGGTTATCGTCTTGGTTCACAATTGACAAGGGCAAATTAGACTTTTACTTCCTCGATAACAACTAAGAAAACAGGGAAACCGAAAAGATTCAATCCATTCAACGGCAAATATTATCACGAAGAAAAAATAAGTTCAGAAAATAGAATATGCGAACTCACTCCCTCTCATTTCCACTAACAATAAGCAATCATGTGACCGCGAATCGACATTTCACGCGTTCTCTCACCGATCACATCAGCTAAAGAGCATGGATAATGAACAGAGGCGAAAGCCTTTCGGACTCTAAAGTGCCCGAAGGAAGTGGTCTAACCGATCTCACCCAGTGACTCCCACTAGGCAATCTTTGAGCGCAAATTTCGATTACATTTTGACGCGATAATGTAGATTTCGAAATTGCGTCATCAAAAGCTATCATACGCCTCGGGCCCCAAAATATCGCCGATGACTCAGCAATGACGAGATTCTGTGGCATTTTGGGATGCTGTAGGGCGGGATATGCAATGCGAAAATTGTAGGGCACTGGCCTTTCCACGGATTCGACTAGACAACTTGGCCCGAATCTATTCTTACGCGAGCAAATCGTATATATTGACATATTCATCATGACAGAAAGATATGTCAGAATGAATTCGACAAACAAAGCTTTGTCGAGCTGGCTAAAACGTAGCCCGAAAAGTTTAGTAGTGGAGGGATCAATGATTTTTTTGTAACTCTCGGTGCAACTTCTACATTCCCAAAGGAAATTGGCAGGTTGGGAAGGAAGCAAACGTAGAATAAATAAGCAGGTATAGTACGAGATGTCATGGGAATATGCGTGGTGACTTGTTGACTATGTGCAATACCCGCATAAGAACAAGCAAGGTGTTAGACAGACTTCGTTTATATTTATATTAATTATGGGAATAAACAATTTCGTAGAAATGGAATATCGCCACACGGACTGCATGAGAGAAGAGGCGTGGAACAGAAAAATGCGCAAGAACAAAGATCGTCGTCGTCGATAGAGTCGTCCCAGACACTCGAAGGCAATATAATACGTAGGAAATAAGTATGATAGGTAGGGCATAATTTTGGCCAAGATTCCCAGTAGTGACTCAGAGAGACCAATGAATTGTTGCAACTTGGTCATTAACGAAGGAATAAAATGAGGGAAGAAGTTAGAGAATAAGAACAGAGATCATCCTCGTCGACGAGTTCATCTCAGACACCCGACGACAATATCACGCGTGTCAGGAGAGAATCGAGCTAGAATGCCAATATTTGGGAATGGAGCGAAATTAGTGAAATGAGTTAGCATCAGTTTTGGGCACCTCTAGGCATATCCTACCATAAACCAAAGTCCCATTGTACAGAATTCATTTTGGGGCTCCCTACACCGGGTCGGTATCCTGGATCCTCAACTTTAACCGAGAATATCTCGGTTCTGGTGCATTTTCATGAAAAATTGTTCTAAGAGCTACACCACCTATTTTACGATGCTCTGTCGATCTACACCGGTTAGAAGTCATAAAAGTGCTTCTGAACTGTGCTACACTAAAAGATGGAATACTCAAAAATTTAGGATTCGTGGCGCCTAATTTTTGGATATGATATGCACCGCTTTGAGATCTATCGAACGAGTACCTTACGCAAAATATAAATTAATGCTGCGGTAGGGTTCACCCCT
Organism: Pristionchus arcanus; assembly: GCA_900490705.1. Classification (NCBI taxonomy): domain Eukaryota; kingdom Metazoa; phylum Nematoda; class Chromadorea; order Rhabditida; family Neodiplogasteridae; genus Pristionchus; species Pristionchus arcanus. The sequence continues at coordinate 70,480 of LS486448.1, forward strand.
TCAAAACTTTTCTAATCATTTGAAGTCATTTATTCCCTCATTTTATTTCATTCCACCCACACCGCGCATTTCATTCGAAGTGAGAGAGAGTGGGCGGTCAATTTGATGCGCGAATGAAGTGAATGCAGAGTTATGTTTCAAGAATGAAATAAACAGTGAATTGGTTTTTCCTTTTCGGAAAACGATAGAACCCTTTTGAAAGGAATCGCTTTTTAATTTCCTGATGAAACATATCACGTTCTGAATTTTGAATTTTCATTCATCGCCTATCATTCCTCGATCCAGCGGCCCCGCGAGTACTCGAATAACATGAAAAAATACTTGTCGAAAAAGAGTACTCGTTTTCGAAACTCTAGTCGTGAGACAAGGGAAAAATTGAAATATGTTTCGCTTTACTACACGCGCTCGAGAAGCGCTGTGTGGGTGGAATGAAATGAAATGAGGGAATAAATGACTTCAAATGATTAGAAAAGTTTTGAAGGGGTGAACCCTACCGCAGCATTAATTTATATTTTGCGCAAGGTACTCATTCGATAGATCTCAAAGCGGTGCATATCATATCCAAAAATTAGGCGCCACGAATCCTAAATTTTTGAGTATTCCATCTTTTAGTGTATCACAGTTCAGAAGCACTTTTATGACTTCTAACCGGTGTAGATCGACAGAGCATAGTAAAATAGGTGGGGTTGCTCTTAGAACAATTTTTCATGAAAATGCACCAGAACCGAGATATTCTCGGTTAAAGTTGAGGATCCAGGATACCGACCCGGTGTAGGGAGCCCCAAAATGAATTCTGTACAGTGGGACTTTGGGGGATGGTAGGACATGCCTAGAGGTGCCCAAAACTGATGCTAACTCATTTCACTAATTTCGCTCCATTCCCACCCACAGCTCGATTCTCTCCTGACACGCGTGATATGCCTGCGGGCATCGCAGAGTGTAAGAGAGGGCAATGACCTCCGTCTCTCACTTTCCCCTTCTCTCTCGCTTTCTCTGATCGACTAGAGATCATGGAGAATGGAGAGACGAGAACATATCTCAAGGAATGGCGCTCTCTCCATTTCCTATGATCTCTCACTTGCTCTGATAGGATAGAGATCAGGGGAAATGGAGATACAGAGGGCTATCAAGGGCACTTTTATGAGGCTACGAGTCGCACGAGACTGCAGTCATAAATTCGGTGCAGGAACGAAGGAAGAGGAAGAAAGAGATGAGCGAGTGATCTTAATCAGCAGTTGACTCTCTCATTCGGCTATGCTCTCTCGCCGGTCAGAAAGGCGATAAAGCATGTGGAATGATGAGATTCAGAGATCCCCAATAACCCGGGTATGGTCAATGCGGGGGGTTTTGCGCAGATCAAACAACGTGAGTGGAAATAGTGCACTTCACTCTGAACACTACTCACGGCGTTGAGAGATATAAAGATAAGCAGGATTTGCTGGTAGCTGAACGTCAATCAGGATGGAAGTTCATGAAAGATAATCTCTTCCAACGAACACTGAAGAAGACTTTGAATAAAGTGAGATTGTGAACATGCGTAGGTGCAACGAGCAATCGAGCAGAATCGTGCATAGAATGAGGATAAGAAGGATCATCAGGAAGGACTACGCACATGCGCGTATTTCCAACACGTCAATCATCTAATATCGCTTCCAAGGAACGCGCAGGAAGTCTTTGTACGAGGTGCAAAGCACGTAGGGGAAGGATTTGCTGTAAGCGCTAAGTCTATAACGTCAATCAGCGGTGATTTAGGAAGTACTTTCAAGGAAGAAAAACGGATTTTCCTTGCTGAACATCAAGACTTCATTCTTCGAAAAAGGCAAAAAAGGCACAGCATGTGAACATGAGTCATTTGGCGTAGAAAAAAACTTAGCTGCGAACTACGTATAATTTTACAAGCCATACTTTCAGCGATCTCGAGATGGATAACGCTAAACAAGTAAGACTCAGCAGAGCATCTGATACCCGCAGCGTGACCAGACACGTCATGGATCGAAAGGAGAGGAAAGAATGTCTCGTGCCGGTGAGAAAGCGTGTGAAATGAAGAGACCGAGAGAGAATTCACACGAATTCGTCCCGAAGAATGTGCGTTTCTTCGTTACAATCGAGTCTCTCTCTCTGAAATTCTTCGCCAGTCTCAATTCATGCATTCATGAATTTCCGAGCGGGTCCAGGAATCCCATGTCTGAGCGCGGTTTCAACAATTAGGAAGGATTGAGAATGTTTTCACCTCTGGACACTAATTTTAGTAATGTTTTCATCTACTTTGCACCCTGAACTACTTAAATTAATGAAGGTGGGGAACGAAGGAGGAAAATGAGTAGACAAGTGCCTGTAACAGCTAGAATGACGAGGAAAAGGACCTAACTCTTCGGAAAGTGCGAGCAAAAAGAGAAAAAAGAAGAGATATGTCGTCTATTCATTACCGATTGCATGTCTAGCTCTACAGCAAGAGTTGATGAAAGACAGACTGTGCGAAGCAGTGAAAAATGAGTAGCAGGTGGTATTTGTAACAGTAAATGACGGCATAATCCGGACTTTGAGAAAAGTGCAAGACAACAGAGTAGTATATCTCGAAACGACAGTCGTGAGAGTGAAAGGATAGACTGTAAAGGGAGAAGCCTAATGATCCCATGCGGGCGGCCCGCCGCGCTGTCTAATCATATTGCATTATTAACAAGGGCCCGAATAGCGGATGAGAAGTGTCTAACTCTCTCGCTTTCCCATGCTCTCTCGCTGCATCTCACCGGCGAGAGAGCATTCGTAACGGAGATACGGGCACTTTTACTCGCCAAAGTGCGACAAAAGATCGCGCAGCCCCGTTGTTTACTTCGTATTTGATGCACTATTCACGACAAAATATGGGACTATGAGGCCGGAAAACATTAGAAATGAGAACATTCTCCCTGTTACTTGGCAACTGGGAAGTTTCCTAGCAATTTAATACGATTGGAGTTGCGAGAAAAAAACTGCTATACTCATAACGAGAAATGCTACGGATACACACGTTTTCTCATTAGAAGCAAGAGAAAAATGCGCGCTGAACGCCCCGGAAAAGACATGAAAATGGATACTTTTCTGCACACGCTTGCTTATTAGTTGTTGTAAATGGAGATACTTTCGTCTCTTCATTTACCATACTCTCTCGCCGGGCAGACAGACAGTGAGATCATGGGCAATTAAGAGACGCAGAAATGCTGGTGAAAGCCGACTCGACTCGTGCCGCTTTGCGCAATAATATGAATGACGAGCGAAATCTAACACGCTGAATCTCGAGTAACGGGCGATTGTGAGGGCGGTAAAGAGATTTCTAACCTTTGTCATGGTAATGTTAGATGAGCCAAGTCAACGATCTTTACTAGGAGAATGGCAAGGAGGGAATTAATGATCATCAAAGATGTCACTAGATAACAGGCTACCGTGAGGGCGGTAACGGGGTGCAATTCCAGACCTATAGTGTGCTGGTCTAACTGCGCGAGAAATCTTTAAGAAGCCAGTAACAACGTCATTTCACAATTTCCAAAGTTCGCGTCAAAACACTTGTAGAGAAGAAAAGAATCACACTCTAAAATTCGGGGTGAAATGCGCAAATCACCCGAACGGTGAAAAGCGAGACTGTTCCAGAATTCCGAGGAATGAAAACTAAGCAGAAGACCGGAAGAGGAAATCTCTCTGTTCAAGTGTGAACGAAAATCATCTGCCACCACATTCCCGCTCTCACATTAGTAAATAATATACTAGAGTAATCGCTCAAAGCCATTATTATGATATTTATCGTCGCCTATCCATAATTGACATGTGCGCATGAGAATATTTAAAAGCTGCACTTGGAGATATCGGGAGGGAAATTTTCCTTACCCCATGATAAAAAGAAATACGGAAATCTGCCTTTCCGCCGGTCATACATCGAAGAACGGTGAAAAGTGAGACTGCACTAGGGCAAATCAGCAGCATAAACAAAGTAGAAGAGGATCGGAAGAGGAAATCTTCTCCGAAGCGTGAGGAATCATCGACCACCATAATCCGTCCATCAACATCCTGTCGAAAAGCACGACGCTGGCGGAATTCTCGTCTAACTCTCTCCAATTTGCGTGCACTCTCGCCTTTTCTGTCCAAAGACATCAAAGAAAGATCACGGCACCTTCTGGGAAAATGCATGCTGTGGATTTGTAGGAGCAAAAGGATGTCTTGATTTCGTATTATCTCTAAGTTAGACAGAGCAAAAAGTGAGCGAAATGAAGAGAGTGAGAATTTGTAGTTAATCCATGCGAAAGCGCGTGTGATACTTCACGATTGGTTGGAAATTAGTAATCAGATAAAAGGACAGACACAGAAAGATACGGTATAATACAGACCAGTTAACGTAGGTGTATTAAATCGCCAAGAATTCCGTAGAAGATGATGAGACATACTACTCCGTACGAAACATAAGTAAGAATGATGTTGCTGGCTTAGTCGAATTCGTCGAAACTTCAGGAGATCATACAACAATGAGAAACATCACAAATTGATGAAGTGAAGAGGAAATGAAGGGAGGAAGGAAGAGTAGCGAAATGAGATATCCATTATGAAAATATTTGTCCAGCGGGCACAGTTCGCTTTTCGGTATGAAGACATGGATCTTGATAAGTTATTACGAAGCCGTTTTTAGGTATAAACCCCTTTAAAATTATTCGAAAATTCGTTGAAATTCGAAGATGCCCCTTAAATTTTGATGAAGATCATACAACAATGAGAAACATCACGAGTTGATGAAGTGAAAGAAGAAAGGGAAGGGAGGAGAAGACTAGCGAAATGAGTGAATGAAATGCGAGTCTATTACTTCTCTCTTTCTTTGCCGTCTCTCATCTTTACCTTGTCTCTCGTTGTCTCAATACTCTCTCCATTTCACCTGCTCTCTCACCTGACTAGACAGAGCGAGAGAGCGTGTGAAATGGAGAGAGTGTCACATTCCCGCGTGAATTGCCCCCGTAGATAAGCAATGACCAATTAGAAAGAGCAATGGTCCGGACTCTCTCCGTTTTGCGTGCTCTCTAGCGGGTTAGAGAAAGCGAGAGAGCAGGGGGAATGGAGAGAGCCCAGACAATTAGGATGCATGCCTCAGGGCAAAAGGCCCTTCCCGGGAATAGAACGGCATGTGAGAGTAGGTTAATCTAGTCACAGGAATAGCAGCAGACTCAGACAATCCAAGAAGGAATCGCTGAGTAGACTCGAGCATACAAGAATGAAGGCAAAGAAATAATGAGAGTACAATTACGAATATCAGTAGATTGGAGCATTGATTGGACCCTGGAATATTTATTCGCACCAACAAATGCTTCAAATATGTGATACCCAGAAAAAGTGGCAAGTATTAGGAATTGACGCACATAGTGAGAAGGTATTGTACATGGATACAAGTGGTATCTAACTAATAGGAAGTTGAATGCTACATGCGTTATACATACTACATACGGAGAGTTAACGATATACGAACGGAACTGAGAAGCACGAGTGAATCGACGTATCAGGATAAATAAAAGTAAGCTGATATCGATCTGAGTGCCCATAAAAGAGCGCAAAACGTATGGAAGGTAGGTGAGAAATCAAGCAGTCATGCCCACAATTTCTATCTGGTTTTCAAAGAAACCTTACGATACTACAAGAAGAGGATTGTAGGAACGGAAAGGAATAAATGGGCATGCGCGGGCTTCGTGATAAATGGAATGAGCTATGATCATATCTGTTACATTATTGATAATCACCACCACGTCATAAATAACAAGATAATCGTGAGAGAATCATCGGAGTATAACAGAGAAATGCTAATATAGGCCACTAACGAGTATTGTCCGTACAATACAATCCCTTTCCCCACATCATTGTTATCCACTCGACAGATACAACTGCACAGATACACTATCACATGAGGGAGAGGTGAGGTGTGAAGAAGGAAGGGAAAGAAGGAGAAGGGGAGAGGCGAAAGTGTTTTGTATCCCCCGGCAACGCGCGATAGAAGACAGACACACACAAATTTCTGATACGCAACCGCTGTTTTTCAGGTACTAAATGAGAAAAAAGTTGTTGCCTGACCGAATACAATTGAGAGATTCATGGATTGGAAAGCGGCAATGAGGAGATTTTAGGCTGTCAGGTGAGACAAGGTGATTGAATACAAATATGAGAGACGAATACAAAGCGAACTAGATTGATAAACAAGATATATTCTAGGCAAAACTATATTATGATGAGGAGAGAAGCCTTACATCTTATAGATGAGCAGGAATAAATTTTCAGAGGCACAGCAACTTGATATTTGGACCATAAGTCAAAATATTAGGACCGTAAATAATAGTGGAGTAATGGACCCTTACTGGGAAACGCACATACCACGCGACAGTCAACTGAGCCGGCCAAATGGGCGAGAAAGGCGAAAATAACACGGTGACAGTTAGAAGGGATCTTTTGCCTGCTTTTCGTAAGTCAGAGCCGTGAGGGACAGCGTGCAAGTAAGAGCCTGGTCAGACTAGGGAAGCGGTTCTCTAAATTCGCAGGAGACGTTTCCGCATCGACGATCGGCAAGCCTTTCCTTTGATAGTCTCATGGTCATGTGCGAGAGATGTCGTCGGCAAAATAGTCAAAAGGAAGTGCACAGTTTCCTCGTTTTCCATGCTCTATCGCCTTTTCTGATCGGAAAAAGGTCTTTCAGACTCTATATTGCAAATGAGTCTACGAGAAGATTACATTCATTGCGGAAAGGTCGTGGAAAGGACGTTTAGCGGGGAAATTCTCAGAGTGAACAGTGCATTTCCTAATTAATGCAGCAAGAAGGAAACACGTGAAATATAGCAAGAGTAAATATACGAGACAAGTTATAAGAGAGGGATCGCGAGAGAATCGAGCACCTTAGGGGGGTAGGCGGACGTAGGAATTCATGATTTTTTAAAAATCTGAAAAAAATACCAAAAGTACTATCTTTTCCGCTCTTTTTAACGGTGTTTTTGGTTTATTTTTAAAAATTTTATTTTTCGAGTACGAGACTGTTGAAGTGGACGCACTTCGGTGAAAACAGCAAAATGCGTTTCACTAAAATGGTCATAACTTCCTTCAAAATATAGATAGAAACATTTCCAAAACAGAAAAATAACCGCACGATATCCCTCTACAACATCGTAATCGAATCATCATTCCTAGTCGTCATTCTGGTGAGGGGCGGTTGGTTGAGTGATAAAATGGCATAACTTTGGAAATCGGAATAAAGTTTTGGGTTTTCATGCTTAAGTTGTAGCTACTATCGTGTAGAATGTTTTCCCCAAAAATCAGAATATTTCATTCCCGGCTAGAAAAAGCGCGCTACTTTTCGTGAAATTCGTCAAAAATCAATTTCCAAAAAAATGATTTTCAGCGCAATAATCTGTGTTAGTGGGTTGCAAAAGTGTTCAAAACTTTCAAAAAAGTTGTTATTATTCATTTCCACGCTATTTGGATGTTGTTGTTCCCTTTAATTTCGTTTTTCGCAATTAATTCGATGTTCAAAGAATTTGCGGTTTCAGCGAGTTGAAAGTAGGGCGCTCTGCCTGAATTTCGACCAAATTTATTCAATTTTATATTTATATTAACGTATCAACACGCTAGACACATTGGAAGTGTTTAAATATTTTATTCATTCCCGATATTAAAATCGGAAATCGTGCATTTTCGATGTTTCAATTGTTCATGTTTCGTTGGATCATCACTGTCTGAATGTATCCGGAATATGCACACTTTGTTGTTCTTATGTACTTCGTGAATACGTTTTTGAACTCTTGTTGATATCTCTATCACAAAACAAGATACAGCTCTGAGCGCATCTGAATAATCCACTTGAGGTGTGGCGAGGCGAGCGAGTACCGACGGTTCGTCGAAATTCCCCGGATCGAATCCCGTCCTCTGCAGCCATCTTTTTGCTCGAATTTTCTACTCATAATAGTGAGCACGATACTATTTTTATCCATGTATATCCACAGCCCGTCAGAGAGGGGAGATAATCCAATTATCGCGGCGGAGGTGAATGCGCGAGTCTTTTTTCCGCCCCATTCATTTCCGTCCATCTCGAGTGAAATGCGCGGTTGGATTGCATAGAATGAGAAGGTCCGTAGAGGGGAGTAAGCAAAAAATGATGAGAAAACGTTTGAAACATAATTCAAACAATCTTCATTACACGTTTTCCCAGTGTTTCGGTTTATAAAACGAGTGAAACATAGCTCGGACATGAGTAGATTTGACTATTTTGGCTATAAACGGTCTATTAACTCCACGCAGAAAAATGCTAAAAATATGGCACCTGTACAGAACATTGCCCAAACCCTTCCCACAGAGGGTCAAGTCGAGTTTGTATTTAATTTTTGCCACATTCACTTGCAGCATGCGAGAATACTCGCCAAACCCCGTCTTTTTCGTTCATTTCACGCCGCTTTTGCCTCTCATTCGGCGTAAAATGAGGCGGCTCGCACGCGCCCCTCTCCGCCGCGATAATTGGATTATCTCCCCTCTCTGACGGGCTGTGATATCCGAAACGACCGTTATTAGGAATAACTACAACTTTATCAGCACATACGAAGCAAAAATACATCATTATTTTCTTCTTCTAAGTTTTGCACGTGGTTCACTATCATCATTCTTCTCCTCATCCTTGGCCATATCCATTTCCATTTCTTCATCCTCATCATCTCCCTTCTCTCCATCTTTCAAGAATATATCCGAATTCTTGACCAACTCTTCAAGTTCTGCTTCGTCGTCAGAATCCTCTTCATCATCCTCATCTTCGTTATTTCTGATCACTTCCTTACTCACAATCTTGTTCTTCTTTTCATATTCCTGTTTCAACAATCCATTGATGAGAGATTTGAATTGCGAGATAGTTATTCGATTCTTCGGAGAGATCAAAAGAGTTCCAGTTCCAGGCTTCTTCATAGTCTTCATGTGCATCAGTGCCTCGTGTGGATTACACTTCATTTTTTGGTCTCTCTTCTTCTTGAAATACTTTTTAATGAGTTCTCTGGCTTCCTCATCGTTCCTATTTTTCTCTCTAATAGTACGGAGAGCCCATCCTCTCTTGAGTTCTGTTGATTGATTTCCAGAAGACTTCTGCACATCGATTCTGAGCACGATATACACTGTAATTCGAACAGATTGCCTGAGAATAAAACGAAGGATAATCCGCAATCGAAGAGATTGTTACACCGAAAGTTCAGCGAGATAGCCGGGGAAAAGAAGGTCAGACGAGAGGGGGAAGACGGGGAAAGATTAATGACCTGAAGCGTCCTCGGCGCAAGGGAGTATTTTCCACTCTTCCCACGAGATAAATGTGAACGAGATAAGGGTGCATGATTCTTTTCATCACTCGTATCGTGATGTAATTATCAATCGATCATTGCATATCGGTAAGTTTGCTCAGGAACTCTATTCGTAACTTTATAGCATTAAAATCTTTGAGACAATCACACCGAAGTCGAACGCTGTTTTTAGAAATCGTCTGACAAAAGATGGCTGCAGAGGACGGGATTCGATCCGGGGAATTTCGACGAACCGTCGGTACTCGCTCGCCTCGCCACACCTCAAGTGGATTATTCAGATGCGCTCAGAGCTGTATCTTGTTTTGTGATAGAGATATCAACAAGAGTTCAAAAACGTATTCACGAAGTACATAAGAACAACAAAGTGTGCATATTCCGGATACATTCAGACAGTGATGATCCAACGAAACATGAACAATTGAAACATCGAAAATGCACGATTTCCGATTTTAATATCGGGAATGAATAAAATATTTAAACACTTCCAATGTGTCTAGCGTGTTGATACGTTAATATAAATATAAAATTGAATAAATTTGGTCGAAATTCAGGCAGAGCGCCCTACTTTCAACTCGCTGAAACCGCAAATTCTTTGAACATCGAATTAATTGCGAAAAACGAAATTAAAGGGAACAACAACATCCAAATAGCGTGGAAATGAATAATAACAACTTTTTTGAAAGTTTTGAACACTTTTGCAACCCACTAACACAGATTATTGCGCTGAAAATCATTTTTTTGGAAATTGATTTTTGACGAATTTCACGAAAAGTAGCGCGCTTTTTCTAGCCGGGAATGAAATATTCTGATTTTTGGGGAAAACATTCTACACGATAGTAGCTACAACTTAAGCATGAAAACCCAAAACTTTATTCCGATTTCCAAAGTTATGCCATTTTATCACTCAACCAACCGCCCCTCACCAGAATGACGACTAGGAATGATGATTCGATTACGATGTTGTAGAGGGATATCGTGCGGTTATTTTTCTGTTTTGGAAATGTTTCTATCTATATTTTGAAGGAAGTTATGACCATTTTAGTGAAACGCATTTTGCTGTTTTCACCGAAGTGCGTCCACTTCAACAGTCTCGTACTCGAAAAATAAAATTTTTAAAAATAAACCAAAAACACCGTTAAAAAGAGCGGAAAAGATAGTACTTTTGGTATTTTTTTCAGATTTTAAAAAAATCATGAATTCCTACGTCCGCCCCCTGGTCGAACCTCTCGCGATCCCTCTCATAAGTGCCCAGTTAGACAGAATCATTGAAGCAAATGAGATCCCATTGAAATGATTACTTTGAAGTGTGTGTTCGTAAATTTTCAGCATCACCTCGAGTGCCAAAATACCCCTTTCTAGTCTGCTAGAATCTCAAGTGGCAATTAGCGTTATATCAGCTCTGGAGGTAAGTGGGATCAAAAAGTGGCATCAGAAATGTAGCAGAGATAATAGTGGTGCAATATGCTAAAGAAACGGGAAAAATAAAAAAGCTACCAGCGACCAGCCGTTTTTCCCAACGATCGTTTAGCGCTCGCCACGGCTGCACGTCACAAATTCATCAGGCTAAAGTGTGTCTGGGAAGTATAGCGAAAGGAGGGAAAGAGTGAATCCGGGAGCTTGATCAAATACACACAGGGGTTTCATTGAAGCAATAGCGTGAAGAGAGTCTTGAGTCATCCGAGAGATTTCATTGCGCGCTGGGACCAGGAAGTTGAGTCAAACGACGAACTCAAAGCACGTTTCTGGATCATTCCGCAAAGAAAAATGCATTCTGAGCAGTCAAAATTTGAGAGCGATCACGCTCGGCTCCAAAACTGTTCTACCTCATAAACTAGGTATTATAAGGTGCCAACACATCGACAAAAGCAATTTTCAGGTTCAGAAAGCGAAACACTTCACAACTATGGCAAAGTGCCAGGAAAAGCTAAAAATTTGATTTCGACAATTGGTGAGCTTACGTAGCATGCGATTTACGTGAAAAATCTACTTCTGATACCTATGCTCTCCACGAACGTAAAAAGTTATCATTATAACATGTGAAACAGCGGCAAAGTGCCAGGTTGTCCCATGAGTGTCGAATGGAGAAGAAATCTCCCTTCTCTGCTGCTTCTGACGTGTACGGCGCTAACTCGCGGACAAATGAAGGAACAACTTCTTCCCCTTTGTCGAGAAACAGACAAGTTCATCGGTACAAACGATGAGGTTTTTTTTTCTATGAGGATGATGACGACCCGTAGCATCTTCATTGTCCACAAAAGTGGTATATTCTCGAGAAAAGCTGCTTCAACGTGTCATATTTTCCATGGTATTCTACTTCCAGCGGTACAACATCCGCTCGCTGCTGTGCAAAGAGCTATACATATGCATTTCTATGCATAACTTTGAACCGATGGAAGAGGGGAAAGGAGGGGGGTTGTCAAATAGTAAGCTCGAAACATAATCCATATCAGTATTGGCAAAAGAGCAACAAAACTAGAATTTCAAAGTAACGTGCAATTTTCGACGCTCTCGCCTACTGCATTTAGCAGGAGCCGCGGGCCTGAAATAGACACACAAAATAGGCCGACGCGAGGCGCGAAAATGACCGGAAGCCTCTCGCTCTCTAGGTGAAAGAAAGTGGGCCGCGAGAACTCCCGCGTCTCTTCATTTCGCGTGCTCTCTCCTTGTTAGAGTAAGAAGAAGACTAAAGTGCGGCAAGATTGCGTTGTTTGCGAGCAGAGTTCAAAATGCGAGCAATCTATTCATCTTGCCGATGAAAGATCCCTTGCAGTGAAGAAAGGATTCGAAAGTGCACTGAAATTGCATTGTTTATGAACGAAATGCCGTAAAAATTGTGCTCGCCCGGCGTTTGGAAACTCCCAAGGAAATTAGGAAAAGGAGAAGGCACGCTAATTCGCAGAGGAAAACGAGGAAGAAATTGTCCGACTCTCTCCATTTTGAATGCACTCTCGCTCTGTCTGACCGGTGAGAGTTAATGCCGAACGGAGAGACGACAGGACGAGAACTGAAGCGCATAGACGAAAGATCAGTGGTCTAGGGCGGCTTCTAATTTTCCCTTCACTCTAGTCAGGCAGAGCTAGAGAGTGTGTGATATTGAGAGAGTCAGCCATTGGAATGGGATACGGATTAGAGGTAGACGTAGACTAATGTAACTTCAGACACGGACTATGGTGGAACGGATGGATAATCTAGTAAATCTGCACTGAGGGGTCCTCACACTGACATGGATGAGAATTATGGACTAGTCATCCTGAGTGATCTCTAAGTCTATATGCCAGTTGGATTCAGCCGTGCATGCTACAAATTTTTAAATAGAATGCGTAATCGCAAAATATAATATGGCTGAATTCGTAACCTCAAACTAGACCACGGGATACAATATTGAGAGAACGGAGCCATGACGGCGGATAACATGTGTTAGTAACGGAGTCTTGCTTTATTACGTGACTAGGATTAAGTGCATTCCATAATTTTTCTGGTTATGAAACGCGATAAACCAGTCGAATAAAGAAATAAACCATGAATCAAAAATGCGAAATGGATATAATCCGTTGAATTGTGCCTATTATATGCGGTTAAGTGAATTTCATGATTTTTATTGTTAGGAAATGGAATTCAACGAAACAACGGATAAAAATTGAAAAAAAAGTATCTACTAAAGGCAGTAAATATTTCAATGGAATTCGTCGTTAGCTTGAAAAATACTGTCTTTTCTCTGAACAGCTTTAGGCAATTTGAATAATTTGCGAACCGCTTCGATGGTTCCCGAAGTGGATAAATAAGGCAGTAGACTAGGGGAGGCTAGCCTATCTCGAATGTACGGTAATTACATGGAAGGTAAACAGTGTCGAGGAAGAATGAGTGAGGCGAGGGATTAGCGAGATCAACGACTAGAGTTCGACACGAATTTGAGTGGTCACAACATGATCATTAGAAGCCATTCACTAGAGCTCGAGAAATGATACCGCCGTCTCTTCATTTTGCACACTCTCTCGCTTCTCTGACCGGTGAGAGAGTGTGAGGAATGAAGAGACGGCGGCTCTTTTCTCGAGCTCTACCATTCACCAGCCCGATAAGTGGAATGGGATCGGTGAGACCAAAGACTGCAAGCAGCCGAGCAAACGTGAGAATTCTACCTCGCCGAGTAATCTCATTTCCAATTCCATGGCCACTGCGACCGTGTGAATATTCGCTGGAAGGAGTCTGGGAGTGTGAATGCAATAACATACGGAACTTTGGTACCACATTGCTGTTTAGGAATATATAATTATCTTAAGAAGAATAGACGGTTTGCATTATATGCGCTGAATATTCGACATCGAAATATTGGAAATTGTCCTGGTCGGTCAGCGATTAGAGTCAAATAATGATACCCAATCTTCAGAAGCGCGAGTAAACTAATAGAAGATCAACTAAACAGGTGGCGTTCAGGCGCCTCGAAACATCTCTTCGATTGAGGGAACGAGCGATCCATCATCCCACTCCATCAAGTGATCTCGGCTTTTTCCCGGCTCTCCCGATTCTCCGGCTCAATCTCCGGTCATAGAAAGCGAGAGAACATGCGGAATGGAGAGAGCAGAGATCATCCTTCATCTCTTTCTTTCTGATGGCTCATTTCAGCCCATTATCCACATGTGACGGGAGGAAAAAGAGGAAGAAGAAGTGGAAGATATCTTGAGTTTGGGTGCTCTGCTGTTACTCTAGCCAGTGAGGCAATTGACGAAGTGAAGAGAGCAGTTCCAGCCAGCGCATCCTGGTAGAAAGAAGGGAAGGGATGATGAGAAGAAGAAGACAAGGGGAGAGGGGTAATGATGCAACGCAAAGTCGAGAAGAGAAGAGGAGATCCGGGGACACTGGGAAAGGCGGCTCAACGGCTCACGGTAAAATAAGTGAAAATGAGCAAGAAAGATGAGATGCTCCAAATACAAAGATCTACCAGAAGACAATATTAAGGATACTGTTGAAAGAGCATAGGCGGGATACAACTTCGGTAATAGCATACGAAGGCTGGCATCGGTGAAAGGTAAAGGTCAAGCGATTTTACATTCGTAAGACAATGCTAGGTGGGACCCACTGGTAAGGCAAGCTGTTATATTAGGAGCATTTGATGTAAACCATCGGTGTACGGTTTACATCAAATGCTTCATGGAGAACGCAATACAGTGCACATTTCTACGTTTTATAATAATAATAATAATGTCCGAGGCGGGCGCGTCGACATTATTGGTAACATATGAGGTGGATAACTGGAGATGGGGGGGGGGGCTCTCTTGAATTAGGGGAGTTTGGCGAGATCGGCGATTATGGGGTGTGTGGCAAGTCTACGCTTGAAAACTCGAATATTTCGAGCAGTACGAATTGAGGCAGGAAGTTGGGAGTACCAACGTGATATTTCTACATATTTCTACGTTCATACAAATTCAATATTCAGCAGTGGTCCAATGGTTGTAGACTACTGGTCCCATGTATAAAATGCGCAATCCGTGCCTTCTCCCCCACAGACAAGAAGACGTTTATGAGCCGCGTCCAATTGGCTATAGTAGTCAATCCCAGTAATATTCGTCTCTTCATTTCGCATGCTCTCTCGCTTTCTCTGATTGGCTAGAGAGTGCGCAGAATGGAGAGACGAGACCAATCCAGTAATATTCTCTGCGTATCTTCATTTCGCATGCTCTCTCACACTCTCTGACTACCTAATCCCAGTAAGGCACCTATTTACCCGTTCCTGCCGTCTCTTCGTTTCGTATTATCACTAAGCGGTCAGAGCGACGAGATAGTGTGCAAAATGGAGAGAGCGGCTGGAGAAGCCGGTTTATTGCATTAATAACAAGAAGCAAGGAGCCAATATAACGGATGAGCAAAGATCACTGGTCCTTGAAAACAACAGGGTTAAAAATGGAAGCGGTCTTTCTGATGCTAGGCCTTTGTATGATATGCTACTGAATGAGAGTTCAAATTTTATCTTCGTGAAATTCTAGGGAAAAAGTAATTAAGTTTGACAAAATATTGTTGGTGCTCGTCCAATTCGAATGATTTCATTCTACGTAGTCTCTCTCAATTTCCCTGCTCTCTTGTCAATCTCTAACCAGCGAGATGGTGTGCTCATCAAGGATTCCGTGAGGAGTACCTCGAACTTCAGATGACAATAGACCAGAAGAAGGGCAAAATACGGTAGCAACCAAACACGAGGAGACGGGAGTAACTCGGCTTCTTTCGGTCTCTTTGTTTTCAATGATTTCTATAGGTACAGAGCAGCGAAAGAGGATTCAGAGTGGAGAGACACAATGCTCTTCCATTGTATAGTACCCTCGCATCGGATAGAGAAAGCAAGATAGCAGGTAGAATGAGGAGTGTCAGACATGATGCCAACCCAAGAATACACATCATGAATGGTCTCCATGATGTGTGTTGTGGGGTTTCTGGGTGACTACAGCGGCTCCCGAAAGTCACAAGACGGGAAATCAAATGGGCAAGTGATGTGGGAAGCCTACAAATGCATTGGCAAATGAGCTATGATGGGTCTATAAGTGGGATAGTCAACATGTTTATCCGTTGGATGGGCAGATTGCACAAAAAAACGTTTCATTTATGATGTTTCACACAATCTGAAATTCATTTGTGTGACATGCACGATAAATAGAACTGTGCACGGTCCACTACAATTCCATTCATGAAGTATCTAACGCAAGGCTCGCTAGCCATTTATTACTTGTGCACGATAAATAAGCCTTTTTGGAGCTAGAGTGTGTGCACGGAGTTTGATCCACTGAAGGTACGAAAATAATAGGCAGCATTCGAATCTAACTCCCCAGTGAGAGAACATGTGAAATTAAGAGACTGGAAAGAAAGAGGAGAAGAGGATACGGAAATTTGATGAGCTCATAGTGAAGATTGGAAGTGTGAAGGAGAGAGAGAAGGCATCGTCGTATAATCGCCAAATATTAAAGAGCTGAAGGGAAAGGAAGACGATTATAAGTCGTCCTTTGGAATTCGAAATGGAATTAGAAGTGCGAGTGAGTAAGGTGGAGTCTAGTAGAACTAACTGATCGAAGATTATGTTCAATATTAAGACCAAAATGTTTGACCTTGATTAGATGAAGCAAGTTGCAACGTAGAAAACAGTTGGAGCTATGTCTAAAAACGATAAAATAAATCCTTTGCTCATCGAAAGGAATTTATATATTGAACGGTTTCGTCTGGCAGATCTCGGAAGAAAAAGCTGCCCTTTGCCTAGTATTAGAAGGGAAAGTGAAGCCTTTGAAGAGGGTTATCACGATATGAAGTTAGGATATTACTGGATGCGACGTGCAAAAAGAGAATTCTAAATATACTCGGGTGAACTTAAGATTGTGTCCTGATACTGCGAAAAACGTCAAAATGCGTCAAAGGATCTCGTCAGATAATGAACAGTTGAACGACGGACGAGGATGGGTTATGTGGGCGTCCCGAGGGAAATGAACAGCGAACAAGGGCCTCACTTTCGGTGCTTTCTCGTCTGCTCTCGTGAAAATTTGAATTTGGCGTCACCTCTTTGGCATTAATGATGTATGACCACACTTCGAAAGATAATAATTCGCTAGGAAAGGATAGTCATCGACATTCTCTGGCATTTTAACGAAAATTGGCCGAAGAAAACCCACAAAAATGCGCCAAAGATATGACTAATCCCACTGAAAACGAACGGACAACCCTTTTCAGTCCTATGAATTATTCGAGAATGCGGGCTTTTCAAAGGGGGCAGGGCATCGACTGACTCTCTCATTTTCCCATGATCTCTCGCCTCTCTGATCGACGAGAGAGCGTTGTGAAATGAGAGACGGGAAAGGCATCGCCGATTCTCTGACTAGGCTATGAATAACTGAGCAGGGCCGTTCGCAATTCGTCATCGCTCATTTATTTGCTAATTCAAGAAAATTGCGCAATTTCAAATTGAGAGTCAGTCATCCTCATTTCTCGTGAGAATAATTGGCCGATGACCCGGAAATTTAACTGGCACGAATTTCGAAAGCTTCGAAATTGCTGTGGTAGTAGCACAAATGAGTATTTCTGGAACCGGAATCTGTGATCGAAAGTGCAAGTTATTCCAGGTAATGCGCGCTAATGCATCATCTTATTTGCCCGGAAAAGTTTCTAGACGACAACAACAACTTGATGCGATTATTTAGAACTTATCAGAGGTGGTTCCGAGCGTTAATCGGAAAAGGGAACTAACACAATCTAAAAATGTCTGAACGGCGCCAATTACCGTGAACATGGAATGTTGTGCCGCAGTCTAACAAGGAACAGGCATCGAAGAATGCAATTATTCCACACGGAACCAGCGTATCTTCCTTTTTGCGCACACATTCACAGGTTAGAGAGGCGAGAGAGCACACGAAATGAGGAGAGTCATTGCTTTCCAAGCCATCTCTACACGGGAATGACGATAGTCTTGCTTCCACCAGTACCACAATAAGCCGCTCCAATGCACCATACACCAGCGACAGACTGCTACTCATCAGAGAAAGATACGCAGAGGAAGGGATGAACATGAATGGTCTTGCTTTCCTCAGCACATACACTATCTCTCTAAGACACTCCAGAGAGCATTTGGATAGGGATGATGAGACTACAGTGTTTCATCATGTGGCAGATTCGCAAGCCTCTTCATTAGACACACTACCTTGATAGCAGATGAGAAGGTGTAGCAAGTAACAATGAGAGCCAATGAGAGAAGGAACAGAATAGCAGGCTTCGCTCATTATACATTTCTTGCTGGTCAGAGATAACGAGCGAAACTTGCAAGAATTAATGAGATCCATTATTCATTATTGGACCGAGAAATATGAGACAGTGTGAAAAGAGTAGGCAAGCAGCCAACACCAAGGAAATAGGGAAAGTACACTTCATTAAAGAAGGCGTCCCACGAACCGCCCGAGCGACTATGCAAAGTGAGGAATGAGAGGGGTGCTCTCCTCATTCCGCACGCTCTCTCGCTCGTTGCCTGCTTTTCAGGGTCACTTGGCACGCAGCCAATTGATCATAACTCAGTTCAAACTAAAAATGGTGACTTGGGAGTTTCGAAAGTGTTATCGGGTAACAGCGACCCACCACCTCACATCGAGAACTCAGTTAGCCAAATATTCGTGGTACACCTTCTTTAAATGCGAGAAGGAGGTCCAAATCGTCCAAAATACAACGGTAATTCGCGAAATAATTAGTGGCAAATGAGAGACCGACTCGAGTCAGGAGCCGCTGTTTATTTACCCAAGCCCATGTGATGGGCGCAGGTGGCTTCCTTCCTAATGTGTTTGTTTACGCCTGGATATACTGCGAGTAAGGCATTCATAATCGGGAATTTGCTTGCAATGTCCATTCGGATAATGCTTTTGGAATATCTCTATTTTTGGCCAACGCAATAATCGCTTATGGTTCAAACAAGGGGGGAAAAGTGGCAGGGAAAGAGCGATTGGAGGAAACCTTTCACGTGAGAACGATGTTATACTGGAACAACATCAGCTAAAGCCAACTGGGTGGTCGAATAGACTGACGTCGAGATTCACGTGAACTACTGAAGGCACCACTCATCACTACCGGGTGGGCTCAAGAGAAATCTCCGCATTCTGCCATATTTTCAACCAGCGAGAGAAACGAAAGATAAAGGGGAATGAAGAGACGCATTGTTCATCAGACCCAAGAGTCTCTGACTACGACCTACCACGAGGATGTAAGGAAGCGCCTCATTCTTTCGGTTGCTTGGTGATTCTACCAGAAAACAAGGAAATTCCTTAGCTTCACGGATGCTGGATTCCAACTGACTACAGCTGGAGAGATGGAAAATAGATAAGAATACAGCAATAATTGGTCGAGATGTGAGAACTCCATTAACAATCAGAAAAAATACGGCAGACTGAGCATGAAAAACATGAGTAATCATGGTTTCATGACCGCCAAAAAGCATGGCAAAGATCGGCTAAACGCGAAAAAACATCGTGTGAGCACTAGCGATGCACGAAAGTTAGCCGAGCTCGTGATAGCCGTAGAGAATTGACTGTTATGTCTGGGAAGCAACGGATTCGTGCCAGGAAAGTGATAGAAATTTATCCAACTTCAAGGAAATTATCAAATTTCAACTTGGCCCGGGCGCAACTTGGGTTCGCTCACCAGAGTAGAGAGGGATGCTCTCGGCTGATGCAACCGATCTTCTCGGCTCATCAAACACAGAGAAGACTCGAGTGAAGCAGAAACGAGACTCGTGAGCGAATTCGTCATTGGGATAACACGAGACAGAAGGAAATAGAGGATCTATGAAATTGTAAAAATAGGTCGCATCGAATGGTGCCATAACCGACACCATTCGTATCATTAGACCACTGATCGAATTTGAGAATCAATAAGAAGAATAAACGAGCAACGAAACTGGAAGAATGATTGAATGCACTAATGGATAAAGATCTGGGCTTGAAATGCAATATTTTCTCCCGAGCACTTGAATGACTAACGCCACAATCCAGCAAGACGTCTTGAGGTCAGATACTGAGTTCAAGAAAGCATTGCGGGGGCAATGGAAACAAGGGCAAATAAGGCAACAAGCGCGGAGCGCGCACGTTGATTTTCGAAACAATGATCTCCTTTTTTTCTATTATCTCTCCATTATCAGTAATCGCTCGTCGGTCAGAGCGAGCCAGAGAGCATGCGAAATAGAGAGCATCAGAGAATCATAGATCTCCTCCACTTCGCACCAGCAATTCCGTGACGGAAACCGAGACACTTTGCTCGCTCGCGCTATAGGTAACCCAATCCCGTATCTACCCGGCTATTGAGAGAGGGGTGAATGGAAGCTGTGGTGGAAGTGAAAGAAGGGGAAGTGGATGTTGGTCTGAGGTTGTCGAACACTCTCAATTTTCCCTACTCTACTACTCTGGTTGACCGGCGAGAGAGAGTGAATAGTGAAGAGACGTGAAGGTCAGAGAAAGCGAGAGAGCATGCGAAATGGAGAGAGTCAGGTAGAGATTCGGACACCTCTTTCGAAAGCGATTCGGTGAGAAAGTGCAGGAGCAATTGAGCAAAGTGGCAAAACGGGCAGGACGTTACACCAAGAGTAGGTCATAGGGGAGTGCCCTTCCTGCATTTTATGACGCACCTTTTAGGATTCTGAAGTGCATTTTCTGCAGATAAATAAAGGTGTAAATCGTTCTCCTTTACCGATTTAACCAAGAGTAAGTTAATTTACTTCTACATCTTTCTCTGAATAAAAAATTGCAGAATGACGACAACCATACAGAACGATGAATGAAATCTTTATCTTGATAATACCCGATTATTATACGATTGTTTGATCATTTGTTATTTCAAAACAAAGTTTCCTCTTTGATCTTCGGTTTTCGCGATATCGATGAAGCGAAGGAATTTTTGTCAAAAACATCGAAGAAGTTGAAGAATTGAATCTCGGCCAGAGTAGCGGCAGCACAAATCTTAAAAAATTATATGGTTAGTCAGAAATTAATTTTTTATCTTTATTGGTTTCTAAAGTCTTTGAAAATAATGCGTTTGAACCTTACCTGTAGTGTGTTTGTGAACGTCATTAGCTCTCCTAGCCTCGTTGCATAGTTTTCCAGTTTGAACTCGTCTCTGAAAAAAGAAGCAAAACATATACAAAATCAATGGATATTACTAAAATAAGGATTGAAAGGTGCAGGTGAAAATCATCATCATAGCAGCATTTAGAAGAAATATATAACCTGTACAGAACATGAAGCTCTTGGAAAATCCGCTTTCGATATGTATCACCGATTTTGGCAAGTTCTTGATTTGTATGAGAACCTGACGGTATTTGGATTAATTGTTGTTATTTTTTTGGATATTTTTGTGACCGGAAAATAGAGAATCAAAATATAAAACATGAACTTACATGAAGACCACAGCGCCACCACGAGTGAAGCAACGAACTCGATTTCGGAAATGTTCATCCGGTCCAGAATCGGCACCAGTGAATCTCTCGACGAGGCGTTTAGTTCGATGAGTTTACTGCAAATGTAAATAGTTCATCAATAAAAAAAACTCTATTCACACGATTTTTTAAAGATAAAATTTAAACACCGAATGAAATAATGATTGTAAAGATAACAAAAAAAGGCTCACTTCACCACTGGCGTCGTCTGATTGACCATCGCGGATCCTTCGAAGAATTCTCGATAACTATCATATCGAAGAGTAGAGGTGAGAGAGACGAACAGCCTGAGAAAACGAGATACTGAATTTATGGAGAAATTATAAAGACAATTATATAAATTACGTTTCCATCGGTCGCTCCTTGAACGTTTTCACCGATCGAAAGTAGCCCTCACTCGAGTAGAGCAGAAAGATGAGGTTTTGTAGGAGCGTGAACTGGAATGACTCTATTTTTCATTATTTTTTTCGATTTTTCCTAATAAACATATTTTTTCTGCAGCGAAAATTTAGCCATATTCTGAATTCAATAAATCACGAACCTTATTTTCGTCCTGCAACGAGTACACTTCATCGAACGAATTTGTGAGGAATGTGGTGGACCGCTCCGCCGTGCCTCGCCACACCAAATTAGTGATGTCAAACTTGGCAATGTAGACTGGATAGGACTGAAATTGTATCAGTTCGAATTCTGGCCTTCATATTTTTGCTCCGTGTGCAACGAGAACGATAGTAATTAAATTTATAAACAAACTAGGTCTAAATGACATTATGCCGAAACATACTTGTGATTCATCCGGAGGAAACAATTGAAGAGGAGACAGTGATATTTCGCTACTTGAACCAAGCAAATCCTGTTCGAAAATGAGGCGTTCACGAGCAAAGTCTCTAAATAATATCTCAAACATATTTTTCAAATCACAAAAAAAATAACTTATAATTAGCCACTAATCGATGCAGTAGTGTTATTTCAGGGTGTGTGGATAGCACTGTTGGAGTTGGCGGGGACCTTTCTCTCTCCAAGTTCTTGATTCGGAGATTTACTGGAATGAACGCAGAAAATGATGAGTGGAAAACTGAAAAAAAAATCAATGCCAAACCTGTGGGAATCATTCCCGCTGAGAAGCAGCGTTCGAGGCGACATTTCTTGCAATCTGAATGGATCATTTTGGAAAATAAACAACGGTTAAACAATCTAACCTGGAGAATCGGGACATGCTTTGAAGCACTCGAATGTGCGCTTAGTCGAAAGGGCTCTGCAATTGGAGAATTTATAAACTTACATAAAATGCAAAATAAATAGAATTTGCTTGCCGTCGAAAGAATGCTGCACAGGCCCTGCAGGAAGGAATACTAAAGTGTGTTCCGCAAGCGCGCCCGGAGCAAACCTGATAATCAATCAATAATGTTGTGCACAACTGATAACGAATTAATCTATCGACTTTCTTCTGTTCACCAAGATAACTCCAGTGGTAGTTACTGATTAGAAATCCATCCAATCAGTAAAACCTAATAATATCAACAATGCCAACACCAGTCACGAGTGTGCGGTTACTCAACACTTGCGCACACTAATTCATTCAGCAAACAAGTAGTGCCAGTTTTAACGATAAAAAACACAATTTTAAATAAAAGACGCGAATTCACCTTGCATTTATCGCCAGTGGAGGTGGATGGCGCATACATGTACACAGTTTTGTCGAATGGCGATTTGAAGGGTTATCTCCTGCGCGCACACAAACTTGTGCGCTTTTGTCGCCGTTTTTCCTTTCACCCACTATTACCTCTCATCTTGCTCCCCCCCCCTCTCTCTTCCCTTTCACCGCCTGCGTCTCAACCTATCTGAGCATGACAACATTTGTGCTGTCAATTGGAGTAGTGATCGATTTGGATTCGTGCTCAGCTCGTTTTCGTATGGGAGACAGAAAAGCGTATTTCGATGTGACTAAACATTTTCAAATAATATGTCTTTATCAGAATATTGGTTCCTCTTTAATTTTAGTTGTCCGAACAATCATCGAAGTAAACGATTTCTTGTCGAAAACGTCGAAAAAGTCGAGAAACTGCAGCTCGGATAGCATCTGGGAAGCGCTCATCTGTAATTATATTAATTAAAGTTTTTTTTTTTTAATATTTTGAAACCCACTTGCATAGCATTTGTTAACGTCATAAGTTCTCCGAGTCTGTTGGCGTAGTTTTCAAGTTGGAATTCTTCTCTAGATAAATATTTTTTAAACCATTGACAAAAAAAACTTAAAAAAACTAAAAAAAACTCACCGATAGAGCACATGCAATTCTTTAATGACCCGTTCACGATAGCTGTCGCCGATTTTGGTCATCTCATGGTTGGTCTCGGAGCCTGAAAGTTTATTTGTTGTCTGATTCCCTTCCTGCTCCTCCAAACTACTGCTGTACATTTGAAGCTCACTCATGGACCACAGAGCGAGCACTAGCACTGCAACGAACTCAATCTCCGTGAGGGCCATTCGATCTAGGATTGGAACCACCAGGTCTCGGCACTGCTCGTTATACGCTTGGGCTGTTCTGTAACAGGGCTTCCTCGAGCCATTGTAAATTTATTATGACAACTAAAAATTTAAAGAAAGATAAAATGGCGATTATCGCTAACCTGACAACCTGAGGCGATCTCTTCAAAGGTTCAGAGCCTTCATAGAGGATAAAATATTCAGCGAATCGAAAAGTCGTCGTTAATGTCAGGAAGAAGCTGAAAATGGTTGATTGTTTACAATTGCTATTTTCGAAATCACCTCTCCAACGGCCTCTCCTTGAACGTCTTCGCAGATCTGTAAAAGCCTTCGCAACAGTACAGTAGAAAAATGAAGTTTTGGATAAATATGAACTGATAAAAATATTTATTTAATCAACACACGGAGTAAAATATCAACCTTGTCCTGATCTTCCATCAAATACACTTCTTCGAATGAGTTGGACAGAAAAAGAATTGCTTTCTGAGCAGCGACTTTCCAAATCACAGTTGTCTCTTCGTATTTTGCAATGTAAACTGTGAAGGGCTGAAAATTGCCACATGCCAGAAAAATGTCAGAATACTGTTATCCAAATGGAATTTCACCTGATGTTCATCCGGTGGTTTCGATTGACATGGAGATGGCTCCAGTTTGTTTGTTCCTTCGAGGTAAGCTTGCTCGAATACTAGCCTTTCTCGAGCGAAATCTCTGAAATGACGTATTTTTTTGGAGAAAAATATTGTGCAAACCATACTTATAGTTCGCCAGTAATCGATGTAGTAGAGTGATCTCCGGATGCGTTGTCAACACTGTCGGACCGTCATGAAATCGAAGGTGCTCTAAAATTAGGTTTGAAATACGGATAAATGTATTTTCATACCACACTCTCTATTCTCAGAGGCATATGAAATTAAATAAATACAGTCGGTATACCTGGCGGAATCATTCCTGCCGCTAAACAGCGATCGAAGCGACATTTCTTGCAATCTGAGAACGGATGAATATTATCACGCGATGTGGTGAAACAAACCAATACTTTCCGGGCACTCCTTGTAACAAAAGTGCCTCTTCTTCGAGGTGATTGCTCTGAACAATTATTGATTTATTAATTAATTTTTTTAATAAAATAAATTCACAACCTTCGAAAGAATGCGGCACACGCTCTGCATGAATGGACTCCAAAGTGAGTGCCGACCGCACGACCAGCGCAGATCTTGAGGAAAATAACATAATAACGAAACGGCGGAAAATATTGCTGGTGATATCATAGAAATCAATCGACAAGGGGAACTTGTTCATTGCGCGACAGCGAATACAAATCAATGCATTCACCACCCACTCAACAATCGCTTCCAGTCAGTGAAAATGAACTTTCTCATCAATTACTCCCAAACGTAAATCTTACCGGACAGTCGCCCCAATCAGTAGTTGTAGGAGGTTCCATATGCTACGTGAGCGTTGTTTGGCAATAAAAACGGGAAAAGACAGGGATTGGGGACACTTTCCCGTGCACTCACTTGAGTGTATGCGCGCGTTTGTCTGCTTCTCTACCCGGTGTTTTCGTCTCTCCATTTGGCCCGCTCTCTCGCCTGTTAGAAAGGGCGAGAGAGTGCGTATTAGGGATGGCGAATGAAGAAAAAAATTGCACTCTTCATTCTCCCTCACAAAGGATGGCGGTGCGGAATCATTCTTCATGAAGAGGGGGGCGAATCGGTCACCTCTTCATGAAGAGCTTGGTCAAAGTGCATCGTTTTCAGTCGTTTTTCTTTCGTTATTGCATGAATAACAGGTGGCACACTCACATACAGTATTTTAATAACCCGAAATAAGGTTTGGAGTAGAGTATCGGGGCGCCTGTGGATCGAGAAATGTAACAATAAAACAGTCAATCTATGAAGCTGAATCATGCTTTTTTGGCCTTCAAAAGAGTTTATATAATGGCATACTACAATCGGTGAAGTCTAAGCAATATTTCGACCATTTTTAAAACCTACAAAGTCTCAGAAGATGATCCAGTTGTAAACGAAACCTGATTGGGACAAATTATGGTATGCAAATTTTAGCGCAAGCTAGAGGTAAAGGGGCTGGCATGTTCATGCCAAAAAATCAGATCGATATCTCTATTGGTAGGCAATTTATGCGTCATTCAATAAAAGCTCTTCATGAAGAGGTAGCACAGCCGGGTCATTCTTCATGAAGAGCAAAATGAGAGGGAGAGAATATGGCCTCTTCATTTCTCATTTTTCTCTTCATTCGCCATCCCTAGTGCGTATAATGGATAGAGGCAGGCGATCTTTCGCTCTTGTCATTTCTTCCATCGCTTCTTTGATCTGTGAATTCCTAGTTGTGATCAGTGCTCCAGACAGGAATGGCTTGGCAATAAAACAAATCTGTTTCTTGATCGCGCTTTCTTGCTTCTGTATCCCCTCATAGTGGAAGCTGAACACTGTTCAGCAATCATTCATTCAACATCATATCAGCAGTTTGAAATCGTTCTTTATCACAGGGAAATCTCACACTTTGATGCACTTTTGATACCCGATTCTTGCAGAATTTCGATAATTATGGCAGCCTTGAGGTATGAGGTACAGAGAAAATGCTTGTAAAATTCATAATTTTGCACATCAAAGGCGAAATAAAGTGTAAATTAGAGAGAAATCAAAACATCGGTTCTTCTTTGATCACTGTTTTCCTAACGATCATCGATGTGAAGGAATCCTTCTGGAACACGTCGAAGACGTTCAGAAACTGAAGTTCAGTGATAATCGACGACACCGACATCTGAAATTAAATAATTTACAGAAAAATAATAACAAAAATATTTAAAAAATAATAACAAAGAAATAAATAAATAATAACAAAATAAATAAAAGAATATTCTTCACCTGCACTGCATTTGTCAATGTCATCAACTCTCCCAAGCGAGTAGCGTAATTGTCGAGCTTGAACTCGTCTCTGAAATATATTTTGTTCAATTATTAATACCATTGCGAACGCCTTTCGAATATTGTGCAATATTAGGGAAGATGAAAAAGTAAACTTTTTTTACCTTACCTATACAACACATGCAGCTCTTCGAATACCCGTTTCCGATAACTATCGCCGATTTTAGACATCTGCGGATCGATTTTTTCAGAGCCTAAATATAAGTGAGTCAAGAGAGCTCGTGCTGATCATAATTATCTTTTTTTGAGACGATAATTTACGTAACTTACTCATCAGAGTCCACAGCGCGATGCACATCAGGGCAACGAATTCGATTTCTGTCAGTGCCATTCGATCCAGAATTGGAACGAGCATATCTCGCGTCTGCACGTTCAGTTCGTAGCATTTTCTGAAACCGAATTTCAAACTTTGATTAATCGTCCATTTACAAAACTCTCTTGTCGAACTTTATGGAACGAAATCCGAGCGAATTCCGCAAATCTATCAGTTATCCCACAGCACTGTCTCATAAATAACTTTGCGGTCGTGTTTGAGGGATATTATGGAAGGAATTGGTGCATGTTTTGTAGATGGGGTTTAGTTTTCATGCCATCTCTCAGTAGACCTCTGATAAATCACTATACTACGCACCCGCTAACATGTGATGTTTGTTTTGTCGCCGTTGCTTGGCTGTTTCTGAAGAATTCTTCGAATTCCGAGAAGCGATGGGAGGCCGTGTAAGTCATGAAGTAACTGAAACGGTTTCAGATTTCAAAACTCAGCAATCATCAGCTCTAATGATATTTTCTATAATGAAATTTTCGCTTAAGCCTACTTGGAAATGAGAGCAATCACTCAAAATAAAAATAATTGCAAATAGACTATCGAATCGGGTGACCCACGTCTCCATTGGTCGCTCCTTGAATGTTTTCGCCGCTCGATAGTACCCTTCGCCATCGCACAGCAGGAAGACGAAGTTTTGCAGAATTGTGAACTGAAAATCATCGACGTACCTCCGTTTCTTGGCTCACCTAATATGCCGTTTTTCTCGTGATACTATGAGCGTAACGGAATAAACAATGAATTGAAAATGTTCGAATTTTCGTTGCTTAGTTTCCGATATCAAGAAGCCTATCTTACAATGCACCATTTAATAAAGTGGTGTAAATTTGAATATACTTCCGTCCTTACCCTATCCTGCTCAGTCATTCCATACATCTCCTCAAACGAGCTCATCAGATACTTCATCGCTCGCTCCGCTACTCCACGATAGATCCCGTTGATCTGATCGAATTTGGCGACGTAAACGGTGAACTGGAAATCGATAATTAATTTTTATAAAACATTTTTTTGTTCACATTTTTTCAAACTGTTTGTTCAATGACTGAAAAGCAGACCGCCTAGGAGCATTCAGTGAAAATTATTTGAAAATAGTCATTGCACGCTCGCAACTGCGCCCTTTTCCTTCATTTTTTATCAGGCATGATTCGAATCAGGGAAATGAATGCCAGGAAGACAAGCTTTGTTCCTTTGAACGATATCGGACTAATTGGGCCGTGAATTTTCAACACATTTGTGATCTGAACTGGCATGGCGATTCAGATCCTTAACCCTAACCCTATCATTCCAAGAACGTGACCCACTTGCGGTTCATCGGGAGGCGTTAGCTGACTGTCAGAGAGAAGGGCGTCATTTTGCATACTGTAGAACTCCTGCTCGAAAAAGAGCCGTTCCCGAGTAAAATCTCTGAAACATTCTCGCTTCTACGTGAGATATTCAACGATTAGGAATTTTCATTTCAAAAGCATACAGCAACCTGTTGGAAAAAATATCAATGCTTCGTATTATTCGTGGTGACTATTTTTTTATCAGAATAAGAAAAAAACGGAAAAAATAATAAAATTGAAAACCCACTTGTAATTCGCCATCAACCGATGCAGCAGGATGATTTCCGGATGGGAAGTGAGCACGTTTGGAATGGGCGGAGAGCCTTCCTGATCGAGACTCTTGTTGCGCAGGACCACTGAAATGTTGATCTTTGATCTCTGAATTTTAACATTTCCCATTGGTAAACCCAATTTCCTATTGCTCGATGAACAGTATTTCAATAACTTTAGCAGTACGAAATATAAAAGCGACACAATTCCACATACTTTTCCGTGATTATTGGACGTGTGTTTAGTGGTTCTGAACTCAACGTAGCTATGAGGAAAACACTCTGAATTCCGTATACAGTCTAAGAGGCTGAAGATCAGAGTTCTCAGTGAGCAGTAAACAAATCAAAATGAGCTCTTACACGTAGGCAGCATGCCTGTGTGGTAAAAGGAAACTAGTTCGACTATCAGCCTGAGCAACTGAAACCATTCATATATATTGTTTGTGTGTACACTGCATACGGCTATAATTAGAGTCTAACAAAGAACAAAAACTATACAGATAATCTTACACGTAGGCAGCATTCCTGCGGATGTGCAACGGTCGAAGCGGCATTTCTTACAGTCTGGAAAATTAGCTCTTTTTGCGAGTTGTGAATGGCAAAGAAATGAGAATTATCGAGGCTTCTGGGAAGATCGGTCTTTGAATTGCTTCAAAATTTCATCCATCATAAAACAAAAATAAAATAATAATAATAAATATTAAAAGTAAAAAATATTATCCCACCTCGAGGTTTCCGGCATCCACCCGAATTGCACTCAAACTTCCTCTTCGAAATGAGCGTTCTGGAATTAAAATGGGAAATTTGACACATTTTTGTGACTGAATTGGAATATTATGATAGAGATTAAAAGTCAGCAAGCATTCATTCAGAGTTCAT
Source organism: Pristionchus arcanus (assembly GCA_900490705.1). Taxonomy (NCBI): domain Eukaryota; kingdom Metazoa; phylum Nematoda; class Chromadorea; order Rhabditida; family Neodiplogasteridae; genus Pristionchus; species Pristionchus arcanus. The sequence goes on from LS486448.1 coordinate 99,948, forward strand.
GAGTTGATGGTAGATTAATAAAAACCAGTTCGAACCTTTCGAACGATCACTCTTTGCACATGAAGACATCGGATAGTTTGGATGTGAAAATGAGTATTCTAGGAAGCTCACCGTCAGAAAGGTGTAAATTTAGATAATAAAGGCTAAAATAAGGAACTTACCGTCGAAAGAACGCAGCGCATGCTCTACACGAATCAACGCCGAAATGCGCGCCTGCCGCTCGACCATCACAAATCTGGAATTAATTAATTTTTAATAAATAAGTAATGAATAAATAAACAATTTTAGCTTTGCTTTTACTCCGCTTTCCCCGGCCACATCCTATTTACTCGTTAGAATCGGCACAAACAACTTATTTGATTATTTGGACTCCAATTACTCCTTCTCTAACAATTTTTTTTGCCTAAGCTTGTGCCGCAATCACCTAAACTTGAGCTCGTTGCTCCTTCTTTGGAATGTAGATAAGCATCTTATTTATGCATTAGGCGATAGCGTATCGTTGTCCATATCGCCGTATCTCGATAGATATCGACTGCTCAAACGCACCGGCGACCTAAGGTCATACGAGAGTGTCAAAAGTCAAACCATACTTTTCAAATTATTTTTGGATTATCTCACCCCGACAAGGAGCTCAATTATGAAGAATGCTCACCTTGCACCTCCTCGCTTCCTTCGCCTCAACCAGTGATCCTTCAGGCGAAGTCACCGGAGTGTCCATTCCGCCGTTAGACAAGTACTAGGGTAGCAAGGGGGACACTCTTCTCCTCTCCTTTCCCGTCCCCTCCCTCCATGTGATGTCTCCTCGTCTTACCTCTCTCGCCACCTCCACCTCTATCACGTTAGTCATAGAAGAAGAGAGTAGAAGGGATAGTGAGAGAGTCAGACTATGTCTCCCCTCCACTCTCTCTCTCGCATTCACTGTTGATCGCGGCGCGCTCTCCCCTCCGTTTCTCTGCCGTCTCTTACCCCGCTCTCGTCTCTCACCGGTCCAATGTTGTAGCGGAAAGGGGAGGTTGTGTAGTGGGGAAGGCAGAGTGAGCCTTGTGTAGTGGCACTCCTCGCTTATTGAGGGTGACATCGTGAACAACGTTGATTTCTACAGGGACGATGATGGTTTCATGGCGAAATGGGGGATACAAAATTCGCCTATTTATAGTAGAGCATGGGTAAGGGGTCCTTGAATTTCTTTAACTGTGGAAATTGTCTGGTATAAGGATGGCGACATCGTGCGCAAAAATATATGTAGGCAAATAAGAGGTGCGATTATGGTTTAGGGTCTCTCATCCGATGATAGGGTAGCGATAATGCTGCTGTAACCCAAGTTCAAGCCAGTTTCAACGCTGATGAAAAGGTGAAACGTGCATATTTGTAGTGCACCCCTCGATCGACTCGCACTTAGCGCTACATGATGACAACGGTTTTCACAGAAATTCGTAGCGGGTCGGGTTCTCCGAGTTGATCTTAGGGAACGGTACCCTCTGAATTTGTCTTTGGGGGAAGGGTCAAGATTGTAGTCGCATCGCTCAGTCAAATATGGCAAAAATGTGAACAACGCAAGCGTGAAAGTTGTAGACAGGGAAGTCTATTTCACCTCAAGCTATCAGCTTCATCTCATTTTAGAGAAGCCAAGCATTTTTTAGTGACTCTAGTAAGTTCGTTGGATATGAATTCTTTTTCAGACTCTTTTTCCTAGACGAATAACGATGAGCGCGCTAGAGGGCTGCATTCGTATGGGACGTATAGGGGAAGTCCATTTCTTGGAAGGTTCGGTCTCACGAAAATGAAACGCTTCACTCAAGCCGACGATGTTTCAACGTTGTTTCAATGCAACGTCAGGAACACTGAAACATCTTTCCACCATGCAATAGAGTGTGAGGAACCAGTCTACCTAAATGAGACGAGGGGGTGGACAGCCAATTAGTATAGTGTTGCATGCGTGTCCAACTGAGCGAATCTTGTAGTGGTCGGTGCACCCGGTGCTCAGACGAGTGTGTGGGAAGTAGACAAGCCCGAATGATGCAATATGAGTATCGCGAATAAATAAACATGTAGGATATGCTGTATAGTCGAGGTGTGTGATGATTTGCCGGCCTATAACATAAACTCCGAGTTTGCTTTGCAGACAAAATTTCAGAGCATAATTTCTCTGTAGGGTATCAGCAAAATACTAATACTAAAATAATCATGTTTGTGATAAACAATACAACGTGCGCAAAACAATAGGTGATTGCGGTGGATCGTTTTATAGCCATTTTATAGCCAATGCGATTAATTCGAGACATCAGCGATTATTGCGCACCTTTAGTAGTCTGTCCTCTATTTGCCTCTACTCTACTCAAATCTACTTAGCCAAGCCATTGAAAACAAGATTGTGCAACTTCTATGATAATAGAATAGTGAAAGTATTCCTTCGGTTGCGAAAGGTAACCTACCCTAGAAGCATTGTAGTCCGTCTAACAGCTGGCCTTACCGGTGGGTCCCACCAAGCGTTGTTTTATGACTGTAAAATCGCTTGACGTTGGTACACTTTTACTTTTTTTACCCTTTATTCCCAATCGCAAGAATAACTTCGCATCGATAGTTTACCACATCGACATGTGCGGATTATGTTCGCAAATAGGCAATCTTTGCAGAAGACTGCACAAAAATTGTACAAACGAAATTCGTACACACCTGTAGCCATAATGACAAGGTAGAAATGTTGGGTAAATATGAACGATTTTCTGCACACGTGATCTATCATTTTGTGTACTTCTACAATTGGAATTGTGCAGGAGACAATAGCTGAGGTTTATCAAATGATTCAGAGAGATCAAATAACATTACGCTCCCTGTGGCGCTTTACTCGTTTGGCAGTAACAAGAATTTACAGGAATATACAACTTTGATGATCAGAAATCTTGATCAGAAATCAGTTCAGAAATCAGAAATCCTCGGGTTCATCCTTGACTTTCACTGGAGTAACAATCACAGAGGTAAAGGAGCCCTCCTCATACACGTTGAAGACGTCAAAGAGACGAAGCACGTTGATGATTGAGACAGCGGTTTGCTGGAAATTATATTTATTAAATATTCTATATTTGATGATAATTAAATATTGTAGAAAGCCGTTGTCCGCCCAAAATATCATTAAAAAGGAATTTTTCTTTGATGAATAAATATGTAACCTCCAGTGAAGTGGCAAGTGCCATGAGCTCTCCCATCCGCGTCGCGTAGTTTTCCAGCTTGAACTCGTCTCTGAATTATTATTAATATTTTATATTTTCGAAAATGCTAAATGTATATTTCTGTATTCCCAGGGCTCTAACCAAAAATGATAGAGAAGCGGGAGAGTGGGCGGAATTGAGAGAGTCAGCCATGCTTACTTTCGAAAACAGCTCATTGTCACCTGTAGAGTATGTGCAGTTCATCGAAGACTCTTTTACGATAGCTCTCGTTGATCTTCACTATTTTCTGGTTGCTTCGTGCGTTACCTGAATGAACAGATTGTTTAACATTCTTCGTGGTGATCCAATGGGAATCAGTTCTCGCAAATACAACTTAGCAAAAAAGCAGATGGTGAAATTAGTTTGTTTCTTAGTTTTGGCGGTAACTCTTTAAAAAATACCTATCGACCAAATAGCCAGCGTCGCCGCAGCAAGGAATTCCAATTCGGTCGGTTGAAGTCGATCGAACATTGGGACGAGAACGTCTCGCATCTCGGCGAAGGCTTCTCGGCATTTACTAAAATGTAATAACTAATTAATTATTTGTATATATTTTTTTGAAATGTGATAACAGCTTTCTGCTTCTGTTCGTATCACATTTCTACTATTTTTTTTATTTTTAATTGATTAATTATTATAATGTGAACACACTCTATTATTTGCGGCGCTTTCCTTTGCGGCTCGGTGTTCGCATAGAACGCTTCGAAGTCTGCGTACCGATGAGCGGTAGTGTAGGAAGTGAAGAAACTGGAAGGGTAGAATCCCGATCATTTCCAGTATTTTTTCCGTGAGCATGACGACTGCTGTTCATTTACTCTGCATTTTAGAAATGTTTTTATACACAGAATCTATCCAGAATCAATCAAGCTCATTTGTTTCTAATTCATACTCTCACTATGAAACACAATCGGATTGATTGAGAATTATCCACTTTCTGATTCAATATAGTATAATCTCACCACTCCAACGGTCTCTCCTTGTAAGCCTTCGCCGCTCGGTAGTTGCCCTCCCCATTATGGATGACGAAAAGGCAGTTTTGCAGGATGAGAAACTGAAAATTATATTCTTCAGCTATATGTTTGTTTTATTTCTTAAAAATTCAGTATGACGTAATTCTGTATTGTCATCAGACAGCGCCCCTCATTTTAAACATATTCTTCTTTCTAAGCTGCTGATGATGTTGAATCGGTGAGCGTTCTTTACAAAATTAGCTAATGACTCTCTTCAACGTCATCATGCGTATTGACATTGCACGCATGACGTTACGGTGAATGATCATTACTACTATTTTACCTTTATTCATTATTTGTCTAATTAGGCATGCGTCGCTTGCAAAACAGATCTATGTCAGTTAGAGGATCGTAGATTACGCTATTACCAGTACCGTGATCTCCGATAAGATAATGATAGAATGTTATTAATCTATTGATATTCTGTTCTTTAATCTCTCTGAGAAAGCTATGCAAAATGGACAGACTTCCCGAAACAAGTCATACAGATCTGCACTGATAGATGGAAAAACACTATTCTCAGAATTTTGCAGATGAATATTATTACATTATTGTTATATCTCACCTTCTCCTCCTCATTCAGCCTCAGCACTTCCTCAAAGGACGTCGACATGAAATTCATCAGGAATTCTGTAGATTCCCGCCAAATTTGATTGATCAGATCGTATTTGGAAGTGTAGACATCATAGATCTGAAGCATCTGCAGATGCTAACTTTGAAGAAAAAGAGTAAGAAAATTATGGAGTACAACGATAATTGGAGAACCTTCTCATTGCTATAAATTCTAGGCAGTTTCTGAGAACGCTTGCTTATTTTCCTTGATTGTCCTTTTCAACTATTTGTTCATCATTTTTATCAGCAAAAACTCACATGCTGTTCATTGGGAGGGGCATTCTGGTAGGGATGCTTTTGGTACTCCGGATTGGACTTGAGAAAGGCCTGTTCGAAGATGACTCGATTCCGCGTGAATTCTCTGCGAAGGGAACATGCAAACTTGAGAGAATCAGACTCGACCCACTTGTAGTTCGCCAATAGTCGATGAAGTAGGATGATGTTCGGATGCGAGGTGATTACGGTAGGAATGTTGTGAGAATCGTCCTCCTCACCCGTTACCACTGCAATCGGAAGTATCAAGGACTGATTTTATTTTTAATCGAGGACTGTTTTTTTCATTGCACTTGCCGAGCGTGAAGTTCACTCTATTCGCCGAATACTAAGCGACTATCATGAACTGATTTTTTTCTTTGCACTCTGGAAGTGTAAAGCATACGTTGTTCTGTGACCACGACAAAGCGTGACTATCAAGGACTGATTTTTTTTCGGTGGATTCAGATTTTCTCTTCTAATCTCTCTAAAGCATCTACAGTGTGCGAGTCTTAGGCTTGCTACAGATCCTTGATCTGTGTCCGCTGCGTGACCATTATTGCAGATTTCCTCTTTTTTGTTAAGCACCGGCAGTGCTCCAAGCTTAGTCTTGCCTACGGCAGAATCCAGGTCTGTGACCGGTCTCTTTTGCAATGATCAACCTTGTTTTTGTACCACCGAAGCAGTCTTGCCTACGACATAATCCTGGTCAAGTGAGACCATAAATGCGAAACCATCTATCACAGGCTGGTGCTAATTGTTTATCAAGGATCAATCATCTAGTTCCAGCAAAATGCCAAGCGAGGCCGGAGGCATTCTGTGAATTGCAAATGACGCCTAAGTCGCATGTAGAGCTTAAAATATGAGCTGCCGCCTCTTCATTTTACAAGCTATCTCGCCCGCTCGAACGAAGAGAGAGTATACTAAATGAATAGACTGTGGCTTTTTGAGCTCTACTAAGCTGTCGCTTGATCTCAGGATGGAACATTCTAGAGGCTCAGGTGGAACTGGAATTTCATGTTCTGCGGATCTTTAAACTCCATAAATATAACAATAGCAGTAATCTCACGTGATGGGAGCATTCCTGAAGAAATGCAGCGATCGAACCGGCATCCTTTGCATTCTGAAAAATAAAGTTTAAAATATACTGATAAATCACCACTATTTATCGATGGTACTTCAAAGATACTTGTTTGATGAGACGATTAAAAATAGATAATCCCTCTACTTTGAACATGAATCAATTCAGTAAGTGGTGGCAAAGGGGAAATATGGAGAGGAAGATCGGCACTTCTTCGGTTTTTGGCCCAGCTTATTCTCGCAGAGTATTCCCTCCCTACCATTCTCGTTCCCCACACCTCCATATTCGGAGCGGTTGTTGACTGGGCCAAAAATCGAAGAAGTTCCGGAAGCTCAAGATAGCATTTATAAACGCTACTAGAAATGGGACCATGAAGAGCAACATTTCACGCACTCAATAATTCACCGAAAGTGCTCTGTCCGGAATTCAAAATTCGCTAACCTTTAGGTTTCCCGCAATGCCCAGACGAGCACTCAAATTTGCGTCGCGAGAGCAGAGTTCTGCAATTGTGCTCTAATTAGTAGTGTTCTAATTAGATCGACAAAAATAAACAGAACAGGTGATCTTTCTTGGTGATCTTTGTTTAACTGTTGATTGAATTAAGGTCAAGCGACATTGTTGGGAAGATAAAGGGTTGTTTTTCCAGAGATCAGAAGGGGTTACCTCCTGAAAAAGGCCGCGCACGCTCGGCAAGAATCCACGCCAAAGTGCGCGCCAGCCGCACGTCCATCGCAGACCTGGATTAATTAATTAATTAAATTTATTCCTCCACCACATCATGATCAGAACTTGAAGTAATCATGAAACATATTCGAAATACTCCCAGTGTTGTGCAGATGTGCAATTAATTAGTTAATTAACTATCCCTTTCCTCTAATTCACGGTTTAGATAGGTTATCAGTGATCAGGTAAATATTATTTATAGCTGTAGCAGTCTCGGCATAATTGTCACCTTCCTACGTCAGCTTTGTCATTTCTGCTTCTGTCTAGATAAGAAGAAGTGCTCGTGAGTTCTGAATTGCACAACCTAATTGGCTCATCTTTGGAAAGCATCAACCAAGTTAAACGTCATCAACTTTGATCATGATCATAGCTGGCTGACGTTATGTCCAATTGTCCCTTGATATCCTATTGCTAGAGAACCGTCACTGTCGGCTCGGTTCTATCTGAGTGCTCGAAGAGTGCTAGAATTCCTGCCTAATTGGCTTACCTTCGAAGAGCACACTTTCCGTCATCATTTTAGCTGGTAAAAATCATCAAATTCAGCGAAGCATACTATTATAAGGGAATGTTCTATACTTCAAAGGACGTATTTGGTCCCCAGCTAAATATCAGCACACATAACTGTCTCTGTATGACGGTATTTATAATAAAGACTTCTGAGTGCATAAGTTCTCTACGCGCTAAGGCTTGATCTCCGTTCTAACCTTTCCAAATCGCAAGGACGTTCCCTCAAAGTACATGCGCTCATTATCTCTGCTCACATGTCAGTGCACAACATAATATTTGCTCAAGCCTATCTTTGAAAGATAATCAAAGACTTTTAATCAAACCAAATCAGTATTTGTTCCTGGGTGACGTCCCCATCAATGTACAACGGCGTGTTCAGATGCTCTCCTGGTTTTCCGACTTTACTGTGTTAAGCTTCTAGACACATTATGATCTCCGTTCAAACTTTCCCAGACATCAAGGAAGTTCCCGCAAAGTACAGAAGCGAGTTCTGATTTTGTCCCGGTTCTACGATCACTGGCTTCTAAGTCCCGCCACGTCTCCACATGAGGACACTTTTCGATCTCTATTTGAGCCTCTGACTCTCTCCTTCTCGCCTGATCTCTCGCCTTTTCTTGCCGCGTGGGACGAAAAGGACGATGAATTGAGGTCGGTGAAACAGCGCTCGCCGACTCATAGCGAGTGCAAAACAGGGAGCAAACTCTCTTTGTTTCGTGCTCTATCTCGCTCTGTCTGACTCGCTAGAGATCATGCTAACTGAAGAGACGAAAACATCAGGTGAGTGCAAAGTAGCAAGCACCGGGGCCAGTGCGAGCGCACTTTCTCTTCTTCACTCTATATAATGATGGGGGAAGGGAGATCTTTGAGCTATGGAAAGACGCTTACTGAGATCAAAATGTGTCTAGAAGCATTAACTTGCATCAGAAAGATCGAAGAACTGGAGAGCATCAGAACGAAAGGCACTGCTAAACCGCAGACTCCAGGGACCTAGGCCGTTTTGCTAGTCTGATCGCATCATACTTCCGCATTTATGTTCATTCATGATGCAAATTTCACAGCGATTCAGAACCCTCACCGAGCAAAGCGCAAATTCAATAGTGAGTCATGAGACAATTTATCGAAAATAGCAACAAAGAAAGAGAAATTGCGAACAATCAAACGCTTTTGAGTCAAAAGAGTGAATCACGAATCACACATCACATTTCCTCGCGCAAACAAGAAAGCCTACATGACTTCCTCCTGATTTTGGGTCAGATTTCGGAAGATAAATAATTCGAAAAATAAGAAATGATCACCTTGCATCGCCTCGCCTTCGACGGCAGGCTGCTTTCCATTGAGTGTACAGTAATAATTCTAAATTAGATCAATTTTTGAGTAACAATTTTTGAGTTTTTTTATTTTTCACGATTTTTTTTATTTGTCGAAATCGTGAAAAATAAAAAAATAAATCAACAAATCGCAATCATGACAGAACGTTAATCTGTTTCCGTTGACAACTCGACATGTTTCTCTAATTTTGATCCATTTTGAGGTCGAAAAACGAGAATAATCAAGAAAAAAAAGAGGCTTCGCGCCAGAAATCAACAAATCGCAAAATGGAGCAGAACTCTAATCTCTCATCTCGCCCAGGCAGGCAAAGGAGGGGAAAGGTGCGCTGGCATTGGATAGAGTCTACACATTTCTCCCTCTTTCTCTCTGCGCCCTCTCACTTTGCCATTGTCTCTCGCCTACCTGGCTCTCCCTCGTCTAGCGATGTCTCTGCTTCTCTAGCCGGAGAGGAGCACGTCTCTCACTTCGCCATGCTCTCTCGTCTGCTCTAGTCATCGTAAACGCGTGTATAGTTCGATAGTCCATCGAACATTCTGTGCCGGGTTTGTAGGAGATGTTGCACCTTGTCAAGATACGAAATCGATTGATCACAACTCCAAATTGGAACAATCGACACGGGTTTTGGACAAAGAAGTTAAGAAAAGAGTCGATTTGTTTAGCACCTGCGCGCGTTTAATACAGAATAGAACCCACAGACAGACCCTCAGATTGATCTCAGATGGATTGACCTGAATATTTGTGCGCGTGCGAAGAATTGATCTCCACTGCAAAATGAAACAATCGAAACGGTATTAGACAAAGAAGTGAAGAGAGGGGCAGATTCGGTTGTCTAGTTTGAAGCTGGTAGGTTCAATTTGGAATCTTATTGTGTGATTTCGCGCTTAGAACTGTGTTGCGCACAATGTATTATGCAATATTCGGAATGGGCTAATATTGGATTTCAATCAAAAAGATTCACAGTAGAAGCGATAATGATTCTTCGTGTCACTTGTTCATCTCCAACTGTGCACATGCTAGCAGCAGTTTTTTGTGAGAAAATGTAGGTCACAGCCCGACTAGAAACTAGAAAAAAGTTGTAGTGATACTTTTGATTAGACACAATTTTTTAGTCAGACTGAGTTGGTTTCCAAGACCAGTTTCTCTGATTTTGTGTTAACAATGATTCAATAAAATTATTAAAAGGAAGGGAACACTTTATCTCAGCATGAATAGTATAATAACTACAATTTATCACCGGAGGTAGATCAGTGTGGGGGTGGATATGGAATACGAATCAAATCAATTGTCAGAGTCTCTTCAAGCCACACACTTTCAAATGGTAGAGTGGGCCGAATGGGGAGAGCCTAGATCAATCGATAAATCACATCTGGAGGAGAATGCGGGAAACTGAGAGGGTGGTCGATCAATAAATCAATAAATCACATCTTGAGTAGGTTGTACACGAATGATTCCTTTTGGAAGACATCGAAGAGGGAAAGAAGCTCCATTTCCTCACGCATACGGTGCGTTTGCGTCTGTAATTATCGGTTTTTAATTTATTTTTTTTTAAAAGTTTAGGAATACCTTACACCAGAATCGAAACTACACCAGAGATCACCCTCTCCGAAATTCCCACTCAAAAGGTTCACCCGAACAAATCAGTTGTTCAAATCTAATCACACCGGTCGATCAGATGGCATTGTGAGAGGGGCGAGTGCGAGTGTGGAATCAGGGAAACAGCCACCAGATCAACATCAGATTCATTATTCCTATTGACTGATCGAAACGTCTCACTATAAATCGATATGTCATCTGTCCTTCTTCCCCTCTTGTCCTCGTCTAGCCACACTAAGAATACTACAGTACATCTCCGCTATGACAAGAATTACCGAGTATTCCCACCAGATTCATTTTGTATTTGAACCGTCTGATTCATAAATCGTCTAGGCTAACAAATAAACAATAAAATTAAATATTTGTGTTTTGGCAAGAAGAATAAATTTTGTTTATCCTCACCTGAATATTGGCAAAGAGTCCCATGAAATCGCCCAGTCGCACAGCGTACTCTTCAAGCATTTCGATGTGACTGAAATTAAAATATTTATTACTATGTTTTCAATGTGAACGTTTGAAAAAAATCGGTTATGTTTCAAGCTGTAAATAATTGATGAAAATTATCAATGAACGTAATATCGATGATAAAACGGTCGAAATAATAATAATAAATATAATTTACCGATAATACGAGTGCAAATCCCTGAATATCGCTTCCCTCGCAGCAATACACGTTTCATGTACAGCGTCGGACACAGCAGCGATGCCTGCAGAAGGGTGGAGTTCATCATCTAAGAATATTCTCACTTGTTTCTAATATTTTTCACTAAATTTCGGTGAAGAACAATGTTTATAATGTAACTATGATATTCGATCAAAATTTTGAGTCCAAACGCACAGCGTAGTCGTAATTGTCGTGAATTATAGTGGCAATTTCGATCGTTTCATTTTTCGATCCCTTTCTTTAGAACATAGAACACTTATTAGCAGCATAGAAAAGTATTGCGTAGGTTATTATCTCTATGCGTGAGAAATGTCAGTGATCATTAGTTCCGCGTTTTGCATACACAAATCGCATAACTATAGATCTCATAGTTTTCTGCATGCAGCTGGATCGTTGATAATATCAGGAAGGAGCTCTCTCCTTGCGTAGGTTGTATAATTATAGCTGTTATTCATCTTTGGTTAACATTTCCTGGTGTGCCATGCAAAGATCTCGAGACTAAATTTCCTACGTAGTCCCCTACACCCGTTTGCGAGCAGCGATCGTAGATAACTCCCCCCACCCCCCTCCCCCTTCAGTGACTCTGCCCTAGTGCGTCAGTTTTATTTGCTCTTTCTGAACTGACAACGTTTTTTGAGAATTTTCTGAACTGACAACGTTTTTTGAGCCTGACTGAGAATATGCACTAATACATCTCGTTTATTTGCAGTTTTTAAGTCATAAATTAAGTATTGAAAAACTCACTTGGTGACCACAAACACAGGCCGATGAAAGCTGCGAGTTCGAGATCGGTTATCTGCGAAAAAAACACATTTTAAAACATATTTGAACTCAAAAAACAATAAAACCAACTTTTGCCATCGAGCTTCAAAATAAATAGTTACCTCCAATTTGTGCATCATTTCCAGCAGACGGGACGAGCCGGGACACGTCGCGCGTTCTTTCATAAGCCTGAATTTACTGTAGTCAGACAGTCCCTGCCTTGTTGGAGGCTAAGGGTTTTCTACTAGTTTTATTTTTATTTTTTAAATTCATTTTCATTTTTACATTTTGAGCTTTATTCACGAAATTGGTTGAGTTTCACAACCAGCATAAAGTTTTAGAACTTTCTGCAATTGGCAATATAAAACCGTTCGTCGCTGACCAAAACATCAACCCAGTATCTATGAAAAAATATTTCAGTGCGCAGCCCAATATTTTCTCTACTCCAAAGTTCTGATTTTTTCGCATGGAAAGGGTATCAAAACAATATACTCACTCAATAAATTCCTGCTTGACTTCCATGGGCGGGTCGCTCTTCGTGAAGAAGTCCTCGTGCTGGTCCAAGTCGATGAAAGTTGTGACGGAGATTGGGCTTAAAATTTCTATTTTTATTTCTTATTTTTATTTTTTTCTCATGAGATCAGTACCGTGTTATGTTTCACGATTCCTATATCAACCATTCGACGAATACACAGCCAATTTAGCGTGTGCATTTACCATTTCCAATAAAAAATATAATAGCCTAACCGCTTATTCGTGTCCTTTAACCCGCTCCTGGACGTCCGAATCCCGCACTCAAAGTGGAAAATGATGGTGATGAAGTTGCGGAAGAGTACCCACTGAAATGGATCAACCTAAGGTTAGTAAACCCGAATAATCACGACATTTGGATAACTCGCTTTGATAATCATGTTTTAATAACATGCTCTGCGAGTATAGATGTTATGATAGACAATTGACGATTTCAGTGGAAGCACTAACTTTGTCATCCTGCACCAGGTGCGCAAACTCCGGGAAGGTCGTATTGCAGAAATCGGCGCAGATCGGCACCGCAGCCTTCATGATTCGATCGAGAAGGGCAAAGGTACACGGACGGAGTTCCTGGAATTCATTTTATTGAAGTTGGAAACTATCCGATCCTCAAAAATGGTTCAATAGTCGCCTAATATTACTCAACTTTTGTTCCTGAACGAGAAATTTTTTTATTGAGATTTGCATCCCGAATTTGTCACGAGCGCATGTGAAATATCCGATGGCAAATAATAAATTTTGAATGACATTAAAACCCACCTTTTCTTGATAACTTCAACGTAGTTTGTAGATACTGAATATGAAATATTGCTCACCCCATTCGCTCCATCGAATATATCCTTCAGTGAATTCGTGGGGAAGAGCGCGAGTTCGGACGACCGACGGAGGGCCGTCATTTGACTGCAAGTAATTATTTCATTTTATTTATAAAATTGTTTATTTTTCCAATGGCAACGAATAAAAAACTGCAAAGTTTTCAAGCAGTTACTTATGAACACGCTTTGAAACCTATTTCGAAAATGAATTGTTGTCCTATTTCCAGTTTAGCTTCGGCATTCTGTGCTTCCAGAATGCAGAGATTTATCAGTACGCTCAGCCAATCTGCAAATTCGGTCTAGACAGCAGGTGCATTAGTGTGAGCTAGTCTGTGTCTCCCGCGTGCTCACCGATCCCCATGATGCTAAATAAGTCCCTGATAAATTTTCCGACAAATATCTTACGGCTAGTATCAATGAACCAGACTCTGTTATGTACTTATTCGGCCATTTGCAAGATTTCACACGTCCCTGACTTGCGACGACGCAATCTACTTCCTCAATTTCAATCAACGAATCACTATTTGTTTTGCGCCATTTTGATCCTTCTTATATTCTCACGACTGAGTGGTCTTGCATACGCAGACTTCTCCTATCACTAAACCAATCTATGTTTTAGTCTTCGTCGCCTATGCAAAATTTCTCACGTCCCTGATTTGCGTCGTCTCATTCCACTTCCCGAATCAACAAATCACTTCGTGTTTCGCACTAGAAATCTGAGCCCCTGATGTTAGACCAAAAAGTAGCCTGAAGCCTTGTGCCTATACATGAATCAGGAATCGAAAATCAGCTAAATTCTCGGATCTCCGATCCCTATGAAGTAGGGTTGCGAAAACGGACAAAACCGGACAGACGGACAAGAGAAGTGAAGAATGAAAGAAAATTTGTCCGTTTCTGTCCGTGTCCGGACGGACGCCGCATTGTCCGGGATTGTCCGTAATGAATGCAAATGCGTCCGGACACACAAAGGATCGATGAATCTCTCGTTTTCATTGAGGAATTTGCATCAATCAACTCAATTTCATCTTTCGATCGAAAATAATTAAAAATATATTCCATTGTCTATTACGGACAGTCCGGACAACGACCGTCCGTCCGGACAGACAAAGGAGTCCGGAATAGAGATAATTGAATTTGTCCGGACAAAGTGTCCGGATTTTGTCCGGATTGTCCGTCCGTTTTCGCAACCCTACTATGAAGTTTTGTCAGCATCTTGTGATATTTCCGAGAAATGGAAATTGAGGATTAATCATCCGGCTGATAGATAATCCCCGGTTCTGTTAGCTTTCCTACGTTTTCCGGGTATCTTTTCATTAGGGTGATCAAGAAGCAAAGCTGGACCAAAGTTCGCGCATTATCTGCACAAATCTAAATCTCAATGCAAATGTGTGACAAATCAGGCACAGCACGGTAATCATTTTTTTGTTGAAATTTTTGATTAAAATAAATATTAAAACAAATAAAATTACTTGTAATTAGCGCTGATCCTCTTGAGTAGTTTGCAATGCTCAACTACGGGGACGAAGGGACGGATGGCTTGCGGTCGCTGGAAAAGTCCTTTGGTTCAATAATGGCACTTTAAAACGACAAATTTTCGATAAAATTTATTATTTCATTTGCTTTCTTTACTGCTTTTGTAAATTCAACTAATTTTTGAGAAAAGAATGATCAACGTACGAATATCTCATCCATTCCGGGAGCGGGTGCGGCAACAGCTGCAGCTGCTGCAGCCGTGAATGAGGAGAGCGAAGGAAAGTCGGACAGGACGGAGGCGATCGTGTCCGATGCAGAGAGGGAGAAGGGAAGGACAGAGGCTGGAAATATATTAGTATCATTATTATCTCGAAAAGGTGCTTGGAAAAAGCAATAATTGCTTATTTTACAGAGGAGAACTTCACAAACTGTATCACCAGGGAGGCTAGACTAATGTGCATCTGGTGAAGCATTCAAGGAGCATTTTTCAGATGTTCATGATTATGATTTGGATATGTTTCACCGTTGTCGTATTTTCAGAGTTCACTCTGTTTCAGCACTATTGGGTTGACTCAGGTTCGGAAAAAAATTTTTTTGTTAGATTTGATGTTTCAAACCTTTCAATTCCGCACTCATCGCTGGCGGTGAGGCAATCGAAGGTTGCGAGGACGTGGATGGGACCTGACATGAGATAGTTGTTGTTTATTTTTTTTGGTTGTTATTGTTTTAATTGTTGTTATTTTTGACTGATATCTTACCGACGGAATGGACGAGGGCACTGATGGAATCGAGGCCGTTGACGTTGAGGGCTGTTGAGGAGCTGAAGTAGCCGGCCCGTCGTCGTTGCGTTGGTGCACGTCTGAGTATTGTATTAATTAATTTAATTGCATATCTAACTATGATATGGCCAGCGAAGAGCATACAGGAACAATTCTGCAATGACGAGGGATGGGCTAGCTAAGAAATAATTTTTACAAAAAAAACTAACTTTCTGGCAGCATTCCACACTGTAGACACTTGACGAAGCGACACTTGCGACACATGCAGCGGACGGCTGCAAATATTTTATTACTAAGAGACTATAAAATTTTTGTGTCTGTCTGTCCGTCCGTGGGTGGGTATGTATGTGGGTATGTGGGTATGTGGGTATGTGGGTATGTATGTCACGCTCCTGAAATTGCTCGAAATCGCCCTTTTCGCTCGTTTCCAAGCCTAACTCCTTCAGCAAAAGTCTTGTAGTGAAAAATTTTTCCAAAAAAAAATCGATAATTGATTTCGTCATCATTATGCAATAATCCGTTTTTCGCGTAGAACTCGGCTCAAACTGAACCAAATCGATCATGTAATGAACCAAAAGGTTTGTGATGAAATTCTCGAAAAAATCAATAACCTATTTCATCATCACTATGCAATATTACGTAATAATGATGCAATAATCCGTTTTTACGCAGTTTTCGTCGGAAAATTAACCAAATTGATTGGAGAGGAAAAAAAAAAAAATGGTGAACCAAATATTTCACGATTATGACTTTTGTCTTTTTCTGACTTTTGTCATAAATCCACCACTATCACACCGTACCACTATCACCGTAAACCAAAGATGTCGACTAGGCCAAACTTAGTTCACTGGGTAAGATTTATGACTTATGTCATAAATCGATGGAGACCTACTTTTAGCGTAGCTCTCATGTATGAACTATACTTAAAAATATGGTTCTTACGCTTTCACGCTTGCGGAAGGCTCGTGAGGCCGAGAGCGATCCGAAAAAAGTTGGGATGGAGCCACGAAGTGGCTCCATCCCAACTTTTTTTCGGGTCGCTCGAGGCCTCACGAGCCTTTCGCAAGCGTTTGCAAATGACTGGGATAAAACCTTAATACGCTACCCGGTGATACCTAGCGAACGAGCGAGCGCAGCGCTATTAACCTAAAAAATATACTTAAAAATACCCTTTCACGCTCACGGAAGGCTCGTGAGAAATAGTGCGTTTGCAAATGACTGGTTAAGCGTTGCGAAGCGCTTGCAGAAGACTGGGATAACCCGGCGACACCTAGCAAACGGAGCGAGCGCAGCGAGCGTAGTTTGCTAGTTATATTTACTTGCATATTTTTACGACCTCGAAACTGGCTTTCATTGTTTCGAAAATAATGTCATGTAGTAAATCTATGATTATCAAACGAGACGAAAAACATCTTCGGGATACGGTATCGATTTGAATACGGTATTTCCTCGCGAGACCCACTCACACTTATTGATGTCGCACACGTTTCCTCCCTGTCGGCACACGTACTTCTTCTTCAGAACGATGCTCCTGAATGGAAAATGATTACGGTATCATTGATTGTTTCGGGATTACGGTAGACCCGATCTTCGTTAGATCTCTTTTGGTATCTCGTCTGTACTCAAAACTACAATTTTGGACGTTTTGGACGTTATATTTTCTGATCTAAGGTTTTCACTGAGCTGGGCTTCATCTATGCTCGCCAATATTTTTCTCCCATGCACTTTGAAGTGATAATAATCAGGCTCGATGATCTCTTAGAGTGCGTGCTGTTGGATGTTATTTGAAATGTATTGGACCACAATACAGACCAGGGCTGTGCAAAAATTTCCCGCACTCCTCATTTCGCACTACTCTCTCGCCGGTTAGACAAAGCGCAAAAAGAGGAGTGCGGGAAATTTTTTGCACAGCCCTGATACAGACCGTTGACCAGCGAGCGGTGCTACATTGTGACCGGTCATAAACTCTTGATGCATAAACTCATTTCCTCAGTATTTGTGACTGATAACGAGTCACAAGTCTCTCGAGTCTAAACGCCCTCTTTCCGCCTCAAATAGGTAAACTCGCACCAAAGTATTGTTTTCTCAGCATTCTATAATTGAGTGTGTAGTTTTGTGTGTACAGCACAATAATTGTGCACAACGCACTGGGAATACGGCTAGTACATGCCCCGGAGTATTTGCTTCGTGATTCACTACTGGTGTGCGCATTTTGTATTTTGAGATGTGGCCTCTGCGACCTTAGAAAGTGATGCTATCTCGGGGAGATTAAAATGATTATTGAAGAGATAAATGTTGCGAGTTTTCCAGGAATTCGGGTATATCATGTTTTTCAAATGAGTAGTTTCAAAGCAATTTTGACTGAAGAAAAATGAAGAAAAATAAGGACAAATGGAGAAAAAAACGATTCTAATTTTCTAATAAAGATCAAAATACGAACCTTCGGAAAAAAGCTGCACATGCTCTACACGAATCGACCCCGAAATGGGCGCCATCCGATTTATCGGAGCAGATTCGGCATAACCTGAAATTAAATATTATTATTATTATTATTTAAATTGCTACCATGGCGCCTTGAAAATGGCTCCGTTAAAGTGTCTGTAACGCTTTATTGCGCTTGGTCTCCCAGCGGTTTCTCGTACCAGTGAACTACTACCCCATAAATTTTGATGAATTGACACTCGTTTGCGAGAAGGTGATGTGATGTGCGATTTTGTTCAACACTTTTCCCATGATATTCAGTTTTCGTGTAAAATTTCGCACGAAACTCCATGAATCCCTACCAGACTACAGCGTGATGTGCGCCAAACCCCTTTCCCATGATTTTCCATGATTCGCATGCTTACGACCCTCCGATAGCCAGGCTACAATTCTATCGCATAGATATGCTGATCCCTAGGTGGTTAGAGAAGGCGAGAGAGTGTGCGGAATCGAGAGAGTCAGACGAGAAAGCGATAAAATCACGTGATTTCTCTAGCGACTACAAACTTCTACGCCGCATAATCACTCTTATCACTGATAACCAGCACACAGTGCGCAACGGCCCTATCACTTTTTCGACTAGATCGATCGCGGTCTCTCAAAATTGCACACTCGCACACTCTCTCGCCTTATCTGCCCAGTTATCGCCATTTCCCGGCCCACTTGCCGGTCGCACTCACTTGTAGGGGACGGGCATCGATCCAAGCAGCAGCATCTTACTGTCCTTAGCGGAAAGAGCGGAATGGGAAAATATTCGCGGAACGATAAAATGCAACAGCCGCACGCGAGAGAGTAGTGATGCACCCTCGTACTGGCTACATCCTTCCACACTTGCAACTATGGCAACGCACCCTCTAGCTCATAGTTCACGCGCAAAATCTGAGCAAACGGGCGATTTTCAGTCAGAGAAGGCGAGAGAGCATGGGGAATGGAGAGAGCGCAGAGAAACGGAAGTGGCAGAGATACAGGGGATTCAGGCGGATTTTGCTCGCAGAGAGCCGGCGATCAAAGAACCGGGCAATAGGACGGAGATCGCGCAAAAGCGTAGTTGAGATTGCGAGCAAAGCAGAGAACCAGAGATCTGATTGTGTGTTCTTCTGTGGGAAGTCGGTTCTTTAGTATAAAGTGATTGACACGGAATTATAGTAATTTCAGCAGTAGCTTAAAATATCCCGTGGAATATTATATTCAAAGGAAGCAGAAAAACAGAGATCTAAGTTGCTTGCAAAATGGCTCCGATTAATGAAGATGAGTACAAAATTCTTTGGGAAATAGACCCGAGATATGCTGATGCGTGTTACGGCTTTCGTAAAGGAACTAAATATATACTACAATTTGCGGAAATAACGCGATTTTTTTATATCTAGAAGATGAGAAGATTCTCGTACAATTTTGGGTAAATAATGTGAGTTGTGCAATGAGATGAACTAATACAGATATTTGGAGTTAGCAGGCCGAGCATCGGTTGAAGAGACCCTAAGTCCCGGAATTTGGCTATCATTCAGCAAGACCCCTGAACACTAAATAAATCAGCATCTGTAAACCGGAGATGCGTGCGAATCTGAGACCAATTTGCTAAAGCCGTAAGCAAAACCGGGGATTAGGCTCGAGATGGGTGCAGAGGAAATCCGTTGATTTGTGCTCGCTGGGCAATATTGATACTAGATCTCGAAACACGGTAAATCGAAGCTAAATTCTACGAACAGAAGACGCAGTGTAAAAACTCTGATTAATGACCATACTACTGCAGAAAAATAGCACAGTAGCTGACGCATGGTTCTGACGCATACTATCTAATTAACCAAAATTTACAGCAATACGTAATTTCTCATTTTTTTGCATGCACCCACAAGCGTCAAAGTGGCGATAGATTTTTTTGCTTACCAAGGAAAAGGACGGTGAGGAGGGAAGGTCAGCATAGTAAGGAGAGTGTGCTTTTGATCAATAGATAATCATGCAATAGTGCGCGAAACTCTGATAAGCTCCCGAGACAAACTACGAAAAGCCGTGGATTGCCCTTCTCCCACATTTTTCCGCAATACATTTTTGAAAACCCTTTTCGCAATAATAATCAAGTGTACGGTGTCAAAAAATAGATTTTGAAGTTATCGATTTTCGCGAATATTTTCAGAAGTTAATACTATTTCACAGTTTTACGGTAATACGTTGAGTACGGTAGCCATTTAATTTCGCAAATATCGATTTTTGAAAATGTTTTTTCAATATTCACCTCGTCTGGCTCCAGCTGGGCGAGATTCGCTGCTTATCCTCACAAGAGTCCGCGGACGCCAGGGTTGACGAGACTTCCATACACAGAATCACCTAAAAACTGCCGTTTTTCGTCTAACTCTCTCGATTTCGCGTGCTCTCTCGTCTTTCTCTAGCCAAAACTTCTCGAAAACGCTCGAAAAAACGACAAAAACACGAATAAAACGCGGCGATATTTGTGTAAAATACGGCCAAAATCGAGGGGAGCGGGGTCAAAAACAGCGCGATAAAAGTGTCGAGGTGAATGGGGGGAAGAATGGCAGAGAGCACGAAAAGGAAGAGAGAGGATACGTTGTGACTTGCACACATCTTTGTACACTGTGCGATGGGAAGTGAGTCTCTCCATTTTCCCTGATCTCTCGTAGGTAAGAGAAAGCGAGAGAGTGTAGGGAATGGAGAGGGCCAGACAAGTAGACGGTGGAAGGCAAAAGAGCGAAAGAACAGGGGTGAACAGGACGTGAACAAGGTGATAAGAGAATGGGGAGAATGGTTCAGGAGAAAGTAAATTTCACGTGCATTGTCGTCAGTAGAAAAAAAATGGACAGAGTTGATCTCGATCATTATTCGAAATAATGAGTGAACTCGAGTTTGTGTTTCTGTGCGCTTTTTATGGAGTGCGCAGAACGCGAATAAGGGGAGAGATGATAAGAGAACGCAAGGAATGTTCATGAATGAGTTTCACTCTCAAGATTTTCCCTGTTCTCTCGGTTTCTACGACCAGCGAGAGCGAAGGTGGAAATCAATAGATCAGGGATGGGAATTGTTCTGGAATGATTCTCTCTTTCGTTTGCGCGAGGTCTCTGACCATTGATAATGATGGAAGGAATCAATAGACCAGGAAATAGAACGGTTCACGAGAAAGTATTTAGATCTCTGAGACTGTATTCATTTTACGTGCTCTCCAATCTGCGAAATAGTTTGTGATGGAATAATGAGAATGATCAAAACTGTTTGGTGCTAGTGATGCGAGCCTAAGATCCCGCTCATATTTACGGGGAGATATCACGGAAAATCAAAGAAAGCAGAGTGGAATATATCGTCTCCTCATTGAACGTACTCTACCACCGATCAGAGAAGTGTGAAAATTCAAGAGAGGAACTTCATCATTTAGGGAGACCGAAAACACGGAATACTAGAGAATAACTATGAAATGTCAAGTCTGTGCCAGAATTACAACGAAACAATCAAATACTCGTCACATTCATACAAATTTGTGAGAAAATTCTTCGAAATACCAATGAGAAGGACGCCGGAATAACTGTAAATGTCAGATCTATGCCAAAATTACAACAAAGCGATAAACAAGTAGAACGGCCACAAAATTTGCACTAACATTAGTCACTCGTTTGAGCAAGATCCGTACCATTTCGTAGGCACTACCTGAGAAGTTCGAGTGAGTGGGGAAAAGAAAGAGAGATTGGTCTCCTCGTTTAGCACACTATCTAACTTTCTCTAACCTTCTAGATAGTCAAAGCTCTCATTTCCCCATGCTCTCTCGCCGCTCTAACCACAAACCAAGATAGCGCAAGTATGCGAGTAAGATCAGAGAAGAGAGAAATGGAGAGCGAGAGAGCGAATTCCAAATGGAAGAAGAATCGTATGATTGTGTGGTTGTGTGGCGAAACAGGAATGTACAGCCGGGAAGTTAGAGCGAAATGTGCCGGGAGTGTGCCGAGTTTTGCCTGCCCACGAGTTGTTTGCAACTATCTCTACGGTTTCTATCGTTTATGCGGTTCTACCTCGCACACCGCGGATAACCATAACACTCACCAAGCAGCGGAAGGATTAAAATCAAATCAGGGTTTAGTAATGTGATTGAATTCAATAGCTATGCGCAGTTTTGCCTCACCAAGGGTTGTTTGCAACATTTCGTTTTGCTATTCCTCCTCCAACACCGTCGATAAGCAGTTCGAAATACGGCTTGTCTGAGAGTGTTGGAAAAATGAAGACACGTAGTAATCGGGAATTTGAGCAAAAGCTGTGCGAAGTTTTGTTTCCATGAGATAGAAACTAGGGCTGTCAGGGTGAAGAATCCGTCTCTTCATTCCGCGTGCTCTCTCGCCACTCTGACCGGTGAGAGAGCACGCAGAATGAAGAGGTGGATTCTTCACCCTGACAGCCCTAATAGAAACCCGAGAAGAAGAATAGGTGCAAACAACTCTTCAGTTTCGCTCGTTAGAGGTTCAAGCCCAAAGCCTTTGCTCCAAGACATAAATAACACGTGAAATATGCAAGACTATGATGTAGCAGGAAGTTATTCAAATGCCTTTCCGCGACAAACGAAGAGAAAGAAACATTACAATAACGTAAAGCACGAAACAGCGTGAAAAATGTGAAAAAATCGTGCGTTTTCCAACATAATAACTATAAATTCTAGTTGTGTCTTTTTGGGAGAGAGTGTAATGGGCAAAAGTGATAATGTCAATCTTCTCGCTCGGGGATCCGAAGTTTTTCTCATTTGATAAACGACGCACGAAAATATAGACGGAAACATCTCGCGTAAACTGCCAAATTGCACGCAAACAATCACAAAGCGGAACATAGGAAGAGAAAAAGATGGAGGAATTGGAGAACTATCTCGATTTTGCGTGATCTCTCGCTCCGTTTGGCGTGAGGAGCGGAAAGAAAAATAGGATTGAAACTCTCAATCTTACTTGTTCCCTTGCCCCGACTAGCTTGTAGTATCGGACTAATAGGGGGCGGCAAAGACGACACATTAACTGGGAGAGGATGGGAGAGGACATATTAATCATAATGACAACTCGACCCGTGAGTCATTCTTGTACGAAAAAAATGTTGTGATTGATGAACACACTCTCTCTAATATTGTCAGAAAGGTCGAATTCGCTCAAAAATATCAATCAAGATTAGTCATAATGATAGCTCCGCGTGGGTCAGCTCTCAGAACGAGTGCCTTAACCAATCAAGCAGGCTTGGTGCGGGTGCTAGTTGGAAACAAGCGAGGAAAGTAGTCGGTTTGAAGCTAAGCTCTCTGAAACAGTGAGCCCCCACTCTCCGCTACGTCACACGGAAACCAGGGAGAGTGTAGCAGGTTGTGTGGGGAGATGGAGTCGACGGGAAGGGAAAGGACAGAGAGATTTTGGCTGGAAAGGATCACAAACTGATCATAATTTTAGCAGGTACGAGCGGGATTGAAATTGAGATGGAATATGCGAGCTCTGGATTTCAATAGCATACTCTCAAATTGCGAGGGATGGCGTTGAGAGAATCGAGAAACGGAAAAGGAAGGAGGGATTGAATTTTTGTGTGCGCCCGTAAGTCTAAACTGGGGTCGGTGTTTTGGATGCCAAAAGGTTTGCTTTCAGCTCGTCTAAAACTTGCGCCGGCACACGTAGAACACATGAGCGACAATAGAGTAAAGGTGTTCTAGGCTTCGAACAAGTTCGCATAAAATTACAAACTAATCTTGAATTCATACTTGCGTGAACATGCGGAGGAAGTATGACACATAAATTTAGTAAATTTCACTAAATATCATATTTACTACTAAATTACTAAATTTCTAAATACTAAATTTCGAGCACTAAACCCGAGCTACAGATGGCCGTTACGTCAATACGGAAATACGGGGCAAGAGTGTAGCAGGTAGTGAGGGAGGAGTGGGATCGGAAGAGGGAGAGAGAGAGGGAAAGAGAGGGAAGAGGGAGAGGGAGAGAGGAAGAGGAGGGGGAGAGAGAGAGGGGAAAGTGTGTGCGCTGGCCTATTTGTGATGGAAGTATGCGGGGAGGGTAGAGAGCGAGCACACCGATACGAGGTAGAGAGGAGATGGCTACAAGATCGCACGAGAGAGAATTAGAGAAGTAGGAAAGGTATGTTATGGATAGGGTTCTCTTAATGGAATTGAATTCCAATGGAATTCCAACAGAGTTCCATTACCTCATCATTCACCACACTCTCTCGCAACCAGAGCAGTCAAATCCCTTTGTTCCTCTTATTGGAATTCCGGAATCAATTCCAAGAAGAGAACTCTAGTTATGGATCAGAAATCGTCTAGACTGACATAATAATACATTATCGCATCGCATCATCGCATCGCATGAAGGAACGGGACACAGACAAAAGGTCAGATCCTAAAACACTGCCCTGAGAATGACTGCTGTCTACAACATATTATCAAGTGAGAACAGCACATGTGGAAAATGATTCTGACACGAGTGAAGTAGGAATTGATACAAGACCGCACGAGAGTATAGTATGGCTGGGGAAATTGATCAAGTATCATACTATAGGAAACTCAGAAAAATTCATTGTCTAGAATAGGAACCAAGTGGTAGATTCCGATGAGAGGTAAGGATGGAAAGGAATGATCGCACGAGAGAGAAATTCAGGAGAGCGGAATGACAAGAGTTGATCAGGCATCATTACTGAGGTAGATGTGTGATTTTTCTGATCAAAAGCTTGAGTGTGTGGGGATTGGCTACACAATCGCACGAGAGTTGAATAGGGCTGGGGAAATTGATCAAGAATCATGCTACAGACTTCTGAAAAACAGCGCGTCAATACAGCACCATGTGTGAATTTGGTAGTTAATTTTTGACTTACTCTAAATCGAGAATTAGTCAATATGAACGGAACAGACCTAAGTCAGTGAAAGAGTTATGGAAGGATGAAAGCGGAGGGGAATGGCTACGAAATCGCACTAGAGGGAAATGAGCGTAACAGACAGAGAAGAATGGCGAAAATTGATCAGAAATTGAACTCTCGAAACTATACATTGAACATACCTAGTAACGGAATTTAAAAAGCTGCAGCCTATCAAATTCGAAGAGCAATGCTAAACGCAACGTCATGGGTCATTATCATGCAACAATTTCGAATAAAGTAGAGAGCAGAAGTATAGACTACTAACATAGGAGGGAAATCAGCGAAAAAAAGATAGACAGAGAAAAGCGAACAACACCTGCAGGGTGAATAGGCTACAACATAGCACGGAGAGTGAACAGGCGGAAGGGATGAAGGTCAGTCTGGGGGAATTCCTATCGTTAAATGATAGATATTAAATAAGCAAATCTCAATGGAAGATGGGCAATACAGTGACGTTAACTACATAGTTTTATTTGAATAAATGAGAAGGGTAATTTGATTTATTCGGATGGGATCCAGTAGGCGGAGGAGTGAAGGTCAGTCTGAAGGGAACTGATCTCGAATGAAATATTACACTGAATGGTGACACGAATAGAGTGTAGAGTGGAACGAAAAAAATGAGAGAAGGGATGGAGATCGAGTATGATGTACTGAGAAAAATACGGAAATGAATTGGAGTAAAGGGTGCTTGAACTAGGGACGGAACAGTTTTGAACAAAGATGAGATACGAACAGATAATGAGTGATAGAAGATTGCTCAGATATCAATGGTCCGCGTGTAACTAATAGAAAAATCTCATGTAAATCTATTGAACAAATCTAGGGGTTGTTCAAGAGTGAATATGTATGTTTCAGATAAATATGATTGAGTGCACTCCAGACATGCAGAGGTGCAAAGTGTGCTCAAATTGTAGACGACACACTATCGATAAGATGATTGTGTAGACGGCACAGCTTTGCTTATTAGAGAGGAGGGGAGAGATCACAAGATCAATGATTATTAGAGGATTGATGATATCGATAGCTTTCGCGAAAGCGTGAGTGAAAATGCCATCATTGCAAGGTCAATCAGTTTCAATAAAAACATATGAATTAGTAAAATGATCCCGCATGTCTAGGATTCAATGGAGTAGTCTGATGAGTACCCGCTGTGCTAACGAGGCAGGCTACAGGACACCACAACTAGAGAACAGCCAAGGTCAAACCTCAAGAACTCTATCTATCACATTTTGACGCGAAGTTGTTTATTGTTCCGCGCGTAACAAAATTGATACTAAACTATGACCGCGCTTAAAATTCAGCATTAAATATATAATTGATGCTTGACGAGCGTAAAACCATCCCAGAAATCCAGTTTTATCATTAAAAACTAAGGAAAACAAGTGAAAATAGGGGGAAATCGCGAAAAACGAAGTGAAAAGGGGCGGAGCCTACGCGATTGCCGCGCGGAATATTTTAGTAGGAATGCAATTACCATCGTATCATTTTAAAAATGTGATAATTAATGCCGGCTCGAAAATCGGGCGAACTGATCATAAATCGAACGAAGGTATAAGTCTGAACCATTCTTATAGGGACGATAATATTGGAACAAGATAGGCCTAAGCCACCCAAAACTGATAGATGGAACATATTTAGCTACAGAACAGCACAATTAGAGAACAGCCTCAAAGAGATCTTTATGGTGACAATGCATCCCTAATTAATGTCTGTTCAAAAATCAAGCAAATCATAATGGAAGAAAAAAGCGAACGAACGAGCAGAGACATAAAGAAAACACAAAATAGAAAACATAGAGTGAACGAGGGTAGAAACCTATAACATTTTCAGTGACTCAGAAAATAGATAGTTTTTATGGAACTGATAGCCTGATATAATACAACGAGAATAATGAAGATATGAGTTGGATGAGAAAGTTGTGACAGTGCAATGCAGACGATATTGCTTTATACAGTGTAAGAGCGGACATGGTCAGCAAATGAATGAGTAGATCGAGAAAATAATTTGAGATGGTGAGAATAAGTCTAACTAAGGCAAGTTCAGATAATAAGTGAACTGATCTGAATGCGAACGAAGGTAGAAATCTGGAACATTTTTATTGGTAACCACAGTGGAACTGGTACAAGATAGAAATAGAGCGTATAGCACTAGATCAGACGCACAATTTGCTCAGGTAATGATTCGGCTATGCTTCGACACAACTAGTGAACAGAGAAGGGTACATAGCCGAAAGAATTCAATATGGTGGGAATAACTAGTGCAGTTCAGAAAACAAGCTAATGATCAAAAAGCGAGCGAAGGTAGAAATATGGAACAATCTTAGCAGAACATCTGAAGAGAGGTACAAGATTGACATAAGATTATAGTCAACATAGTGTTCAACAGAACCCAACATCAGAAATGGAGAACGTTCTTAGCAGAACATGATCAGGGGGTACACGATTGGCATAGAGTATGACTTGAATGTCATACAGTTTTGAAAATCAACAATCAAGCGTTCGACTGTACCGATAGCTGAAATCTAAACCATTCTTAGCATAGTAGGTAGGGGTACAAGGTTGGCCTACAGCATAATTTGAACTCCCCACAGTCATCAGAACTGATCAACCATCGAACGATAGACTGAACCGGCTAGCTGAATGGTGTAACATTCTTAGCTAGACCAACTAGGTACATGTACAAAATAGGACTATAAAACCGATGGTTGATCAACAATTTAACGAGCTGAAAAATAACAACTGAAAGCTGAGCAAAGACTATAGTGGAACACGTTAAAAAGAGACACAGCCAAGCGGCTACAGGAGCACTGGACTACTAATAGGGATAGATGAATACAGTGGGTGATTAGTGATCGTTTCACTGCTACCTATGGTGGAATTCTCGCACAAGGAATACCTAGGGACAGCCATAAAATCGCACGAGACTATGACCAGGGACGGGTGAATTGTTCAGATGAATAGTAAGATGATCAAGTATTAGTAGAATCCGCCAATTGTACATGCCAGCTATAATTGCTGAAGAAATCTAGTTTTTTCTATCTGAGTTTATACCGAAACCTACCGAAGCACAGACCGAGTTTGAGAGACAGTGGCAGGAATTTGATCATTAATCCGCTTGATAGAAATTCACCACAGGGTAGCCAGATTTGGCGGGAGGTAGATTATCGGTTCAGAAATTGTTTTTATAAAACGCAGCATCACTTACTAAACCGTGTTCATGGAAATGAAAAAAATGAGGAAAAATTGGAGCGCGATAAAAGAAAGCCGAGACGATTGATCGGAGGAGATTCAAGGCACTCACTTAATCTTATCATCTATTGTAGCAGACACTAGACACTACAGAATCGAGCAAACGAGACTACTCGGGAAGCACAAAGAGCTGACAAGTGCACTGGATAAAGCATAATGACGAGAAATTGTTTGTTTCTCTTATTTTTTTCATGCTCTCTCGCTCTGTCAGACCGGCCTTCGTTACCAGTGGAGTTAATTTGCTGTGCAATACCACACCAATTGGAACACTGAGAAATAAGTGATTGCTATGGTTCCTTTTCAAAGCCTAATGTATTCATTATCCAGTTGCATAAAGCAGTTGCATTTTTCGACTTCATAATGATTTCCAACAGAATAAAATCTTGACAAACAAGATCATAGAAAAATAGAACGATAGAAACACAGTTTCGCACACCACACTCAACATAAAAGTCTACAGTATCTACAACTTTGAGCAAGAGTTGCTGTTGAAAGTGATAATAACACCTCCTTGCCATTTTACCCCACCAATCTTGGTGCCCTGACCGTAAAATAGGTTTGGCTGTGGAGGCAATTTCATATTCACATTCGGCACGCGACGCTGTCCAGACATATCGGTCGCATGTGTACTAATGTTGTTGAAGCAGAAATAATAGTGAACGATCTATCACAGATCGCGAAAAGTGCGCCAGACAGTGATAAAAAGTTGGAGTCGAGTTGATGTGAATACACCAGACGAGAGAATACGAATAAGTGTTCTCTCGTTCGAAATACCGTAATAACTGGCAGAGTAATGAAACGCACATATTAGAGATCTTTGGATAGCCGTCTAAGGAGGAGAAACTTTTAAAAATTTTAGCCGTGATGACCTGAGGATAAGTGGGTAGACAGAGTACTGACTAGGCGGGATCACCCATTTGCCAAGTGCACTGTTTCTAGTACACGTTTATGCCTACAGAGTTAATCGAGCGGACTAGACTCAATCATCAATAGAATCTCCTCATTATGAATACTCCCTCACCGAAAAGAAAGAGGAATAAGAGCGAAATTGCATGAAAAAACTATGAAAAGAAGAGTAAAATTCTTCATCCGCATTTATGTTGTTTGCAAGTCGGCAGAAAACAGCACATTCTCTTGCCACGGCATTAAAACATGAATAATAAACAAGAAATGATAACATAACATTGCAGGTGGGAACAAATAGAAGAAGGAAGTAAACGGGCACGATATGCATTTTTTTCAGAAAAAAAATACATCTTTTTTCTTATTTGCATTTATGATAAATATTTTCGCCACATGTGAATTTTTTTACTTTAAATAATCAGAAACCACTCTTTTCTGTTCATGCAAGAGAGCAGACCACTTTAAATCGAAGAAGGAGGCACTGAAAAACTAGCATTTCTAGTCAATAAATACAGAACCAACACGAAAAAAATAGAGTGTTGAAAATCAAAACCTAGCACAATCTCTTCACATGGTAGATGACTCGTCATAATTAGTCAATCCTACCAAATGAAAACAGTTTTTATTACTCGAAATAATTAGAGAACAACACGTTCTTCGCACATGCGCGAGGACAGTCTGTGTCGGAGTTGTATTTGACGAGGACATTATTAACGTTCATAACATAACATGTCAGAGAACAACTACGGAGGAGACTACGAAAAGGACGAGTTGCTAGATAGGCAATTTCTGGGGACTTGTATTCGTGGTGCTTGTGCACCCTTATTTATAAAATAGTCGCTACGAGCGCTATTCTTGAAGAGCAGTAACACTAAGTCGAAAATAATAAAATCTGCCGTAGTCAAAGTTGCACCTTTTTTCAATGATAAATTTGCATGCATTGTCTCAAAATTACATGGAAATGGGTGAATAACAACTCTCGCTCATTCAATTCTCTTCCCCATTCTCTTGCCGATCACTCCTCGCGAGCGGTTCTCTTCTCTCCGTGGAGGTTTGTACCGTATTCTTTTATTGTATTTTTTTTTATATTTTAAACCATTTTATATTCTGGTTATCCTTATCCCCTCGTCCTGGATACCAACTAGGAAAGTGCTTCTGTGCTTTATCACTAGGAAGATTAGTCCGCACGCTTGGGGAAGTTGATCTTTGATCTTTGAATCATTGAAGGTCATTACAGAAAATGTCGTTGCCCGAAGGATTCCATTGTAATGATAAGGGTAAGTTACTTCGGCGTTCATTCTTCTGATCTTTAATCTCAGATATTGGTCGGCTACTAGCCTCGAACCGCTCGCTTGATTTCTGCGAGGTAGAATTGTCAAGTGATCTTCAATCTCTGATCTTTGATCCTTGATGGCGATCCGACATCAGAGAATATCGAGTTCACTACTGATGTAGTCTACGAACCGGATACCCTCGATGTGAGCGAATTTAACTATATTTTTTTTATCATACTCCGTTCTAATCCTTGATATTTTATCTTTGATCTTTGATCTTTGTCTTTCAGTCGCTTCTCGGCCCGGGCAGCTACGTCCAATCGGCTCCCATCAATCTCTACCACTCGCACGTCCTCTGGAGCTACAAGCACCGCACCACCAGACAGAAGGGCGAGTGATATTTGATCTTTGATCTTTGAACATTGGATTTTGACGTTTGATTTATTATCTTCGATCAGTTCCCTAGCGTTGTCTTCGGACACTGCATTGAATATTTGCTTTCCAGTCATAGATACTAGGGCTGTTCGCTAGAACATTGCTCGACCAGCGCTCGCGCTCGAGCTGTGGATTCAAATGATTCGCGAGTCATTCCGAGAAGCGCTCTCGAGCTACAGTCGCTCGCGAGCACCGTATCACAAACTGACTGAATAGGGAGAATGAAATGGCCCTCTTCGAGAGAGAAGGAGATGGACAATGGAGTGAATAGTTGAGTGAGTATGCAAATGCGCCCGCTCGCGCTCTGCAATCCGATTCGCGAGCGTTTTGCGCTCGAGAATGATTTTGAAAATTGAATCGAGAGCGACGAGCGCTCGAAATAACAGCTCTAATAGATACTTTTACTTATTATTTTTTCGATGAAGTCGCCATTGATCTTTGATCTTTGCAGGCGGAACCTACAAGCTATCGCTCATGAGCATTGGCCCTCATCTCGAAGTCGAGGAAAACAATGGTAAAGGCAATTTCATTTATTTACGTTTACAAACAAATTTCCTAGGGATACAGGAGTTTCATCGTCTTTTTGCACACTATTTGTTGAAAAAAAAGAAAAAGGAATATACAATTTAATCTTTGAACCCC
The DNA here is from genome assembly GCA_900490705.1 of Pristionchus arcanus. Taxonomy (NCBI): domain Eukaryota; kingdom Metazoa; phylum Nematoda; class Chromadorea; order Rhabditida; family Neodiplogasteridae; genus Pristionchus; species Pristionchus arcanus. The sequence goes on from LS486448.1 coordinate 131,141, forward strand.
GAATTAATTTAAGTTTTCAGTTTTCTCCTCACTCCTCTCTGGGCTGCAGCTGCAGCAGCCTGCGCCCCAGATTATGGCCTCAACGATCTCTTTCATGGACTGCGACGACAACAACATGACAAAGGCAACGTGTGAGTTTCGAATGATCAAAGATCAAAGATCAACCATACTGTTCATCTTCTTTTCCGGCCTTCTTTTCCGAATACTAAACACGAAAGACGCTGTGTAGCAAACAGTATGCAATTCCAGTCCAGTATGAGCCTGACTGCAACGGTGTTTGGGTGTGCACTAAACACTTCACTCGGAAGGAATTGAACGCTTTCGCGGGTACTTTCTCACGTTTGAATATTAATATTCGTTGTACGATAGATTCAAAATATGAACAATAACAGATTCGGATTCGAACCAGCTCATCTCCTTTCGCTTGCGCATTATCATTGCCCGTGCGTACTTCGATCTGCTCAAGCTACTGAAGGAGTCAGTTAACGATTTTGTACCGTACTCGGTTGTTATTATTACCGTACTTTTCAATTGGGCACTATCACGATTCTCAATAAACCCTAGAAAAAGTCAATTCCAGCCCGACTACCGTATCCGAGCAGACGGTCAACATGGTTGAGGAGTGCATTTTGCGTGGAGAGAAACCGGCCGGATGGGATGTTCGGATTAGGGTGATTATTTCAATTCATCCTTACATTTTCACGTAAAATTCAATTGTTGTTAAAACTGGTGAACTCGCTGTTTAAAAAAAAATTTAGGTGGGTCCGACCAACGGAGACACTTCGCTTCCTCTCATCTATTACGTGCATTCTAAGGAGTTTTATCGCACGAGAAACTTTGAGAATCTGATGAGATCGAATCCGGACAAGACTATTTGCATGCCCGGGCTTATGCCGGAAGATATGCCCGTGGTAGGATACAATCATTAATAGTTATTTGTTATTATCAATAGGCGAAACTGATTCATCGATCACGATTTCAAATGAAACGTTGTTATTCCAAGTGCATCATTCCGCGCGTTAATCGCGGTTACGAGCGGAACGAAAAATTAGTTTCTCCAAAAAATGTTGTACAGATCATCTCGCTCCTCTATGGTGTTCCCGTGCCACTGCCGACTGATTTCGATCGAATGAAGAATCTTTTCGGGATTACTCTAACCATTTACAATGTTAGCCTCTTTCCACATTCAAAACTATAATTGTATATTATGCTAGACAAACACAGTTTGTTGAAGTATAATATTTATTATAGTATAATGGGGGGATCATTTACAATTGCTCTCCTTTCTTCCTCAACCAAATCCGAAGAGTCGCCAGGCAAATGCGAACAATTTGAATCAAAAAAATTGAGTCGAACTATTTTGAATCTCTCATTCGCACGTAGTCTGGCGTATAAAAGCGGTCGATAGGCCGCTGTCCTCATTCCTTTGATCGGAGCGACATGTAAAATAACACATGAACACGATCATCTGAGCATAGCCATTAATATGTAACCCAGAGGGTACGGTGAGTCATATTAGACCGAGAAGTGGTCACTAAACAGTTCCTTTGTGGAAATGTTTCAAAGATATTATACTACTCTTGTCATATACATTGCTTCAATTGGCTACGTGTATAAGAAATTGCACGTGCCGCTAAACAGGAGCACCGTGAGAATTACAAATACACGACGTGACTCATAGCGACGAGTAGAATATCTCTCGTACTTGGATCTGATAACTTGGATCAACAAGGGTGGGAGAGTATCGGGTGGGTATGTAAATGATCCCCCCATTATACTATAATAAATATTATACTTCAACAAACTGTGTTTGTCTAGCATAATATACAATTATATTACAATGGGGTGATCCTTTACAATTGCTCTCCTTTCCTCCTCAACCAAATCCGAAGAGTCGCCAGGCAAATGCGAACAATTTGAATCAAAATAATTGAGTCGAACTATTTTGAATCTCTCATTCGCACGTAGTCTGGCGTATAAAAGCGGTCGATAGGCCGCTGTCCTCATTCCTTTGATCGGAGCGACATGTAAAATAACACATGAACACGATCATCTGAGCATAGCCATTAATATGTAACCCAGAGGGTACGGTGAGTCATATTAGACCGAGAAGTGGTCACTAAACAGTTCCTTGTGGAAATGTTTCAAAGATATTATAATACTCTTGTCGTATATATTGCTTCAATTAGCTACGTGTATAAGAAATTGCACGTGCCGCTAAACAGGAGCACCGTGAGAATTACAAATACACGACGTGACTCATAGCGACGAGTAGAATATCTCTCGTACTTGGATCTGATAACTTGGATCAACAAGGGTGGGAGAGTATCGGGTGGGTATGTAAATGATCCCCCCATTATACTATAATAAATATTATACTTCAACAAACTGTGTTTGTCTAGCATAATATACAATTATATTACAATGGGGTGATCCTTTACAATTGCTCTCCTTTCCTCCTCAACCAAATCCGAAGAGTCGCCAGGCAAATGCGAACAATTTGAATCAAAATAATTGAGTCGAACTATTTTGAA
>LS486448.1:137247-203435 GCA_900490705.1 Pristionchus arcanus
CACTCGGAACTAGCTCGGAACTCGGAATTCCGTCATTCTCATTCTTCCGTCTCTCCTCCGACTAGATCGGCCTCACCACTCAGCGAACTCAGAATAGCGAAAATAGTTGAGTTTCAGCAAATACTAATTCAATTATGGGACGACGGAGTTCCGAGTTCCGAGATAGTTCCGAGTATTATGGAAATCGACTCGGAACAACGGAATAAATTCCGTTTAGACATCCCTATTTGCTATATTCAGCCAGCCATCGCCTTTCGTGTCTTTCCGGAGTGGGAACGAGCAATCTGCAAAGAGGCTCTCGCACTCGATGTCAGTGAGACAGTAGGGTTATCATAGATAGGAGAGGCAGGGTTATGGTGGCATTATGGTATAATTACTGTTGGTGTGATCTAACTGGCGATCTTCACAGGTCTATTGTTGATGAAATACGATGTAGAATTAGCGCAAAAAGCTGCACGATTAGGACTTCTTAGATGAGGATATTGCAAAAAAATGGGCAGAGTTCGAAGATCAAAGATCAATCTTAGAAGACTGATCCTCGCTCCTTCTCCCACCTCGCTCGTCTCCTCGTCTTCGGTATCTCTCTCAACGTGCCAATGCCGTCTGCTAAGGCAGCCATGATTGGCGTGTTCGCTGACATGGTATTTCTTCTATTTTTAGACCATGCGGACATGATACTTATAAAAATATGATAATATAGATATTTTAGTGATAGATCGTATTGAGATACTTTATCATATTTTTACTTCTGAATGACACCATTGAAGGCGCAGCTCCACAAGACGGCCGGGGTGTGCTTCGAGAAGCTCCGCCTCAACCACAATTCAGTGGTTGGTATTTAACTTTCTCATTTATCTAAAACGCGGCTTCACACTGTTTCGGATCCGTCGTTCCTACTTGCCGGATGTCTGTATTTCCCAGATCTCATCTTAAATTGCAGATCGGCCGGGCATTCGGCGCCCTCGAGTGCGCGCGTGCCAACACCAACAGCATCGTGGAGGATATGTTTGCGGTGGGTGGAAGGAATATTCCGTTTCTTTAATTGGGCCAATTACGAATATTCCGTTCCGCTTATTCCTCCTTTTCCGGAAACTGCTATGTTATTCCCAGGCTACGGCCGCTCTGAATCTGTAGGACCTAGGGAATGAGAATGACAGGGAGGAGAGGCTTTCTCTGCGATAAAAGGCTGGACTAAACACAGAGAAGTGCCCGATTCCATAAATTCTGTTCCGCTTACTATTAAATTCCACACTACCAAGAAGCAATTATCGATTATATTTGGAAGATGCACATTACAGCACGTGGCCGCGTATCGCTTGGTGAAGAAGGTCGGTCTCTCATCGAAGGAGAAGGAGGAGAAGAAGGATGCTGAGGTAGGCACGAAGAAACAATATTTGATATTCATGGGAAAAATATTCCTTTTTGTGTGCAGTTTCACCCTAATTGATGATTTTTGCCTCTTACCTGGGCGAAAATGGGAATCTTTAACTGGCAAATAATGAGAAGATAATTGACAAGACCAGCGAAGAAAACAATTAATTTCAGGTCGCTATCCCTGCCCTCTCCTCTCCTGCAGTCTCTCCTCCTCGTGATTTCTCCGCTCCAACGATCTACAATGATCCGAAGAAGGATGCTGAGGTAGGCTCGAAATGGTATTCGATGTTCGTGGGATTGCAAGTTCGGTATCGGCATTACCACCTTTCCTTAGAGCCCAGATGGTTAAAGACAGATAAGCGCGAGAAAGTGCACTTCGGGGGGACGTAAAATGACAAAAACCATCGATTTTCTATAAAGTGCAGAATTTACAAAAGCATTAAAAATTATTTTCAGGTCGCTGTCCCTGCCCTCTCCTCTCCTGCAGTCTCACCTCCTCGTGATTTCTCCACTCCGACGATCGTTGTTGTCGATGATGATGATGCAGTTGACGTCGTCGAGAATTCCGGTAAATAATTTCATGGGGGACCACAAGGAAAACACAATAAAGCATCGATTGCGCAATCGTTTGGTTAGAAAGCAAAGGGAACTGAAGATACGATTCTTTAGGTGCCGTCGAGGAATCTGAGGTCGTCGAGCACACGAACAACTGGTCTTGTGCAATCTCCTAATCAAGAATACCGTACCCATCGATCGATCGATCGATATTTCTACCGTAGTCATGCATACTGTATCCAACAAACGTTTCCTACCAATGACCGTAATCCCGTTTTTCGCCGATAAATCGTTGATACAGATCGTGCGTGTTCCAAATATTGCTTCATATTACTCGTACTAATACAATTACATTGAAGGATATCTAACAACCGGCATACCTGAAGGGTCGCAACTTGCGTTGTCCTACGCTTTACTGTCCTTAACTTTTAAAACTTTTTTTCGTTTTCTTTTATGATGGGCCACGCGTTTCCAAAGCTTTGATACGGTGTTTATCGGGAGCAACGGGGTCTCTGATACTAATGAGATCATGGCACTAGCATCCTACCATTGTACCTATGCTGACGTGACAAATGTAGAAACAAAAATAAGAGGAAAATCCATTTGCATGCATTGTCTCCAAATTACATGGAAATGAGTGAATAACAACTCTCGTTCATTCCATTCCCTCCCTCATTCTCTCGTTGATCACTCCTCGCGAGCGGTTCTCTTCTCTCCATGGAGGTTCGCGCTCTTAAATTTCTATTATATTGCCCTTTTTAACAATCAATTACAACAATCAGCTATACATCCTAGTCGGCAAAGAAGCTCACCTTCTAGGCTTCTAGGCTTCTGGGCTTTTTCGCTTTGCTTCTTGATAGGAAAGTGCTCGTGCGAGAGATTAGCCGTAACTCAAAAAGAAGTTGATCTTTGATCTTTGAAACATTGAAAATAGTTTCAGAACATTCCGATGCCCTTTGGATTCCATCGATCTCGCACTCGGTTTTCGGTCCCAGACCGGTCGCTCGATTACTGCGAGGTACAATGTTCATCTTTGATCATTGGCCTCTGATCTCTGATCTTTGATCTTTAAGGGCGACCCTAACTCCGAGAATATCGAGTTCACCACTGACGTAATCTACGAACGGGGAACCCTCGATGTGAGCATTCAGCATTCAGACATGATATATTTGATTACTATTATGTGATGGTCTTTGATCTCCCGTTCTTTGATCTTTCTCTTCCAGTTGCTTCGCAGCCCTGGCATGTTCGTTCAATCGGCTCCCATTAACCTCTATCACTCGCAAGTCCTCTGGAGCTACAAGCACCGCACCACCACAGACATTGGGGTTAGTGATCTTTGAGAACTATGGGAGCTTGGCATTTGAATCTTGATCTTCGTTCAATTCCGTAGCGTAGTCGTCACGCACTGCATTGAAAATTTACACATTATCTACATAATATTTGAGATTCGTAACTGATCTTTGATCTTTGATCTTTGCAGGCGGAACCTACAAGCTGTCGCTCGTGAGCATTGGCCCGCATCTCGAAGTCGACGAAGACGATGGTAAAGATCAAAAATAATTTTAATTCCCAAATATAATGCTCCTCAAAAACGATATTTATGCTGCGCATTGTTATCGTTCACACAATTCACTTTATTTGCGTTTCCTTTTTAAATGTAGAGGAAGGAGCTTGATCTGTTGAATATAATATCATTGCTGATACAGGAGATCTGACCTTTGATCATTGATCTTTGATCTTTCAGTGAGCTCCTCGCCTAACAAGCTGCAGCAGGCTCCGCCCGAGATCCTCGCCTCAACGATTTCGTTCGTTTTCTTGGGAGGCGACGACCTCAGCAAGGAAATGGCCACTTGTGAGTTTCGAAAGACTCAACGTAGCCAAATTTGACTACGCCTTGTGAACTCATGGAAATTTTCGATTGAAGTTTAAAAAAAGTTGAAAAATTTTAAAAATGTTATTTAATTTTCTTTGAAATTTTGAAGAGGTTTTCAGAATTGTTAATCAGAAATGTGCTTTCCAGATCAGTACGAGCCAGACGGCAACGGTGTTTGGGTGTGCACTAAGCACTTCACTCGGGAGGAACTAAACGCCTTCGCGGGTAATTGTTTACATTTTAATATTTTTATCAAAATTAACATTAAAGAATGCTAAATGAAGTCACAAAAATATCACTTTCTAGATTCGAATCAATTCATCTACTTTCGCTTGCGCATTATCATCGCCCGTTCGTACTTCGATCTGCTCAAGCTACTGAAGGAGTCAGTTGACGATAGGATACCGTAGTATATCGACTAAAAAAAACTTATCGTATTTATTGTCCCGATACCGCACTACCGAACACAGCACACAGCCTTCAATAGCCTATTCAAAACATGGACATCGTATCATTCGATACAGTATCGTCAGTAATCGATTCTAGGCCGACTACGGTATCCGAACAGACGGTCAACACGGTCGAATGCATTTTGCGTGGAGAGAAACCGGACGGATGGGATTTTTTTATCAGGGTGATTATCTCATATCATCCTTTACGCTTCGAATTTGATAGTTTTAAGGTAATATTTTAGGTCGACCCGATCAACGGAGATAGCTCGCTCCCTCACACCTACTACGTGCATTCTACGAAGATTTATCGCACGAGCAAGGTTTTCCAGGTAAATATCGTCATAAATCTCATTATTGCTCGCTAAATTTTTTTTAAAATGTACATGTGTCTTTTATTGTAGAACATTTGGCTCTGGTCCGTTTTGGGTGTCCCATCAAAGTTTTCCGGTCCCATAATAGTTTCCCGGTCCTTAAAAAGTTTTCTGGACCCAGAATAGTTTCCTGGACCCGGAATTAGTTTTCTGGACCCGGAATAGTTTCCTGGACCCGAAAATAGTTTCCTGGACCCGGATTTAGTTTCCTGGACCCATAGTTTCCTGGACCCGGAAATAGTTTCCTGGTCCCGAAAAATAATTAACGGGTTCCCATCATTGTACGTTATGACATTGTTTTTCTGCAGAAAACGTAGGTGGTACTAAGCACTAAGCATAAAGAATTGTCCCAGGTCAAAGCAATTACGACGAGCATAAATTGAACCTTGTATTGAATAGCAATAGGAACTTGCAAATGCACTTAGTGAGTAATGGGTCCAGGAAACTATTTGTGGGTCCAGGAAACTATTTCTGGGTCCAGGAAACTATTTTCGGGTCCAGGAAACTATTTTCGGGTCCAGAAAACTATTTTCGGGTCCAGAAAACTATTTTCGGGTCCAGAAAAATATCACTGGGACCGGACAACTTTCATGGGACCGTACAACTTTGCCGGGTCCAGGAAACTTTGATGGGACACCCAAAACGGACCAGAGCCGAACATTTATATAAAATAAAATGTTAATTAATATATAATTAATTTATTATATCTTTGAGGATATGATGACATCGAATCCGGAGAAGGGCTTTGACGTGTCCGGGCTCATGCCGGAAGACATGTCTGTGGTAAGGATATGATCATTTTAAATATTTGACAGTTATTATATTCATGCGATTCTGATTCATCGATCACGATTTCTAATGATATAATACTATGATAATCCAAATAAACTATATACCGCGCGTCAATGACGGTTACGAGTGGAACGATAAATTCATTTTTCCAAAAATGTACTACAGATCATCTCGCTCGCCTACGGTGTACCCGTGCCGCTGCCGACTAATTTCGATCGAATGAATGAACTGCTCTACAATGTTCTAAACATTTGCAATGTGAGGCTCACATTATGAAATCGAAATAGGGCAATCATCTCTTCATTTCTTGTACTGTCTCACCGGTCAGAGAGGCGAGAGATCGTGCGAAATGAAGAGACGGTTTCGAAATCAAATGCGTAAAGCGTTTGCGAAATTATCTAATTGAAATTATTTCCGAATTTATAGGCAGATATCGGCCCTCGTATCTTTCCGGAGTGGGAACGAGCAATCTGTAGAGAGGCTCTCGCACTCGATGTGAGTGGGAATTACGGTGGGATTACGGTAGGGTAATGGATCGGGAAGAGTCTAAAGATCAAAGATCATCCACTCTCAGAAGACTGATCCTCGCTCCTATTCTCGTCTCGCCCGTCTCCTCTTCTTCTGCTTCTCTCTCAACGTGTCGATGCCGTCTGCCAAAGCCGCCACGATTGGCGTGCTCGCTGACATGGTAATTATTGCATTTCAAATACTATGCAAAAATACTCCATGAACTCTAATCAACTAGACTCTTCTCTTTTTGGCCCATCCTTTTTCACAGACTGTTCCTTCCCCCTATTAGTGATTACGGTATCATAATCAAGAGGTTATTAAAAATAATCAGGCGCTGCTCCACAAGACGGCCGGTGTGTGCTTCAATAAGCACAGTCTCAACCACAATTCGGTGGTGAGTTTTTTTCGAAATATCTATGGCTTCGTGCTCCTAAGAAAATAATTGTTCCGGATACGGTTTTCCTACTTGCATGATATGGATCTGAATTTCACGGTTCTAAATATAAATTGCAGATCGGCCGGGCATTCAGCGCCCTCGAGTGCGCGCGTGCCAACACCAACAGCACCGTGGAGGATATGTTCGCGGTGGGTGAAGGGAATATTCCGTTCCGATGATTAGCTAATTCCGAATATTCCGTTCCGCTAATTAGCCTATTCCGAATATTACGTTCCGCTTGTTATACAATTCCGAATATTTCGTTCCTCTTATTACCGCTTTCCACCCCACCAAAAATGGTTTTCGATAAGGATTCCAAGTTGTTCATTACAGCACGTGACCGCGTATCGCTTGGTGCACAAATTCGGTCTCTCATCGAAGAAGAAGGACAGGGAGGTGGGCTTTTATGAGTGCACCAAGTGTGCTCTGTGCAGTTTTCCCCTAATTGATGATTTTTGCGTCTTAAATGGGCGAGGACGACACACTTTTAGCTGGAAAATAATGAATGAGAGAATCGATAACACTAGCGAAGAAAATTATTTCAGGTCGCTATCCCTTCCCCCTCCTCTCCTGCAGTCTCTCCTCCTCGTGATTTATCCACTCCGACGATCGTCGTTGTCGATGATGATGATGATGATGATGATGATGAAGCTGTTGACGTCGTCGACAATACCGGTAAACACTTTCCCTGGGCGTTCTGTGAAAAAAAAGAGTATGTCCAATGAGACAATTTTTCTGATACTCAAGTCACTTGATTGCACACAATCCATTTCTGCCTCTGTGATAAAAAGTCACCTGAAATGAAGATACGATTCTTTAGGTATCGTTGAGGAATCTGAAGTCGTCGAGCAGACGAACAATTGGCAGTGCGCCATCTCCTAATCAAGGATACCGTACCCATCGATCGATCGATCAATATTTCTACCGTAGTCATGCATACTGTATCCAACGAACGATTCCTATCAATGACCGTAATCCCGTTTTCTCGCATGTTTCGTGCATAAATCGTTGATACAGATCGTGTGTATTCGAAAAATTGCTTAACATTATCGTATCTAGCACGATACTGTAATCATTGTTGTTTACGACACGACTCGCCCTAATAGATTGCATTTATGTATAACAGCCGGCATTCCTGAATGTTCTCACCTTGCATTTCGTACGTTTGAGTTCGCTTGACCTTTCGAACCTTTTTTAAAAGGAGTTATTTCTTTTATGACGGTGGCACACGCCTCCAAATGGGTTTGCTTCAAAGAAAATCGTGAGCATAAGGAGTCTCTGATGCTAATGTTCTGAATCTTTGCTGTAATGTATTACTACTGTGACGTGAGAAATATAGAAACAAAAAATACGAGGAAAATCAATTGGCATGCATTATCTCAAAATTACATGGAAATGGGAGAATAACAACTCTCGTTCATTCCATTCCCTCCCTCATTCCCTCGTCGATCACTCCTCGCGAGCGGTTCTCTTCTCTCAATGGAGGTTCGCGCCCCTCTTTTTCCATCCATTTCCCTCATTTGTGTGCTACCCATAATTCGTATGACCAGCTAGCTGGGTTAGGTAAGATCATTAATGGAGACTGAATCTTGAACGTTGAACCACCGGTATCTTGAAATATGATTTTCGAGCCTCTGGAAACTTGATCTTTGATCTTTGAACCATTTATTTTCAGTTTGCCTCAAAGCCTAAAGTATTCGGCTCCCCGAACCAACCGTTCCTTGACGCGGACCTCCCGCTTGATCACTGCGAGGTGAATGTTTTAAATTATTGATCTTTGATTTCTGAACTTTGATCTTTGATTTCTGAACTTTGATCTTTGAGGGCGATCCGAACTCGGACAGCATCGAATTCACAATGAGCGCAATTTACGAGTTGGAAATCCTCGAAGTGAGGAAATTCGTGATCTTTAATCTCTGATCTTTGATCTCCCAGAAGCTCAAGTCGCCCGGTGAATTCGCGCAGTCTGACTCATCCTTCTGCCTCTATCACTCACACGCCCTCTGGAGCTACAAGCACCGCACTACCAGACACAATGGTGATTGTTGATCTTTCTGATCTCTGATCTCTGATCTCTTATCTTTGATGTTTGATCTTTGCAGATGGAACGTTCGGCATGTCGCTCGTGGGCATCGGTCCGAAGCTCGTTGAGCCGAGTGACAGTGGCAACCCTCACGCCAAAGGTCAATTAAATTTTTTTTCCGAGTTTCATATCAATTCTTTCGTAGTTGGGTCTCGATGATCAAGGAGATTGATCTTTGATCTATATTTAAAGTAAATTTTCAGACTTCGCGGCTCTCTACAAGCCGCAGCAGCAACCGCCCGACCTTCTCGCTGCAACGATCTCGTTCGTGAACCACGACGGAAAGGAGATCGCAACGTGTAAGTTGGACAAAGATCAAAGATCAAAGATCAAGAATCAATGATCAATTTCGCTTATTCATTATCCTACTTTGCTTCACAGTGATCAAATATTGAAATAGTGGAAGCCCTGAGGACAATTTATTTTGAATGTTCATGATTAATTTCAATTTGCAGTCGAGTTTGAGCGAGAGGGCGACGATGTGTGGGCGTCCACTAAGCACTTCACTCGGGAGGAATTGGCCTCATTCGGAGGTGCCATATTATTGATCAGATCACTGTAATTAACTTTAAAAAATTCAAATATTTGTGAATTGGTAATATGTTTTGCAGACCCTGCGCTAATCTACTTCACGATGCGCATTATCGTCGCCCGTTCGTACTTCGATCTGCCCAAACTACTGAAGGAGTCAGTTGATGATGGGATATCGTACTTAGTTTACCGTATTCGATTGATTTGGCACTGTGCTTGGTCGACATCAAATTAAGTCGAATGAACTTCTTACACTTGTTGATTTGGTCTAATCTAAAAAAAATGTTGGGCGATTTCAGCCCCGCTACTCCCGCAACCGGATACACGAAGAAAACGGTCGACTGCATTTTGCGTGGAGAGAAACCGGATGGATGGGATTTCTGGATCAGGGTGATACTTGCCGGTTATATATTTTTTCCATTTGACTTATAACAGATTATAACATCAAAATGAGGACAAATGAGGGCATTATGCATTATGCTTCTTAAAAAATAAATGGAATGAAAGTGGTAACAATAAGGAGGAGCAAAGCATAAAAAATAATTAATTTCCAAAATAGAGTTAGTAAAGGTGGGCCGAGAAGACGACGACAGTTCGCTCCCGCTCAACTACTACGTACATTCCACCACGTTCGCTCGCGTCAGTCAGTCATTCCAGGTAATATATATATATATATATATATATGAAACGAGGAGAACTCCTTGTGTGTACGTATGTTTTTTTTGTGTTTTTTTGCCCATCTAGAACGCCATAGAAACTCTTTCGCCAAAGACGCAGAGTAACTGAAACGATCGCGAAATGGGGCGAAATTTAAAAAAAAAAGAAAATTCGCAGAAGGCAGAGCGGCACTGGTATTTTCATAGGACACTTAGTTGATTAGGAAAGGCTTTATGTATAGAACCACTTATATTTAATATTTAATGGATCGCGTATGATATTAATTTCATATGAATATGTGTACGAAATATAAATTTTAAGACAATGAAGAGACAGAACCCGTCTAATAGCTGCTACATGCCCAAATTGGCCCCGGAAGACATGCCTGTGGTATGCATTTATATATATTTATTCATTCAGAATTTTGCCATTTCTTACCAGATGTCAGAGTTATGTAGATAAGAACGTGTAAAATGCGAATTGTATTTATTTGTATGCAGTTTCTCGGCATCTTATTATTATTATGTAAATCTTATACGGAACTATGAATAAATAATTCAAAAAATACAAAATTCAGATCATTTCGCTCATCTACGGTGTGCCGGTGCCTCTTCCCACTACTATGCATCGAATGAGGGAGCTGCTGGCGAATGCTGGCACCATTTGCGATGTAAGAGATGTTGAAAACTTGAATTTTATACAGTATTTTGTGTTACATTATGAGTAAAATTAAGAAAGACGTCTTCGCTCGCCTCTTTCCGCAGTGGGAACGAACCATCTGTGAGCAGGCTCTTGCACTCGATGTAAGTGTAGGTGGGATCATAGTTTGTGGGTGTGGACCGAATCATTTGCTATCGCCGAGAACTATTTGGCGACTTTTTTGCACAGGCATATCATTTCGACCAAAAAGTAGATGCAGCAGTGGTCTTAATCAAAGATCAGAGTTCAAAGATCAAAGATCAATCTTAGAAGTCGGACCCTCGCTCCTTCGCACCCCTCATCCGTCTGCTCCTTTTCTCGCTGAGTCTGGCCGTGCCTCTGCCGTCGGCCAGAACTGCAACGATGGCAGTCTTCGCGGAGATGGTAATTGATTACCTGATATCGTGAGATTATTTTCCATTCCACGCGTAGCTGACCTTTTACTACCGTTAGGGCCGGAGTTAGAAAGTGGCCGGGAGGAGGCGAGTGGTCTACTTGCTCTCCTCCGCCCTTCCTTCCCTCTTTCTCATTGCTGAGCATTTCAAACGCAAGATAATATATCAAGCGCAGGTTTCACGTGAATATAATCATAGAAAAATTGCATGTAATGGGCGGAGATATTTGAGGGATATGCGCCATGAACTGAAACTTCTTCACAGAACTTCTTAGATTGTAGCAAGGCTCTGAATAAACACGCATCGTTGAATGTGGCATATTGTTGAGTGTGGAGCAGCTGGTATATGAGACTGATAGGGAGCGAATACTCTGCGAGAAAAGGGCGGGCCAATAAACGATGAAGAGTTTTCTTGCAGGCGCAGCTCCACAAGACGGCCGGTATACACTTCGATCAGCACCGTATCGATCATAAATCCATCGTGAGTATCTCCAAATTCGCCTGGCTCCAAAATTTCATCACCTTTTTGGAACTCTACCAAGTACTCTTCATTGGCTGTGACTTCCTAATCCCTGTAGTATTATCATAAAGGGCTAAACGTTGAAAAGTTACAAAATAACTGAAGCGCGAGTGCGCAGCGATTTTGCCTCTATTTCATATCTTCCGTGCCTGAAAAGCTGTTATATTGCATTTGCAGATCGGCAGGGCGTTCGCCGCTCTCAACTCCGCCCCTTCGATCGTCGAGGGAATTGTGAATGTGATGTTTGTGGTGAGTCAAAAAGCCACGTAGAGTTTGATAAATGAGCCGAGGTCTCATCATTTCACACTCTCCAATACAGTGGGCAAAAAGGTGGGTAAAAGGAAGATGCGGCAATTCGTATGTCGAGCTCTACAGCCCCGCTCCACTGTATCGTAAAAAAATGAATTCTTTTCGCTAGTCGATCCTATCTGAATATTCGCAAATTTAATAGCTCGATATACAGATCAAAGATCAAAATCGAAATGTCAAAGATCAAACTGCAATTCGATTAGAGAGGTGACAACTGATTATAGCTCGTGGCCAGCGTGCGTGTGGTGACCAAGACCGGACTCGCCACGAAGAAGAAGAAGGACAGTGAGGTGATCTTTGATCTTTGATCTCCGGTTTTTAATAAAAGTTTAATTCTAGGCCCCTTCTTCTCCTATTTCCTCTCCTCCTCGTGATCTCTCTACGCCTACAATTGTCGTTGTCGATGATGATGATGCAGTTGACAATGGAAATGATACCGGTAAGAGCTCACTTTTACAGTAATCATTTAGCGCTAAACACCATATTGTGATCGCTGATCAATTGCAAAAAATATCACGATATTCAGGCGCCAGCGAGGAATCTGACGACGATGCACAGTGTCCCATCTCCTAATCACGGATACCGTACCCATCGATCGATCGATCCATTTCTACCGTAGTCATGCATACTGTATCCAAAGAACGATTTCTATCAATGACAGTAATCCCGTTTTCTCGCATGTTTCGTGCATAAATCGTTGATACAGTTCGTGCGTGTTCCAAAAATTACTTAACATTTCGGCACAAGCGTATCTATCACGGTTTTAGTTGGGTTAAAGATGAAGAAACAAGCTACCTATTTACCACATTTTCATATTGACTGATTTTTATCTAGCAAGAATGCAAAGCGACGGAATTCCGAAAACATTCTTCATTCTGCAGTCACTACTTCGAGAGGTGCGGTATACTCTAGTTATGTTTCTATAATCTGTGCACTTTCTGTATCAACGATTTATCGGCGAAACACATACTACAAAACGGGACGACGGTCATTAATTCGTTCGCTGGATACAGTATACACTACTACCGTATAAATCGATCGATCGATGGGTACGGTATTCCTGATTAGGAGATGGAGGGAGAGTTCTTCACTTGTGCTCTCTCATTTCCATCTTCATCGAAGGAATCTGAATACCGTAATTTTAAGTTTCTCTCAATAACTGATCAAATAATGGACATTAATCAGCAGGATAATCAAATATTTAGATATATCTCTTTTAAAATTTCATACACTTTCTCGAAACAGCGAATGGGTGTGAGCAATAGACGCCGATCATTTCCAGGGAGACGAGGGTCCATGGCAAATGTCGAGACTCGAGAGTGCTTACCGGTATCATCGGTTGAATGATTATCATCATCATTATCGACAACGACTATCGTCGGAGTGGAGAAATCACGAGGGGCGGAGACAGTAAGAGAGGAGAGGGAAGGGACAGCGATCTGGAATAGAACGAATTTTTTATAAAGTCGTTAGTATTGCCAAGTTAGTTATCTATGATTCAAATAAGATAGCAAAGATAAATTCAAGAATATAACTATTGAATTTAGAGACATTATACTTAGAGATCAACGATCATAAATCAGAAATTCGTGTCATAAGCAAAAGATCAAAAATCAAAGATCAATTGTCTACCTCGCTGTCCTTCTTCTTCATCGCGAGCCCAGTCTTGGTCACCACACGCACGGCTTCAACGAGCTGCAAATAGTTAGCGTTTATATAGTTTTATAGTTTTTTCGTTATATCCCAAAACAACAATGTATTCAGTTATTTCCTCTTCCGCGTGTAACACGAGGTGCTAAGTGGCATGTAATCATTCGGACTCGAGTGTGCATGCGAAAAATTAATGATGGCATTCTCCAAAGTTCAATGATCAACGATCACCCACCGCAAAGATCGTCTCTGTGATTCCCTGGGCACTCGATCGAGAGCAGTTTTGAGCAGTGAATGCCTTGCCGATCTGTAAATAGAAATTCTCTAAAAAAACATTGGAATAAGGTGGCATGGCTTAGCATGGCCAATTTGTCATATATCAGTTCATGATAGGTCGTAAATCGTCATGAGGTTTAGCCTACCAACTCCACCCTGGATCCAGAATTACTTCGCAAATACTCACGAGATCAAAGATCAAAGATCACCGACATAAATTTTTTTTTTAATTCTCACCACCGATCTGTGGTCGAGACGGCACTTGACGAAGCACACGCCGGCCTTCTTGTGGCGAAGCGCCTGTAAGTATTTTTTCGATTATTTTGTCTACATTTATGTTAAAGTTGGTGCGCACGTTTCTGATTTTTTTCTATTTTTAATGTCGTTGTGGCATTAAATTTTCACATAGATTGATGGTTACACCAACCCGATATTTCGAACAACACGTAATAGTTCCGCGAATCACTTGTCGAAGACTTACGCGCATCGCAAGATGGTCAAAGACACAAACGAAATATCCAAATTACCATCTCTGCGAAGACTGAAATCGTTGCCGCCCGGGCAGAAAGCAGCGGCACTGCGAGACTCGTAGAGAGAATGAGCAGACGGGAGAGAGAAGAGAAGGAGCGAGGGTCCGACTTCTAAGATTGATCTTTGATCTTTGAACTCATATCTCATTCTGTAACACTACACTCACATCCAGTGCAAGTGCCTGCTCACAGATGGCTCGCTCCCACTGCGGAAAGAGATGGTTGAAGATGCCACTCTTGAATATATATTTGAAAATTGTGAATAAAAACTAATTCAAATTGAACGTCATGTGTAGCATACATCGCAAATGCTGGCCGTGTTAGAGAGCAGCTCCTTCATTCGACTCATATTCGTGGGGAGAGGCACGGGCACACAGTAGATGAGCGAGATGATCTGTTGATATTTTAATTGATATTGATGCCGATAGTGCGAGAAGGAGAATTTCTTGATTTTGAGTTATGCCAATTTATAGCCAATTTAAAGAAAAGAAGTTATACCACAGGCATGTCTTCCGGCGAGAATCTGGGCATGCAACATCTGTCGGTCAGATTCTGTCTCTTCATTTGCTGAAATTTGAACATTTTTTGCAGTGCGGAACGGCGGAACTATCGGAACGGTTTATTCCGTTCCTATTCTCACCTGAAAAGCCTTGCTACCGAGGGCGAAAATCTCAGAGTGCACGTAGTAGTTGAGAGGCAGCGAGCCTCCTCCGCTGCTCCGTCCCACCTTTAATCATTTTAAAAAATATTTTTTTAAAATAAGTTGTTTCGCCTTCCATGAGAAAAAAAGTGAGCAAAAATGAAGCCCAGCAAGTCCTCACCTCGATATGGAAATCCCATCCATCCGGTTTCTCTCCTCGCAAAATGCACTCAATGTTTTTCTTTGTGTATTCGGTTACTGTAACCGGCCTGGAATCGTTCGATTGCGGTGCGGTAACTACTCGATTTCTCTTTTTTTAAAATTTATTCTTAACAG
Source organism: Pristionchus arcanus (assembly GCA_900490705.1). NCBI lineage: Eukaryota > Metazoa > Nematoda > Chromadorea > Rhabditida > Neodiplogasteridae > Pristionchus > Pristionchus arcanus. Next base: position 152,239 of record LS486448.1, read on the forward strand.
CTCCAGGTGTTTCTGGGTAGAGAATACGGAACACTAAAGCCAATGAATCGAAAACTACTGTATCCAATCGATGGGTACGGTGGACCGAGGATACTATCACCAACTATACTATCACCAACTGACTCCTTCAGAAGCTTGAGCAGATCGAAGTACGAACGGGCGACGATAATGCGCATCTTATAGTAAATGAGCTTAGGGCCTGGAAATGTTGACCGTATTTATTTTGATGAATATATTACATTTATAAACATTAATATTTTACCTCCAAATGCGGCCAATTCCTCCCGAGTGAAGTGCTTAGTGCACGCCCACACATCGTTGCCGTCTCGCTCAAACTCGACTGCAAATTTTATTTATCGTGCGTTTCAAATGCTCAGCAAATGAGATGTGCTGGTTAGCGAGCTATCGTAAAGTGGCCCTTCAGAATAAGGTGGCCCTTTCAGATTTCAGATTTTGAATAACCAGATATAAGCTCTTTTCCATCATCATTAGCAATACATCATTGCAAAAGTTAAAAATAATAATTGTACAAACATTGCACTTTAAGACGTCATGCTTTTCAATCCCGTGCCCCAGTAACTCTCTTCAGGAGCATCCGCTACCGTACTAAATACTGATTTCCGAAGTCATGAGCTCTCGATTGCTAGCCTTTTCCCATTATTCTGAGGAGAGATACGGAGCTAGGGTATGGAATTGAACAGTATTGCGTCATCAAATGCAATACTTGAAAATTTATTATATTTTGACTTGTGCAGTGATGTATTACATAAGGATGATAAGACTGAACTTTTGGCATCGGGTTATTCAAAGGGCCACCTTATTCTGATAGGGCCACCTTAATCTGAAAGGGCCACCTTATTCTGAAAGGGCCACCCTATCCGTACAGAGCCACTTGATCTACCGCCTCCTCCCGGCCTCTTCCCTAAATACGCCTCTCGAACGTTTGTCAAGTCTCAGCTACGAGAGTGGAACGGAAAATAATGTCACGATATGTGAATTATTGTATCAAAAAGATTTTAGTGCTCATAGGGACGATATACGCAGAACACGTTCATTACAACATTTTAAATGGTATAGTTCCGCAATTTTGTTTTTCATTTAGACTTTAATTCCAAACAATGGGTGAAATCAATTTTTGATCTTTGATCTATGCCCACTTACACGTTGCAATCTCCTCTCCTTGAATCCTTTTCACGAAGGTCATCGTTGCAATGAGAAGGTCGGGCGGTTGCTGCTGCGACTTGTACATTGCGGAGAAATCTGAAAAAAATAATTTATTGAAAGATCAAAGATCAAAGATCAAGCTCCTTTATGATCTCTCTTTTCTCCCTTTCTAATTTTGTGATGAACAGATTGAAAAAGAGAATATCGTTAGTGAAGACCCGGGTTTTAGCAATCGAAAGATCAGAAATTTGACAACAATAAAATATTTAAAACGGTTCGCATAATACTGGAAAAAATGCATTTGCAAATACAACGCCATAATAATAACGAATAAAGTATTGATAACGTTGATAATGTATTACGATAGTGAGTCGCAAATTCTGTGATATTTGACCTCTGGCGAAGGGATTCGAAGAGGCGTTGTTGTCATCCACCACCTTCGGCCCAATGCCCACGAGCGACATGCCGAATGTTCCATCTGCAAAGATCAGAGATCAAAGATCAAAGATCAACAACACTCGCCCTCAAGTTTGGTGGTGCGGTGTTTGTAGCTCCAGAGGACGTGCGAGTGGTAGAGACAGATAGCCTCTTTGGTTTGAGCGAAGTCACCAGGCGATTTCAGCTTCTGAAAGATCAAATGGTCAATGATCAAAGATCAAAGTTCAAATGGTCAAACTTTCGATTGCACTCACATTGAGCATAGTCATGTCGTAGACTCCGTCCAGCGAGAATTCGATATTCTCCGAATTCGGGTCGCCCTCAAAGATCAAAGATCAAAGATCAGAGATCAGAGATCTATTTGCACCTCGCAGTGATCAAGCGGAAGGTCCGAGTCAAGGAGCGGGTGAGCTGACATCTTCGTTGACTTTGAGGAATTCTGAAATGGTTCAAAGATCAAAGATCAACCTCCCATGAATGCTCTAACCTAACCCAGCTAGCTCATCACACAAAAAGCGAATTCTGTGTGCTAAATTAGGGGACACGGGCGGGAAAAAAAGAGGGAAAAAACCTTCATGGAGAGAAGAGAACCGCTCGCGAGCAGTGATCAGCAAGAGAATGAGGGAGGGAATAGAATGAACGAGAGTTGTTATTCACTCAGTAGAGGATGTGCCATTCCCTCTATATTCCTACCGTATTCCCTTTATTGATGCTTGTTTAATGCTAATTATTGCCAATTAATTAATGCAAATTAATTAATTTCATTTAAACAATAATTGTAAATTATTAGAATATTCAAATTATAATAGTTGACACATTAAACCGTTCCGCGCCCAAGCGAACCGTTCCTACTTGCATTTCTAGATTTATCGTGCAGTCTCGTATTTTATTGTTCCGCTTTTCTCTGACGCGAATTTCGCGTATTTTCGTCAGTTCTCGTGCGGCTTTAGATCGTTGCCGCCGGTTCTCGTCGTTATTTCTTCTGTTGTGATGCTTCAAGTTTTATAAAGTAATTATTATTACTTCTCCTCTCGTTTTCTCTGCATTACATCGGTCGATGGTGGAGTTGTGGTGGAGTAGGTCTAGTAATTAAGTTAGTTTCTTGTTCTTCTCGTTTTTCCTTTGTCTTCTTGACTTTCGCGTGTTGGCATTGTGGCAAACTGTGCCTGGCCGACAGACTAGCGTGGTATTGTGGCAAATTGTGCCTGACCACTGGGGCTAGTGTGGTATCGTGGCAAATCGTGCCTGACCACGTGATTGAAGTAGCCAACTGGGCGTGTGTTATTGCTACGGGTCGGCCGGAGGTTCTCTCCGATTACTGATTTGAGTAAGACATTGCGCCTGGAAGGTTGAAACGTAAAGATTCCCTCCCATTTCGGGACTTTTGAGTTGAACCGCCGTTGGAAATGGTAAAACGGTACCGTTATGGGAGTGCAGAATCTTAACATGGGGGCCAAGCCAAGTTCGATTCACGGTGACTGGTTGGAAAGCAGCTGTTCGATGGAGGCAGTAGGATTTACCTTGTAAATGCTTATCCTGGCTGGTGTCGTTGAAGTGAAATTGAATGAAATCTGAGCAAGTGTACGTATAATATTGGAGTATTTCCGGGTCGACGAGACCGAGAACCCGATCGACCGAGGAAGGTGATCGTGGTGGTGGTTTATGACTGTAATTGTCTAGTGATGATGATTATTGTCAGTGTGCTGATGGAAGGATTTCCCGCGTAGAGTGTGTGGACTAAATGGAGAGTGCTGAGCAGCAGTAAAGTGTGTGTTGACTATTTGAAGGATTTTGATATCGCAATGTTGTGATTTGAGAATCGAGAGTGCCAATTAGCTCAGTGACGGGTTGAGATAAAGCGTCATCCGCACTGGAGTGGGCTCGAGTTTCAGAGTGCTGAAAGTGCAGTACTGATAATTAATGAGGTGCGTATGTAGGGGTTGCGAATCAAGTGGTGGACAGTAGACAAGCCAGCCTGTGTGTGGTGGGGTTGCACACCGAAAAGGGGTGATCGCTGAACAAGCCAACCAGAGCGTGGTGGGGTTGCACATCATGAGGAGTTCGGGCAATATGAAAGCAGGGTTTACGCCAAGTTAATCTAAAGGAGTTGAAGTGCGAGAGTCGGGTGTGTGTATCCCGCGTTACGATGACTATGAGAGTCAAGTGTGAACTGTTAGTTAGCAAGTGTGTGCGGCATCTTATGATGCGATGAAAGTAAAATGTGTGAATGATGGAGATGGAGCCGTTGAGAGCAATCATGTGCTCAATATACTGTACCTTGTAAGGCTGTGGTGAACAAAACCGCAAAACGACGTCGTTTTGAGATTCGAGTTTTGTTTTACTTAGAGGACGAAAGCCTGTGTAATTCGAGTTTTGTAATAAACTTAAGAGCAAGCCGAAGTGTTGGTTCGATAAAGGATGATGAATGAAGGGTTGTTGTTGTGAGTCTCATGGTAAAGGGCGTTAGCGTATGGGCAGATGGTCAGGTTGAGAGCAAATCAGGCTCAAGATACATGTACCAGCCAAGGCAATTGACGGAAGTTGCGAACCAAAGGGTTCAATAGATTTCGTTTCAACCAGACATGAAAGCATGAAGGGCTTTGTGATTCGGAATGTTTATGAATGAATGAGGAGTGATTGTAAGATGAGAAGTGATAATGAAGAGATCACCATAGAGATAATGGAATTCGGCCAATCTGATCGATTGGAAAGTGCCAGCGAAAGCTGAAATCGGGTGCAAGTGCAACGGCAATTCGTCCAAGAAAATCGAGCCCACGAGAATGTGGAGAACGACAAGAAGAATATATCTCGTGAGGACATCGTTTAAGAGGACGGGGGCGAGTAGAGGATGTGCCATTCCCTCTATATTCCTACCGTATTCCCTTTATTGATGCTTGTTTAATGCTAATTATTGCCAATTAATTAATGCAAATTAATTAATTTCATTTAAACAATAATTGTAAATTATTAGAATATTCAAATTATAATAGTTGACACATTAAACCGTTCCGCGCCCAAGCGAACCGTTCCTACTTGCATTTCTAGATTTATCGTGCAGTCTCGTATTTTATTGTTCCGCTTTTTCTCTGACGCGAATTTCGCGTATTTTCGTCAGTTCTCGTGCGGCTTTAGATCGTTGCCGCCGGTTCTCGTCGTTATTTCTTCTGTTGTGATGCTTCAAGTTTTATAAAGTAATTATTATTACTTCTCCTCTCGTTTTCTCTGCATTACATCGGTCGATGGTGGAGTTGTGGTGGAGTAGGTCTAGTAATTAAGTTAGTTTCTTGTTCTTCTCGTTTTTCCTTTGTCTTCTTGACTTTCGCGTGTTGGCATTGTGGCAAACTGTGCCTGGCCGACAGACTAGCGTGGTATTGTGGCAAATTGTGCCTGACCACTGGGGCTAGTGTGGTATCGTGGCAAATCGTGCCTGACCACGTGATTGAAGTAGCCAACTGGGCGTGTGTTATTGCTACGGGTCGGCCGGAGGTTCTCTCCGATTACTGATTTGAGTAAGACATTGCGCCTGGAAGGTTGAAACGTAAAGATTCCCTCCCATTTCGGGACTTTTGAGTTGAACCGCCGTTGGAAGTGGTAAAACGGTACCGTTTTGGGAGTGCAGAATCTTAACAACTCATTTACATGTAATTTTGAGACAATGCATGCAAAGTGGCTAATCCTATAATTTGTTTTAAGAGATTATTGAAATTGGATTTGATAACACGTCAGAATTGATCGATCGAAGGATACTGTATCCTACCATGCGCTCTCTGAGTGAGAGCATGGTAGGATACAGGCAAAGCTGATGCATCTTTCGGGTGAATGACCAAGCATTGTTTTAGAGTTTTCGCATGTCCGCACTTTATCAAGTTTAGTACTTGTCCGAGTGATGCCATTTGTGACGGGAGGTCATATTACGGCGCCTTCTTCTCCTATGGTTGCGTCGGAATGCCGTAATAGTGCAGCTCTAACTGCAAACAAGTGCCTATTCGAATGACCATTCGCTTATTTCTGAGAAATCGTGCACGATTCTTCGCAAAAACAATGTGTACTCAAATACGTGATATGTGTAGAGGGAAAAGAGAGAACAGAAAACAATATTTTATCGCAGATTCAGTAAATGAACAATCGAGAGAAAGTGGGCGGAGTTCCATCGCACGAGAGAACGTCGGAGAGAGTGGAGGGCCATTAGACGTGAACGGATGATGTTCACCTACGATGCGACATCTCTGATCGTTTCCTGCAAAACGTTGCGAATTCACAAAAAATGCTTAGTATCATTCACTCTTTACAAGTTCTTATTTCCCACACCACAAATTCTGACCGGTCTCATTTATCAATGGGCTTAGATACTCAAAAAGCCCATTGTGAAAAAAAAATTTGAAAAAAAAATTCTGTTTTTTCCTGGGATTGTACCGTATGCACACAACCCACGTCATCATAACGAAAGAAGAATGTTGCAGTCTTCAAGAAAGCGAAGGATGATTGTCCGGCTCCGCCCGTGCTCGCAACGCTGGCACCCATTGGCCTTTGCAAGCGTGAGTGGATCCATTCAGTCCATCAGGTTCTGCTTTACCTCCGGAGGCAGCAAGATTCATGATTCTGAAAAAAAAACCATAATGAAAGGTGACTATTATTGGCTCACAAATTGCTACCCACATCATGACGAAATGAGTGATTGCAGTGTTTGAAGCTTCGCCTAACTTGGCGAGCGAGTGTCCGAATGTAGGCCGAACAATCTGTAATGACAACAACTAAACTAAAAAAATACGGGAAAGATTTCATTTCACGAAATATTGCAATACGAGCAATCGAGTGAAAATGCGCAAAACGGTGCTTGGAAGAAGAAGAATGTTTTCAAGTCGAGCGACGGCTGAACCATCAGAAAGTCAGTGAGTGAGAAGCAGGAGAAGGGTGCAGAGACGAGCATAGCAGTCGAGAGAGAATGCGAATTCCGGGGACCGCTGAGCTCCAATCTCCACTTCACTCCGATCTGGGAAGGGGAGAAGAAGAATCGATCGGACCAAAAACGTATCTAAAGTTCGAAATGCTAGTCAGCGAAAGACTCTCTATCCCGACTCTTTTTTATTATGCGCGAAATACTTTTAAATCCCGTAAACGTCGGTATATCGCGAAAGAAAATACTAGGAATAAAGAAAGGAGTCCAGAATAGGAGTGGAGTCGAATCAATAACACCAGGCGCCAAGGAAGGGAAGGAGAACTCTGAGTGGAGGAGACGGGAAAGGGAGGAGGGCGAGATCAGGGTGTGAGAGATGAAGGAAGATGAAGAGAGCGGGAGACGGTCAGATGACCTCTCTCCTCTCTGTTTCCTCTCTGTTTTCAAAAGTAGTGGCTGGAAAGGGGAAAAGAAGAGACGGACCGTTTCATTCAGGAAAGGGAAGAAGGAGAAAAGGGGAAGGGATAGCGAGTGACTGGAGCGAGAAAGTCGGTGAACACAAAGTAACGATAGAAATAATGCCCAGCTTTTAATGATTTACACGTGTTGATATTTACACGATCTATCTTTCATGAAACAAGATAAAGAAGATTCCACGAGAACAGTAGAGAACAATTATTTATTAGAACTTTGAAAATCATGAAAATTTGAAGTGAGCAAGAAGAAGCGTATTTTTATATGAAAAATATAAACAACTGTCATTCTTCTTCTTCATGAATCGTTTCGCCGACTGCGCCATTCGAAAGCTTCTTGATCTCCTTTTCGAAATCATTCTTATTCAGCAATTCGCTCATTAGGTGGTCGCCGCCGTTGAGTTTTGTTTTGCCGAGGTCGTTGGCTCTGAAGGAAGTTACTTTCATGTCATGTGGTAGGTCAAAAGCATCTTGAAGAGTCATGTGGTAGGTCAAAAGCATCCAAAAGAAGAAGGCAACGACTCACTTCTTTCTCGGTTTCATAATCTGTCCGAACGTGGGCAGGGAGTCATCGAGTGAGGTCAACTCAGAGCGAGTGAAGAGACGGGAGAGAACGAACATGCGGATTAGCACCATGAAGACGAGCTGAAATGATCATCCTTCGAAACGTTTTTTATGAAGTGCGAAATTTTTTCGACCACCTGAGATAATAAATAAATAGTGATTAATTGTGACTCAGAACATTCGAAGTCCTTTCTCGCTCGTTACCCACTGCCTCCACATTCAAAGCGTTTGCTGCTTTGTCCAAAAAATAGAACAAGTTCCCGATCATGTTCATGACCACTTAGATAGATTCTCACTCCCAAGCTCTCCCCTGATTCTCGCAAATTCGATTTATTTATTTTTCTCATGCAAGAAAATTGCAACTAAACTGACCATCAAAGGGAACATCATCGATATCGCCTTCGTGTACTTCACTGCGAAGAGCCCGGCGACTGCGGCAATCTGAAGATTTTAAAATACTTTGTAAATTATTTATTTATTTTACATTTATTTCAATTACACTGCCTTCACGAATGCTACTCGTATAGGATGAACTTATTTTGGGAAATGCAAACCAACAAGAAATTACTTTTCTTTATCTCAACTAAATGTTATGATGCCTGTGAAACACAATTGAACACGAATTAGGTTTTTTTTAAAATCTTTCTCCTCTATTTGTACACCAATTATTGTCTCAAAAAATGTGTAAACAAAGACTCACTTGCACGAAGGTGAAAAGGTGTACGCGTGGCATGCGAACGAGACGCAGCCAGGTGTAGTCGGGCTGACATTCAAGCATTTTCACATTTTAAAAATCGCTACTCGAAATTTCCAGAAAATAAGTTACCTGATGCTTATCCGGCATGGCCAACAATGCAACTCTCTGCACAAATTGCTGGCCGAATAGGGAGACGACTCCCATGTAGAGGAAGATGCCGATGAGGACGGGGAGGGGGACGAGCTGGAAATATATCAAGATGATAAATTGGAGCTTAAAGATCAAAGTTAAAAAAGAGTGAGCTTTAGGGGTTGGAAGAAAATAAACGAACCTTTATAATTGGCGTTAGCAGGACGGAAAGGCCGATTAGCAGGTGGGAGAAAAAGGCCGTTAGACGTTGCTCACTGTAAGGTTCTTTTAGAACTATTTTTCATATTTTTCCGTTGAAACTTCAATTTGATAGTGAAAAGCTCACTTCACTCCAAGGAACGTTGGCACTTCTCCTGGCGCACTGCTTTCTGAGTAGACGCGCAGCGAGTCAACGTGCATGACCTAAACGAACATTGCACTTCCATTTAGAGCTCAAAATATGAGCCGCCATCTCTTTCTTTCACAGCGTTCTGACCTCCTTTGTTCTCTCCAGATATGGGTGAACAAAGTGAATAAGTTTTGAATTTTCCCGCCACACCGTAATCGGACTGCAAATCGATATCAGAATTTAAAATGTTTCTGAAATTTATCCCGATTTCAACCGCTCATCCACATTCAGAATGAACATCGTGATATGTTTCAGACACATTTCATATTTCGTGCTTGCAGTTTGACTACAACCCTTTTCTGTCGGTGTAGAATGCTGTGCTTTCAAACACTCTATCGCCAGCTCTAGTGACGAGAGAGTGAGCAGAATGAAGAAATTTAAAAAAAAATTGAACTTTACTTGTACTCTCGAACTATATGCTAGCTATAAACAGGCGCTATTATTCGGTTACTAACCGAAAGACATTACCTTATCTCACTTATTAGTGTTAAGGTAGCTCACCGAAAGGACAGTAGCGGCCACGAAATAGGGCAACCCGAGGAAGGAGCAGGTTATAACAAGGATAGCGATCACGAGCAGGTCCAGATGGTATCCGCCGCCTTTCTGCAAATTTTGTATCAAACATTAATTTCAGGTGTAATGTTGATTAAACTCGGAGTTTCGATAGCGAAAAATGTGTTTGGGAGTATTTTCATGTGATTCAATGTGAAATTGGAAACCTTGTTCTCATATACAATAGATTCACATTCTGCTCGTGAAGCATACAAGACATGATATTACGCAAAAATAATACAAAAATACAAAAAAATATACAAAAAAGTATACACAAAATATACAAGAAATAAACAAAAAAACCTACCCTCAATTTGTTGTCTTTCCTATTGATAATAACAGCGGTGATCTGCTGGTCCATAACGATGAGGATAGTGTAGAAGGCGGCGGGGGCGGCTGAAATTATATTCAGTTGGATCTCCAGCACATTTCGTTCAGAAATAGGCGATATTCCTTGAGGCTAAGAATAAGTGAGGAGAAATAACCCATAAACGAACCCGCAATCAGAGCGACGAGCGGAGATACGGAGGAGGGGTCGACGAGCCAGGGACGATTGATGGTCGGCTGAAAATTAATTAGTTGTTTTTTTTTTGCAAACCACTTCGGTCACTTAATAAGAACTCTTGTTGATGACACATTTGATACTGTTGTGAAACATATTTTTTTCCAAAGAATTTCCATTGAAGTAAAGTGACTGACCCTGAAGCTCTCGGGCATGTGTAGCACGGGCACATCCAGACCAATGAAATGAGAAAGTGCAGTCATTGCGAGAATCGATAGAAGGACGGCAAAGTCGGAGATGCAGTTGCGAATCTGAGATAATATTTGTATTTTACATTGTTTTTCATTAGTTACGCTTCGGACACTAACGAAAAATACGATACACTTTCGCTGAATTTTCGTTTTTTTTTGGATTCCGGACTCTTCTCGCCCCAGACGGATAGAGTCAAGAAATAGCGCGCACAAATAAGAGAGATCGTAGTTCCGAAAATATTTTCCGGGAATACCGACACCGAACCTGCAACTATATTTATAAGAAAGCCCAACTTACTCCAGACGAGAAGAAGGGCGTCTTTCTGAACTTGTTCAGGATATAAGCAAGTGCGAAAGTTCCGAAGGTGAGCAGGACAGAAAGCATGTAGACGTCGGGCTGAAAAAAGACTTATTTTTAATTTAAAAAAAGAGAATTATTTTTAAATTAGATACCTTGAAATGACACTGCAGGCCTTTGGCGATGCCTCCGCGCGACTCACAATCTGCAAATGTTATTTTTATTATTTTTTAAATCTAACTTTAAATTTGTATTCTACCTTCAGCAGCCACGTCAATCTCCCGAACTTGCACTGTTGTGTTTCCACTCTCGACGGAGAGGTAACAGTAGCAGGGCGAGTGCATTAGCTCCTGTGATTTAATAATTTTTATTGCGATTATGCATTTTCAACCGCATCGTATTTCGCACACACTATTTTGCTACAGCTTTTTCATTCATGCATTACATTCGTTCTCAATCACTTTTTTTCCGGAAGATACATCACTCTCCGTAATTCGCAACAAATTGTTGTCGCTGACCACACTTCTGCATTGCATCCACTGCAGAAAACACTCGCTCACATCATTTTACTCTTTCGATCCTGAAAAAGTCTCCCCAGACGAAGTGATGTCACTAATTACGTGAACTGTCGCATTCCGGAATGTTTTTGTTCCACAACGAAAGTGCGCGAACGCTGGCAAATATTTGATACAGTATTCTTTGCGATGAATTTTACATTGGAAGTCAATCAAAATTGAGGGAAAACGTGACCGCTGGTATCAATTCTGGACGCGTTAGAGTTGCTTGGTTGCATTTCGCCAGAGATCGAGTGTTTGTTGTTAGTTGAGTGATCTACGCAATTTCGCGACCGTATGTACCATCGTACACGTGAATTGTGTGGAGAAAAAACTAACATACGTTGCACAGTGATAACGTTATATTAATGATATCCTTTCGATAGTGATAAAATAAATGTGCACCTTAACATCCGCATAGAGAGGCGCTTCGTGGGAGATCTCCAACAGCTTCTGGAAGGCTTGAATGATGAAGACAACAGAGATGAGAGTGGCGAAGGCCTGAAATTAATTAATTAAAATTAATTAATTAAATGAATTATCGCATTTTGCACGTTCTCATCATCTGAACTCATTAATATCCTAATAAAATGTTTTATGAAGGTCGTTCTACTCGATTTCACCGTCTACATTTTAGTGGAAAACAGATCAGACAATCAATAAAGTACGAACTATGCAAAATAACCACTTGATTTTTCTCTGATCTCGGAAGTGGGTTTGTAATTTGAAAAGAAAGATGCAAAAGACGATTTCTGATCTGGATCAGGATAGTTCCACCCTCAATATCTACGCCACTTGACCTTAGGTGACATCAAGATCAATTCAAGTCATTATCGAAAACTATCTTCATTTTTCACCAGTTCCTCTATGTTTTCACCCTTATTCCACTCACTACTTTCCTTCGTTTAGTCTCCAACTTTCCCCTTAACTTTCACTGTTATCAATCATCCATGATTCTCTTCATTCTTGGTACACAGGGAAAGTTCTTCCAAAGTTGAGGGGTCGAGATAAATCAGAGATCTTTGATTAATGACGTGCCCCTCCGCCTCTTCCTCTTGTAACGGTATAAATGTGAGCGGAATGGAGGATTTTGCAAAGATTAGCGTGTGATTTTCAGAACCGGTCAATCTTCTTCTCTTAGTTTTGCTGCGGATTACATTTTGCAATGCTTAGTGTGAGTGTTTGTTTTTTTAAATATTAATTTTTTAATACAATTAACAATTTTCAGTTCCTCGAAGCATCCCGATACTTCAAGTATGCGTCGAGAGACAAGAATGACAAGCAGCAGAAAACGTCCCTTGAATCGAAAGAGTCGAGATCGTACAACCCGTCGACTGGATTCAGGTGTGTTTTGATCAGTTTACAGAATTATTATTTCTAACTCTAACAAATCAATTGTCCAAATATCAATATCTGAACAATTACACTCTGTCGAATTTAGGTTTTTTTTTAAATAGTTTGTTTTTACTCGTGCTTTTTTGCGAAAATTTTTAAATTTGAGCAAAAAATAATTCCGATTGATCCTCATGAACCATGTAGTTCCCAATGGAAAGTACGTGCAATTTCTAATGTTCACCCGTCTTCACTTTTGTTTTCGCTAACTACCGGGAAATCCCTGCAGATTTCACTCCAATGATTTCCTGATTTGCCCGAAGACGAAAACATTCAAGTTACTGCAACAAATATGGTGATAAAGATCTCCGAACTTTGAGAACAGGGAAGAAATTAATGAGTTTGCAGTAGGTCAAGTCGAACTGTAAAATGTGTACGCTAATTGTAGAACACTAAAAAAACGGAAAAATTCTATGAAAGTCATATCCAAATTTACAGATCACGCTACGGCTCCGATGCTTCAACACTAACGATTTCCAGTCAGGCCGAATTACTCGGCAAAATCTCACAGGTAGGCCAACTAAAAATTACTCAGATCGGTGTAGTTTTCGGTGCAGTGTAAGCACGCGCAGACTGAGCGGCTTCTGACGACTTCTACATCATTCTTACCCTAGATTCTAATCGTATGCATGCGCTCTCGATGTCTCTCCCAAGTGTTCGCAACAGAACACAGTCACATTTCACTATGGATTGCCAACCGCTAGGAAAATGGACCCTCTAAATCTCAAAATGCGCCTCGATGCTGAGTTGTCAATGAATATTTCTCGATTTCAGCCCGAATATCCAGTGGTCGCCTACAAATGGTCCTCCCGCAGTCTCGTGCTCATGGCGATAGTGCACATTTCAATCCTCTTCGCGGACATTTTCCTGCTGAACACAACGGATTCGAGACGGTGGAGGAACGAGAATGTCCAGGTTATAAAATTTTCTCTGTTTTCATTCAATCTCGCTGGGTCTATGAAATTTCAAATGACCAGGTAATTCTGACAAAATGAAGTATAGGGTGTTTAAAAAAATTCTTATGACAGGCGTACACCCTCTTCTCCCTCCTCATCTTCCTCACCAACTTCTCGATGCCGCTAGTGATTACTGCAGTGCTGTTCAAGCAGAGCAAAGGTACGGGAAAAATGTTCAGTTGAAGATTCGGATTTGGTATTCCCGATCCTCTCTTTTGCCAGACGGCTGAGACAACAGTTATCAAGAGAATGTGAGATAGACTGCTAAGGGAGGGGGCGATTTGGGATTATTGAACCCAAACCTTCAATCCTAGATAGTTTTTTTTTTAATTTTTGGAACCCATCAAAGAAGAATATAGTAAAACACTAGAGATTGTTCAACAAACATGCAATGGCTGAAACATATTCCAAACGCATAGCTCAGGTGTACTCGGATAATTTTAATCAGATTAATTCAGCCCTCACCTTATTCGCCTCGTTCTCAATCTTCTGGACCTCATTTGCCTACGGTGTGATCATCATGGCCTACAGCGAGTTCGACAACGTACGTTTGTTTTCTCAGTCCTTTTCTATTTTTGACATTGCTAATGATCAAAACGCTGTTGTACGCGTTAGCATTCGTTGCAAAAGAAGCATATCTTGACATTGTTCTTCAAAGGAAAGCAATATCAGAACTGGAAGCACTTATCACGCCGCATTAAAGATGATGATGGATTTCAGCCTATCAGCAGTCAGCCCGCCGGATCGCTAACAATGTTGACGCTATTGTTAACGGTAAGATCAAAAAAACATTATTAATGATTTATTAGTTGTATTAATAAATTAACGAATTAAAGATGCTAGACTGTCTCGCGCTCGTGGTCTACTTCTTCACGAGATTTGTGCGGTACAAGACGTTTACGGGTGAGTTGTATGCTTTATCGAAATTTTAAGGCACCTTCTGTTTGCAAATCGCTTGAAGAAATAGTCGTAAATTTTTTTACGAAACATTGGACAGGTCTCTTCACGCCCAAGATCAACATTGTCAAGGAAGCCAAGAAGCAAAAACCCTCGAGAAAGTTCGGATTAATTCTGCCCATGACTGTTGACGATGCTGATGGAGAGTCAGCTGAGAAGGTACGTGAAAATTAATTTCAAGTAACGTTGTTGGTGTTGAGGTCAGGCAACTTTGTTGGTGTTTGATCTATCTGCCTATGTCTACCATATTGCATAGAGCGGCTTTCGCTCTAGATAGTTCATCCGTGAAACTCAACTAATCGCAAACTCAGTGTATCGTGCGTTTGAAATGCTCAGCAAATTAGATGTGATGTTTAGCGAGCTATTGATTGTCTGGGAGAGAGGAAGGAAGGGGGGAGGAGGACGCTTGATCTACCGCCTCCTCCCGGCCTCTTCCCTTCTCTGCCCCCTCGAACGTTCGTCAATGGTCAGCTACGAGTGGAATGAAAAATAATCTCACGATAACGACGATTTTTTGTAGAGCTCAATCTCCTCTTCCGAAGAGCAAGATACTCTTTCTTCCATTGCTTCTTCAGTTATTCCACCACCCGTGAAGTTCATGCGACAACGGTTTGTTACTTTTCCTAATATGTGTCCACCACTCCTTATTTCCAGCTCGAAGATCCAACCGCCGATAAACTACATCTAGTCTGCGCTCTGTGCCTTCTACGCATCTTTTTTCCCTAGTTGTTGCTTACTAGAAATAGTTGTAAATATTGTTACTACATTTGTCACAATTTATAAATTTTTAGTCATTTTGGAACAATCACACTATTCATTCATGTTTAGCTTTTGATTAAGTGCTGAAACATATCCAAACGGACACTTTTTCGACAGTCGGGCATATGGTATTTTACGAGATTAACTGACCTCTTCAGTGAACCGTGTAATCAGTCCGACCAACGCGCTCATATCCGTCATCACAAAGATCATTAGATAAACAGCAATCCAGATGCCGACCCAGACTCGGAATGGCAAGAAGTCCCAACCGTTCGAGCTGGAAAAATATTGTATAGGATCGCCCAGTGCGTTTGTATCATTCAGATGAAGGAAGAAAAACATACGAAAGTAAGACTTACACACAAAACTCGAACAGAATCTTTTCGAAGACAAGTGTTGGCCCAGTAGCAGAGAGAATGTTGAGGGGTTGGCCGGAAAAGATAAATATATAATTCTCGAAATCAGATGTCTTTTACTCACCCGAGAACAAGGCAAAGATGACACCCGACAGTCCTCCACAGAGAATCGCCTCGATTGAAGCCTTGAATGGATCGATGATATAAATATTTATTTTTGTTTATTGGTATAACATCATCCAGTCTCTAGCATCGTTGTGTATTCTCTGAAGGGATTATGTACTTCAAATTCTCTTGTCATTCCTCAGCAGTCTCGCCATATCCTTTTCTCAAGAAAGATTCCCCCTAATGGGAATAGAGGTTAATTCAGAATGGGAATTTTTTTAAAAAAACAACAAAAAAGCAAACAAAAAATGGAAAAAATACCATCTGATGATGAAGCGCCCGTTCCATCACTGCTCCGAACGTGATAATGGAGGTAATGTTGGCGAAGAACCTTAATTAGAATATTGAAATTTTATTAATCAACTGTTTATCTATTATTGTTATTTGCGGTAGCGCAATATCATGTGGTAAATAAAGGTGTAGTTACATGCGTTATACATGCGATCAGTTACAAGATGGCAGTTATATGTAGGGGCCACAAGTCAGATAGCCGATTTCAAGAGCCGGTACCAAAAGTGGGTTCAAACTATCCCTCGTGGTACCAATAACATCATACTTTTTGCCGTTTGTTCATATCTTGTCTCTGAGCAGCGCTACGGCCCGGGAAGTACGCGCGCAGCGCACTGGTGAAGAGGAGGGAAAAGCGAGACGAGAGGGAAGGGGGCGGAGCCTCATTTGCGTGTGTGTCTCTCCCTCCTCCCGCCCTCTCGCTCGCCTCCCCCCGCGCTTCTTCTAACGAAAGTCACAAGCTTTTGAAGCGTGCTAAAAATCTAATTTTTTCTCTAAAATTCCTAAAATATTCGAATTAGTCAAAAAATTTATGCCCACCCAAAAAATTCACACTGCAACCGCTCAAAACGGCCTCTTCCCATCGTTTAAGTTCAATTTTAACCTACTCAGTGATAATGTGCACAATTTGGGCAGTGCGCAATCGATTGGGGATACCAGTAGCTATCCAGCGCACTTTAGAATGAACGATTTCATTAAGTATGAAGCTTGTGACTTTGTTTTCTCGCTTTGTCGCGAAATCATGTCTCACCAAAGTGGGCGGAGCTTGTGGGGCCTAGTTATATGTTTCCGCGTTTTCTTCTCTTTACTGTATTTATATCCAATATTCGCTAGTCTGTTTCTTTGCGAACCCACATGAAAACAGTCGCCGCTAGTGCCTGTGAGAGTCGTCCATGGAAGAAGTCCGTGAAGTCAGACTTGAAGCAGGGCACTTTGCGTCTGAAATTACATTGTTTTTGGTTTTTTGCAGACATTTTTAAACGTTCACTGCTGTATCATATCCAATGGCTATTTGATACAATTCGTGCTTGGAAGAAATTTGTGTTTTTTTATCTGTGTAAAGGCGGATAAATCAGTGCAATATGTGCTGAAAATGTATCTTTTACTTGGAAACTCACTTCACATCCTCGATCAGTCCTCCAAATAAACTGCCTGTGCGTACGATTGCTTGCTCGTGTCCGGAAGAGTGTCCCTGTGAAGAATATTTTGAGCATTATTAATATTTCTGATTTCAACTCCTTCTAAACTAATTCAGTTTTTTGGTCATATCCTTGAAATAACCTTTAAAAGATTTGCGTCCTTGCTTTAGCAGACATTCGTCTATACCGCAGTATACCATTACCTTTCCTCCCTTCTCTCCCTTCTCCTCATCCTCCTTCTCAAACACGTCATCATCATCGTCTGCCTCGAAGTCATCGAGATGGTAGCGCATAGCGCCACAGATCATTCCCACTGATCGCTTTGTCTGAATTTTAGGGCATTTTAGTCATTTTGAGCCACTTTTGTCTCAAGTAATCACTGACATCATACTTTCTGGAAAACAAGTATTGTGTAGGTAAAAATACTCAAACTAGATGGACAATAGAAAATGGGAAATTATTCTACGTGATAGACACCTCTATCACTTTATACTTGTTATGATTTTATGTACAAATTTAATTCTTCGAATTCAAGCAAACAAGTCCTTTGTCTCGCCAGACTCCGCTGTTTTTACTAGTCTGATAATGGGATAAAAAGGGTATTGTACGAACATTTTCCATTCCACTTGTAGCTGACCTTTAACGAGGGGGCGGAGAAAAAAGGAGGTCGGGAGGAGTGGAGTGATCTACCTGGCCTCCTCTCCCTTCGTCCCTCCCCGGGGAATTGGGTATCGCTAACCAGCCATTTTGCTGAGCATTTTAAACGCACGATAAAAATGTGTTATCGCACCTCAACTGGTCTCGGCTCCCAGCGCGTGCTGATTTCGCACTTACCAGGCGGGATTACGACCATCTTAATTATTTATATTATCAATTTAATTTCTAAAAAGTAAAAAATACCTGTGACACAAATTCTTCAATTCCATCGGCCAGCGTGTAAGCATCCGTGCTGTGCAGAGCAACTTTCCGATAGATCTGAAAAAATTTATTTATTTTACTTCAAATTTTCACAGCGTTCTCTTGAATACATAATCCGTGCAGTGTAGGAAAATAAAATCATAGTTTGTGATTGAAATGCATTTATTCAATGTAATCTTGATCAGATTGAGTTAATGCGAAGAAGTGGAATTGGAATGTGCTGGGTGAAATTTGATTGCTCAGTTTGACAGTGAGTTGACAACGAATAGTTATTCACGCGCCTATTATAAAGGATATCGAGAGTGCGCTGAAAATGAACAGACTTATTTGACGTCAACACAAATCGCTTCTGCAGACTTCAAACCATTCCCGCGAGGACTCTAGTACTTGTATCATTTTGCTGACAATGCTCACTTTCCTTTCATTCATAACGAGATAAGCGCGGTGCAATGTAAAATCCAGAAACGAATAGGAATAATTACTGGATGGTTTCAAAGTTCGAAATATTTTTTAATTACACTAGAATAACGGTTCACTGTTTTTTTTTCTCGGCACAAATGCACATTGCGAGAGCTGTAACCGTTCATAGATTAAGTTCGTTCGACGATATTTACAATTAGCGCATTCGCAATTTGTTGATTTACGATTCATTTTGTTTTGTTTTTCGTGCCGCAATAATAAATTTTGTAGAATTGGAGCATGCGACCGCATCTTGTGCGTCTAAATTCGACTGTCACTGCTGAGGCTTCATTGGTTTTCAACGTGATTTTAGCAACTGAGGTGATCTTTGAGCGTTCATGACAATAAATAGATAGTTGCAGATTATTTTGTGCTGTATTATTCTCATTGGATCACCATTGTTCTGTATTGCGGCATCAAGAGTGGGTAGGAATTTATGACGACAGTAATTTATTAATTAATGTAAGATTAAATTCAGCCGGTATTCATAGAAATTTTCGATGCCAATTCTGCTCGGCCTCAATTATATACTCGCTGGCAATTGGAGCTCGTTTTGTACTTATTTACTATCAAATTTTCGACGTTCCATTAACAGGTGAAGAGCAGTTCTACTTCGAAGGAAAAGAAATTTTTAAATACTGTATTTTAAAAATAAATACAATAATTGCCACGAGTTGTTATCATTCAGTTCAGGATGTTTACATTTAATTATAACTCGCGGCAATTGAATTCGTTGTTATTAAAGAATATTCTTTCTAAAGAAGTACTACAAAATCATCCTTGAAGTTATAGATGATGGCCCGATACTACTAGCCGCCGATTTGCTACGTGATGCAATGTTCGGGTATTACTGTGGAATGTGAGCTTCAATAACTGTATATATTACATGTCATCATTTTCAGACCTGCAGCATTTTGCGTGCAGATTCTGATAGCGACTGTATATTGGAGATGGTGAAGTTCTCTCTTCATGCATTTTTAACTTTATCGAGTTTCAGGTACGAAAGACACGGTTCTTCCACATTACTAGTTATTGTGGTCACCGAAATTACTAATATAACTTTTGCATTCATTAATGCGGCTATTTGGTTGCTCGGTAAGATGAGGATTTATTCATAATAGAATATTCTTTGCAGGTTACACTCCGTTTATCATCAATATCGGATATCTGTCCATCGCTCTTTGGAGCAGTGTTTCGGTGAGATTGTACAAAAAATGATAACAAAAATTACAGGCAAACATATTTATTTCAGGGTATGTTCTTCGCATTTACTAAAAATTCGCGGCAGTTGGAATTGTTATCAACAACCAAAATCTCGCACGAAAGTTACACTGTCGGCCGGTCATATCAAATTAGAGAAAATATTTTACTGATGAAGGTGGGGAAGCTTTTAAAAAAAATTTTGAATTGAATATGATATTTTTCAAGTATGTGATTCATATAATCGTTCCATCTGCTATAATCGCCACACCCTGCTTCATTTGCTTTGCATTCAATGAGTAAGCGTGTCTACAAATGCAAAAGCATTAGACTCTTCATTCCACATATCTCGAGCAATTTTTTTCCGCAGTGCGATAGAGCTATTACGATAGTTTTTTTTAAAGAATATTGCATATTAATGGCAGATATGGCCCGGAAGATTGGATGTTGTCTCGATCTATTGCTTACGCTGCCTGGGACCTCTTCTGTGTAATGTGAGCAAGAAACAAATTATTTTAAAATTGTTAAAACATAATTATGTCAAAATAAAAATATATAAAAATAAAACTAGTTCAGATTCCGCGTCTGCTACCTTTACCGCGAAATAACCAAGCATCCACTAATTTTTCGAGAGTTCAGAAATTTAGAGATCATTCAAATAGTTCGTAGGAATGTGGTATGTACATTTACATTTTGGCAATTTCATACAAGTTTTCCAGGTTCAATTGGAGGAAACGTCATCTATCAATCCCAAAATGACAATTACCGACACCCAAACATATTTCGATCAATTCAAAGAAGCATGGAAATAAAAGCTCGAGATACAAATGTTTGCGCCACATAAATAATGGATTCTCTCCCTTGTACTGCGAATTATCTGTGGTCGGTTAGAGAAACGAGATATCGCGGGAAAGTAAGAGAGTCAGACTATTTTTCAGCACACGCTGAGTGGCTATCGTCGCTATTATTAATCGCAATAATGTTTCACCTGATATTTCGTTTCTAATGAGATTGGGATTCAACACGTAGTGAGATGCAATAGTTTGTTCAAATTCATTGAACTTAACGAAAGCAGGCACAGATATACCGATGCAAAAGAATGTCGAAGTTCATAACAACTTGCCTTTCCAGTGAATTTCAGACTCCGCAAACTAATTCCCAGAAACCATCGTACCCACTGGTCACATTATATTTTCGCTTTCGTTGCGTACAACGCAGTGATAATTGTTGATTTCTAATACTTTGATATAGGAACAACACAAATAGGGATCTTTTTCTCACTAAACGGCATGCTTTGTAAATTTAGATAATTACATTTTATACCTTGCTCGACCTACTGTTTTTCTCGGCACAACTGAACTTATTGTGCTCAGTATCCGTTCACAGATTAAGCACAATCGACAATCCGCGCATTTTTGATTTGTTAGTATACGATTCTGTTTTCCGTCACTGTACCGCATATTTACATTCGCTAAGCATGCGACCTCACCTGGTGCGTATTAATTCGACTATTACTGAGCAAGCTCCGCTTCTTTTCAACGCAATATTAGCTGTTGAGGTGAGCATTTTCGAGTCTACTTCAAAATACAGCGTTCGCAGATTGTTTTGTGTTTTATCATACTCATTGGATCGCCATTGTTTTGCGTTGCTGCAAGTAGAGTGGGTATGGTTTTATTGATTTAAAAAAATTACATTTTGCCAATGTAGGAGCGATTCATCGCAATTTCCGCTGTCAAGCGTGCTTGGCTTCTTTGATTTACTACCTTGGAGTCTTCGCTCGATTTGTGCTGATTTACTATCAATTTTACGATGTCCCACTAACAGGTTAATAACATCGCAATTTTTAATGGATATATGAGGACTGGTTCTTATTTATCAATTTTTTGATGACGATATGATTCTGCTAGCAGCCGAACTTTTACGTGATGTTGCAATCGGGTATTATTGCGGTCTGTGAGTCTCCATTCCTATGTTACATATGAGGCCGTTTGCCTTAGGTTCAACAGAGGTCGGGAACAGTTAAAAAATCGAAAGTTCTAAAAAGTTGGCCCCAGGGGATATTTTTGATCCTCTACACGATGGGACACTCGATTTCGCAATATGTCCCCTCCCCGCTCCAGAGGGGGCACCCCCCATTTTGGCCAAAAACGTGTTTTTCGTGTTTTTCTCGCCGGGAAGTGCCCAAAATGGCACGAAATCTCGCGACCTAAAACAGAATTTTGTGCTCTATCTCATGGTTATATTGATTTATCATGATTATTTTTCTTTTTCGAGAAAAGGCCGATTTTTGACCCAGAGGATAGCGCAAGAAATCCCTTCAGGAGTTGATAGAGCTGGTTCTGCTGATCATTTTGGTATATTGGACTAAGGTTTTGAGTTTACATATTGAGGTTTCCGGGGGGTGGAGCGAAAATGGGACACAAAAAATTGTCGCGAATACTCCCGTGTTGGTGCTCATTTTGTAGAGCTCGTTGAACTGATATTTTTTTGTGTTGGACTTTTTCTTAGAAACGTTTCCTTAAGAAATTACAATCGCCCAGAGAGGCCGTTGTCGCGTGATGTCCGATAATCACTTGTTCGATAGTTGTTACTTCTTAAGGAAACGTTTCTAAGAAAAAGTCCAACACAAAAAATTATCAGTTCAACGAGCTCTACAAAATGAGCACCAACACGGGAGTATTCGCGACAATTTTTTGTGTCCCATTTTCGCTCCACCCCCCGGAAACCTCAATATGTAAACTCAAAACCTTAGTCCAATATACCAAAATGATCAGCAGAACCAGCTCTATCAACTCCTGAAGGGATTTCTTGCGCTATCCTCTGGGTCAAAAATCGGCCTTTTCTCGAAAAAGAAAAATAATCATGATAAATCAATATAACCATGAGATAGAGCACAAAATTCTGTTTTAGGTCGCGAGATTTCGTGCCATTTTGGGCACTTCCCGGCGAGAAAAACTCGAAAAACACGTTTTTGGCCAAAATGGGGGGTGCCCCCTCTGGAGCGGGGAGGGGACATATTGCGAAATCGAGTGTCCCATCGTGTAGAGGATCAAAAATAACCCCTAGGGCCAACTTTTTAGACCTTTCGATTTTTTAACTGTTCCCGACCACTGCGGGGGCTTGTTGAACCTTAGGCGAACGGCCTCATATAGGCTATGTATACTGTGTTTAGCTATAAGTTCAGGTCAGCCGCATTCTGCGTGCAGTTTCTAATAGGGACTGTGTTTTGGCGCTGGTATCGTGACTTTTTATTATTGCAAATCTCAAATCTGACATTTCAGGTACGAAAGACACGGGTACTCCACAATATTTGTGATCCTATTCACGGAAACTTTCAATATTGCGTGCGCTTTGATAAATGCTGCGATGTGGTTGTTTGGTAGAAAAAAAGTAGATTATAAAAAAATTAAATCAATATTCAGGATACACTCCATTCATAATAAACATTGCGTATCTCTCCATTGCGCTGTTTTCCAGTGTTTCAGTGAGTGAATTGGTCCTTCGAAGTGAAGAGTTGCATACTATTTGTAGTTTTTCTTCTTCACCTACACCAAAAATGCAAAACAACTTGACTCGCTGACAAAGATGAAGATTTCTCACGCAAGCTACACTGTTGGACGATCCTTTCAGATTAGAGAGAACATTTTACTCATGAATGTGAGGCAGAATACGATTCTTTTTTAAAAGAGAACATTTTTTAGTATATCGTTCACTTAATAGTTCCATCTGCAATTATAGCCTCACCGTGCTTCATTTGCTTCGCATTCAACGAGTAAGCGTGCCAAATGCTAGCGCGAATAACAGTGTCTCTTGCACGCACGAGCAGTTTATATGTTTTATTCTCAAAATGATAGAGCTACAACAGTGGCACATTCGCCGACAGCATATTTTTTAAAAAATTTCTGAAGCGTTAACATCGAATATTACCCATTGCATTGTAGATACGGACCAGAAGACTGGGTGCAATCTCGATCAATTGCCTATGCCGTCTGGGATCTCTTCTTTGTAATGTAATTATAAAAATACTAATTTAAATTATACAAATAAGAATTAAAGATTCCGCGTCTGCTATCTCTATCGTGAGATTACGAAGCACCAACTGATCCTTCGAGAATTCAGAAACCTAGGCATCATTCAAGTCTTGCGACGGAAAGTGGTACGTGCTGCTTCCACAGTCACCGAATCTAAAAGGCTGCATCAAATAGAATAAAAACATCAAATGATTTCAGATCCACCCAGAGGAAGCCTCATCCGTCATTACCAAAATGGAAATCACCTACACACAAACATACTTCGATCAATTCAAAGAAGCATGGAGATAAAAGCTCGAGATTCATCGTTTCGCTCCTTATAAATAAATATTTGATTCTTGCTCTTGTTCCGTTGTCACTTCTCGTTGGTCTTTACCGGTTAAAGAAGCAACTATTTCTCAGCACATTCTAAGTCGTTATCATCGCTGTTCTTACTTGATGTTGCTTAGTAAGTGCGGTTTCTGTCTTGTGAAACTTTTTTCGAGTGAGATTTTCATGAGAGAAAAAGCACAAACTCGGAGATATTGGTTGCAAAACGGAATAATTTTAAAATTATATTATAACTTTAATTGGAGATCGAAGTGGTACCGCCCTACCATTCCATTCCACGCGGGTTCGATTCCCGGCCGTGACACCGACTCCGCCCCACCAAGGTGCCCGAAAGGGAAATTGGAAGTGGCTAGATCACGCGGTAAAGTAGGTCCGAAGAATAGATTGGGCCCTACGGACTGAATTGGCCTTTAAAATAGTCACTGGCCTAGCAGTGGGCTCCCGCAGGACTTCGTGTGCCTTGAGTTCGGGGTGAACCTTTACCTTTACTTTAATTTGGCTCGTGAATTACCATCCACTATTTTTCCTGGCACAGTCGCACCTCGCGAGCTGTGTAACCGGTCAAAGATTAAGTACAGGTAGATATTTAGCGCAATTGTTGGTTTATGATTCTTTTTTTCCCCTGTCTAAGCGTTCAGTTGTGAGCATTCGTATCGTTCTTAGCATGCGGCCTCATCTGGTGCGTATCAATTCGACAATTGTCGAACAAGCTCCACTAGTTTTCAACGTGATTTTATTTGCTGAGGTAAGATATCGGTGCAAGTATACCCTGGATGTATCCTACTTTGAAGATAACCCTGTGCTGTATCATGCTTATCGGATCGCCAATGTTTTGCATAGCCGCGAGTAGAGTGGGTAAGAAATAAACGATAAGTTAACAAAATTTGAAAAAAACATTAATCAGGAGTGATTCACCGTAATTTTCGATGTCAAATCTGCGCGGCTTCAATTATCTACTGCCTGGGAATCTGTGCTCGCCTTGTTCTCATTTACTATCAGATTTTCGATGTTCCTCTGACTGGTTAGCCATAATAAGATTATCGCTACTTAGTACTCCTGGTACCCCGTGTTTTTTGTCGCATTAGTTGTTTTAGCCTCAAAGTATGTTTCAGATGACGACCCGATTCTAATGGCTGCCGATTTACTGCGGGATGTTGTGATTGGATACTATTGTGGATTGTTAGTTCATATTTTGCTTATCCTAAATTTATGACTAGTTTCAGATCGGCAGCCTTTTGCGTGCAGATTTTAATAGCGACGGTGTTTTGGAGATGGTAAAGTGTTCTTCTCATTTATTTTTAGCTTTCCTGGTGTTTTAGGTACGAAAAGCACGGCTGTTCCACGTTTCTAGTCATTGCGGTCACGGAAAGTTCTAATATCACACTCGCTTTCATAAATGCTGTTATCTGGTTGCTCGGTTAGAATACAAAGCGTTCTAAATTTAATTTGAATTCAAGGTTGCACTCCATTTATCGTCAACATCGCATACCTCTTCACGGCGCTATCTTGCAGTGTTTCGGTGAGAATATTTATATTATATTTATTTGTTTTTTTTAGGTTATGTTCTTCACTTATACTAAGAATGCACGGCAACTTAAATCACTGTCGACTACCAGAATCTCGCACAAAAGTTACACGGTTGGAAGGTCTTACCAGATCAGAGAGAATATTTTGCTGATGAAGGTACTTTTAATTATTATTTTTCGTTAAAAAGGCGAGATTTCTCAGTACATCGTCAATGTCATCGTCCCATGTGCTATTGCTACCTCTCCATGCTTCATTTGCTTTGCATACAACGAGTGAGCTGTGCACATTCTGTATTATAGATTAGTAATTGCCCGTATATCTCTGTGGAAAAAGTCATAATTTTATTGCCAGATACGGCCCAAAAGATTGGATTCTGTCTCGATCGATCGCTTATGCATTCTGGGATCTTTTCTTTGTGATGTGAGAATAATAAATGTAATAAAAATAAAAATTAACTTTGATTTCAGAGACCGCGTTTGCTATCTCTATCGCGAAATTACCAAGCACCCACTGATTCTTCGAGAATTCAGAAATTTAGGGGTCATTCAAGTCTTGCGAAGAAAAGTGGTTCGCTTGTTCTTTTTTTGCTAGTCTACGAAATCTTGTTTGAAAAAATCAAAAAGGGAGATTTTTTTCAGAAAAATGGATCGGCAACAAAATAATTTTACGAGATACATTTTTTTCCAGGTCCAAACAGATGAAGCGTCTTCCGTCATTCCCAAAGTGGAAATTACCTACACCCAAACGTACTTCGATCAATTCAAACAGGCCTGGGCATAAAACGTTCTATATTGTGCTTATTTTACGACGTATAAATGTCTGATTACTGTTCTTGTTCCGATGTAACTTTGCGTTAACAGGCAGATGCTAAGTTGTAATCAGCGTTATTCTTGATTACAGCTGCATCGCTAATAGTAACGGTGCTGTCATCTTTTGCCGATTCCTTTTCTACTGTTCCAAAGTATTCCGAGACCACTTTTCCCCTCCCTTTTCTTTGGAAAACGACACCTCTATACTTGTCTTACTTGAAACTGTGTTTTTGTGATGCACAAAAATTTATCCGAAAAATTCGTTAATACTCGCTTTTTTCAGTGAGATAGTGGGCACTACTAAGATGGTCAAGTCAATTTCATCTCGAAGAAACTTAGTTAATCGAACATGTTTAGTGCCCTTTGCTATATGTCCCCATTCAAACCTATTCCTGAATACATCTGCCTCTCTGATGCTAAATTCCCGCACGTCTCAGAGGTACTACTCATAGCTACTACTGGCCGTGTGTGGGATGCTAAACAAACTTTTGAACTTGTTCAGTTGGTGTGAGAATGGTCCCATTATTATTCATGGTTTCAGCTGTCGTTCTGACACTAAATTCCCGCACGTATCACGATTGCGCCTGAAGTTGAGTGACGCAGTAATGCATTCTTTCGTTTCGTTACAACCTCATTTCCCGCTTAACGAAGCTGCGAATAGGCTGGATACTTGCAGTCTGTGCGTTCAGCTTGTGAAGTTGGTGACATTCATCGCGCAAAATAGGTTTGAAAAAAATCTTCTCGATTCATATTGTTGTTTTCGTACCGCTGTCTCCGACAACAAATATTAACACAGAGATCACGAGAAAATGGAGCAAGCCGGGAACAATTTTTTTCAAACACAATTCAAATGTCCTATTTTTTGGTGGATAACTACCCCAGTGATAAGAAATCTTTGTATCCGGGTCACATGTCCGAAAGCCGGCTTTTAGGGAAAATCCGGTTCTGCTTACGGCTCTGATGCATCTCAGCTCTCCGATGAGCTAGAGACCTCCGGTTTGGCTTAAAAAATGCGGAAAAATTTTCTGAACAATTCTTTTTTCGAATTCAAGACTTTTCGAACAAATCGAAAAAGTTATGAAAGAAATACTGAAAATTTTATGCTAAAATCCTATTTAAAAAATTTTTTCTATATCATACAGGTCGAACGCAGAACTTTTTATTGCAGAATATGAAAGAACATTTATATATGTATAAATAAAAAATAGAAAGAGAAAAAATAAAGATGCATCATGTCTTCATTTTTTTGATCAAACATCGAAAAGTGAAAAAAAAGATTTTCGCTATGTTTACTTTGGGATCAAAATATCGTTCCTAAAATATAGTAGCATGTGCAAAACACACTTTATGAAATTTACATTGCATATTTAGTGCCTCAGTTCATGCCAAGTTCCATTTTGCCTCTTAACCATTTTGCTTCTCAGCAACAATCAACTGTAAATCGATTTTCGCCACTTTTAAGTATCTTTCTCTGTCATGCGGGTCAGACACACATTTTTTTATTGCTGAATATAAAAGAACACACACATATGCGCCATAAAAAATTAGAAAAAAAAATTGTGGTCCAGCATGTACTCATTTTGTTGTCTAAACATGGCCAAATTCGGAAATAATTGATAATTCTTGCGAAATTGCTCTTGTTTATAAAAATAAATCAATTTTTGATAATCAATAAAAAGTATAATATTACAATGCATGAGAATATCAATCAAATTCATTTGCCCCTTCGGGTATAGGAGTGTTTGGAGTCACAGGCTTGTCGACATCAGAAAAGAATTTCTTGAGCATCGTGGGTGTAAGATGGCGATGGAAGTCTTCTTCAGTGATAACAATGTCCTCCTCGGACGGTTCCACTTCCACTTCGAAATGCTCATCGTCCATATCCTCATGCTCCACTTGTCTTCTCCAAGCTCTGATCGTGGGCAGCTTGGACTTGAGACTGTTGATGTAGTTTCTCAATTGGCTCTTCGTCATCCAATCCTTCGGTTCAATGAATCGATCAGCTCTCATTAGTCTCTCAGCCTCATCCGCCTTCAGCTTCGCTCCACGTTGTGCATATTCATCGAATTTGGCCTTCACGAATGCCTTTGTAGTCTCCGAGTACCTCCCAACCTTCCGTCCGTGTTTGATTGCCCATCCTTGAGGGAGTTCCGGGTCCGATGCCCTCTTGAATGCCTTGACAACCTCGGAGACTGGGGATAGAGGTTCAGGAACAAGAGTATTCTCGATCGCACGCATGAATAGTCCAAGTACTCTATCCAGCAACTTGATGTGCTCAGGGCGAATATAATGCTTGCCCTTCTCGATGTGCTTGAGCAGGTTTCTGTAGAGGATGAAGGATCCGCCGCAGTCACGGCAATAGAAGAGGGATCGCTTCGATGCTCCGGCAGGATTGGACGGATCGGGTCGATTGGGAGTGACAATGTCATCATCTCTTGCATTCGGCTCAATATCGTTCATGGGGGCGACCTCATGAGGAAGAAGCCAGAAGGTGGGCTCATCGTAATGGCCGGGATTCTTGTCGAAAGATGCAATTATTCTCTTCCGATCCTCGATATTCACAGCGGCAGTTGCCAGCTTTCCTCCTTGCTTCTTGATATTGAGCGTCGCATTAGTGTGCTTCAGATCCTTGATCACATCTCCATCTCCTATTCCGTGGAACTTCCACACTCTTGCATCCGATCCATGGTACTCGAAATAGCTCAGTTCGGTGATCTTCTTGATCTTCGTAGAGGAAACACTAATCTCCTCCAGCGTCGCCAGGAAGACTGATGTCGCTCTGAGCTGTCTCGTAGCATTCAAGGCAGAGAACATGTCCTCAGGAGTGATGACGTCATGTTGCTTGTCACGATGCGATCTCATCTTCCTTCCTCCCTTTGATATATCTCTATCAGCTCCGGATTTTCCTGCTTGGGTCTCGCTGAAGCTGTACGAGAGGATCTTCACTCCGGAGTTGATGGAGATCTGGGGCATGGAAGCGATGAGCGCCGATGAATGGTAGTAGGCTGAAGATAGATGAATTAGGAAAGAATGATTGGATAAAATGGTTACCGGCGTTGTCGCTCCTGAGGTGTACTTCCTCTATTCCCATGATGGCCAGTTGTCCGAGCATGTGCTCAACGATCGCAACGACGGCACTCGAATTCTGAATGAATAATTGAATTGTTGAACTATCAATATTTTTAACATTACCTGCTCCGCGTCCTTCATTATGTGGAGCATCGAATGAGTAACTAGCTTTCCAGATATGTTCGCTGCGATGTGAGAGTCATGCCAACTGAATTTATACTATGAATTTATGCCAATTATATATATATTTAATTTAAATTAGTTTGTTCACAATTACCTGGTACCCTCTTTTCCAAAGAACTCAGATTGAGGTTCTCTAAATTGTGTCGCTTGCCATTTCATTGCGTAGTCCAGAACTACGGTGGCTGAAGTTGTTTTGTTCAGACCCGAAGCAATTTTTCTAATCACCTTGGTTCTCTTTCAGATTGCTGATGAGTCTCTCGAACACTCTCAATGCATAGGCAGATCGCATGTAATGATACTTGAGATCATAGATCTTCTCAGAATGGAGATCGTAGTCATGGATGAATCCATCCAACTTCTTCATCGCATCGAAACTCAAACCGGCCTTCGATCTGATCTGCTTGAGTACTTCCTTCGTATCCCTGAAATATTAGATGGTGAAATTTGAGCAAGAAGCCGCCTGATACCTGATTACATCGTCGATGGAGACACACTGGGGACAACGATGAGTATGTTTGTGAGAAGTATGTGGGGCAGCGAAGTGATGGTTGTGGGGATCGCTCAGTGCCCACAAGAGGCAGTGATCGGAGTAGAGCGATTCCATCTTGACGTGTAGGCGGAAGTTCCCCTTGAGGTACAACTTCATCTCCTCGTGCTCTCTCTTCAGATGGGCAGCATCCGCCTTGTCGAGATGGGCATCCGTCACGAGTTCATCGAACATTCGAGAGATGGCGATGAATCCCTAAAAAAATTTATTTATAAATAAATTGCATGGACTCAATCTGACATTGGTCGCATCTACTTGGAAGTAATCCAGGCAGGTGAGGGAGTGAGCCTTCTTGATGGGGAGGTACGAGAGGATGTTGTACATCGTAGTCCTCTTGAGCAGCAGAGCTTCGAGCCCATTCTGCCTCATGTACCTGAAGATACAGAGTGATCGTTCAACTTTTTCTCAGATAAACTCACTCTTCGTACATCCGTATCGTCTCGTATATCCCCGTCTGCCTCACTGCATAGGGGACATCGAAGACTTTCCCGTGGCTGTCTGTCACTTTCGAGTGGCCGTAGGGGAGCCCGATGAGGATGTGAGGACTGAATGGGAAACATTTGATCCTTCATCCGATCATTATTTTACCTGGTGATGAAGTTGATGAAATACACCAGCTTCACGATGTCGTATCTCTCCTTCACGTGCTCTCCATCCGGCTTGAAGAAGAACTGTTCGATCTGAATCCTCTTTGCCTCGTCCCACATCCTTCTAGACAAGCCATGGATGTACTGGACCATGACGTGGTACTCGAAGATCTTGGTGAAGGGAGCGAGGGTCCATAGGCGATCGTGATGGTTAACTGCCAACTTGTACTGCTCGGCCACTACGGTCATGATCTCGTGGGCAATGATATCCTGATCCATAGCAGACGATCTTCCTTGAAGAGCATCAACCAGCATTTTCTTGAGTGATGATTGCCCTTCTTGGGTAGGATCGAGGAAGCCTATGATGATATCGAAGAGCATAGACAATCCACTTGCCCGATAATTCTTGGCTCGATTCGAGATCTTCGACCATGGCTTGGAGCACCTCATTCGGCTAACTCCAGCGGCCTTAGCGAATTGGTAGAAGAAGCTTCGAGCAGGATTTGGGGATGTTGAGACTTTGAAATCAGGATCATCCATCTCGTCCCCTTTGCATTCATCTTCGAGATCTTCATCGATTTCCATCTTTTCTTCACCAGCATCATCATCACTTACGAGATCCAGCGTCGATTCGTGTGCACTCGCCTCTGCCATGCCAATCATCTCGTCATGGTGTTTTCGACACATGGCTGAAATTGTAGAT
The DNA here is from genome assembly GCA_900490705.1 of Pristionchus arcanus. Lineage (NCBI taxonomy): Eukaryota > Metazoa > Nematoda > Chromadorea > Rhabditida > Neodiplogasteridae > Pristionchus > Pristionchus arcanus. Next base: position 183,539 of record LS486448.1, read on the forward strand.
ATAAATATATACAGAGGACATGTTTTTAATCGTAAGAATCAATAATCGGGAAAAATCACTTCTTCTTTATAAAATCATCCGTTAATCAAGAATTAAAAGAAATAATAAAATGTTAATAAAAAAGTTAAAACTCACGCGTCCCGGCAAGAAGAAGAAAGTGACGATTCTCGAGCAGATACTTGGACTGTCCATACGTCAATTCCAGTCCTTCTACGGCTTTAGCTTTGTGCTTTGCTTCGGGAAATCCACACATCACTTGGCCGTTTGAAATTTTCCGATGACCATATTTAGCATTGTTGAAGTTCCGAGAGAGCTCAAGAAGGTGATTTTTACAAATCTTGTCACCCTTTCTCTGTGAACGATCTGAATCTTCTGTAGGGAATTCTCCCTCGTATCGAGATATAATGAGAGCTTGTTCGTCAGGAGCTCCAAAGAGATGACCCTCTTTGTTATTGGCAAGATCGGCGAGGCTTAAAAGTATTTCTATTTATCATAAATTATAATTATAATAAAAGCTATGAATCTTGATTAAAAAGAAACTCACTCAAACAGCTCATCGGAGCATGATGATTTGGTGACTGCAGATTTAGGGCGAGTTAAGGTCTCGAGCGGAGATAATTTCGGAGTAGAAAAGTAGCAGTTCCGAGATTTTTTAGTAGCCTTAGATGGGAATGCAAGATTTAAAAAGTGTACTGAAAATTATTACCTGAGGAGCATTAACCAGAGCCGGTATTGAAGATAACATTAGTATCAATTGGACGCAATTCGAGAATAAGATCATTCTGAAATATTTAAGTTTGGGGATATCAGTATAAAAAAAGAAATAAGACGAGAAATAAGACGGCAATACTCAACAAAAAAAGGACGCGACAATTTTAATTCAAAAAGGACGCGACAAATTTAATTCAAAAAGGACGCAACAATTTTAATTCAAAAAGGACGCAACAATTTTAATTCAAAAAGGACGCGACAATCTTATTTCAAAAAGGATGCGATAAAAATGCAAGGAAGTGAGAGAGGAAAAATCAATGAGAGTGAGGGAGAGCCAATCGCATTCATCTTGTGAACAACAACACACCAAGAGAGTGAGAGTGAGAGAAAGCGAGAGGGAGAGAGGAAAGGAAAATCAATGAGAGTGAGGTAGACTCTTCACTGCTTTCACACAACGAAAACTTAATGAAAATCTTATTAGCTGAAAATACAGGTGTATTTACAAAAACAAATCAAATTTGACGGAATATAAGTCAAAGAGAAAAATAATTGTCAATTATTTCCGAATTTGGCCATGTTTAGACAACAAAATGAGTACATGCTGGACCACAATTTTTTTTTCTAATTTTTTTATGGCGCATATGTGTGTGTTCTTTTTTTCACTTTTCGATGTTTGATCAAAAAAATGAAGACATGATGCATCTTTATTTTTTCTCTTTCTATTTTTTATTTATACATATATAAATGTTCTTTCATATTCTGCAATAAAAAGTTCTGCGTTCGACCTGTATGATATAGAAAAAAATTTTTAAATAGGATTTTAGCATAAAATTTTCAGTATTTCTTTCATAACTTTTTCGATTTGTTCGAAAAGTCTTGAATTCGAAAAAAGAATTGTTCAGAAAATTTTTCCGCATTTTTTAAGCCAAACCGGAGGTCTCTAGCTCATCGGAGAGCTGAGATGCATCAGAGCCGTAAGCAGAACCGGATTTTCCCTAAAAGCCGGCTTTCGGACATGTGACCCGGATACAAAGATTTCTTATCACTGGGGTAGTTATCCACCAAAAAATAGGACATTTGAATTGTGTTTGAAAAAAATTGTTCCCGAAGAGGTCTGTTTTGCTACATTCTCTCCTGATACCTGTGTTAAGTGTTCAACCACTAAGTTCTGTGAATTTCCCAGCGTTACTCGATCACTGTTCAACAACAAATGTTCAACAACAGCAGTACCTCGGATTCCTAACTAGCACGGGACCACTAAGAATCGAGAGACACTCTTTCGAAGGCAAATCTAGTCAATTCGTAACATCGTGAGACGTCCCCGCCTGAGACTTTACTGCTCCGTAAGCAGAAAACTGCCTTCTCTAATCGAGTAAACATGCGCCGTCAACTTTGATTGAATGCTTTTTCTGGTCACTTGAACGTAATTTGTGTCTAGCACTTTCCGAATTCGTATTTTTTTCTTCAAATTCATACTATTTCGCGTATCTATTCGATGAGAAAAGTGTGAAAGGAAGAAACGATATTCGGTTGCGCATCTACCCCCCCCCACCCTCTTCACGCTGGTTATGTCTATTTCTGCCACAGCAGGAATCTGTCTCATTATTTAAATCACTATGTCGCTTCATAGCCGATGAAATAATGTCTGAAGTCAAGAGTCGGGTATGCCTCCCCCCCCCGCCCTTACTTTGCTTTTGTCTAGCTATGTCAGAATTGGAATACGTCTCTTCAATGATTCATTGTACTCTATCGCGTATGTGACCAGTAATCTATAGATCACTGTGACCATTTTAGCCATAGTAGTACACCTGTCGTTCTTTAGAAGCCACAGCGCCATTGACACATGCCATTTTCACACCATCGCCGACAGTGATTTAGCACCTGCCATTTACCCGAACACCCACGTAAGATTGCACATCAGCTTACTCTTCAACACACTCTTCTATCGTTTGGTCACAATTGATGCGTGCAAAAACTTGATACTTTTTGCAATTGGAATCTTCCCTATAATTTCGTTTCCGGGTTCATGAAACTTACCGTAGAACATGTTCTGTTGGTAACGACAAAAGCGCCTATGGCCATTATTTTCCTCAATGGCGTAAAGGGGCAGTAACATTTCGCAGAGGCTTAATGTTTTCTCATTCTGACCGAGTAATTTCACGCCCGCTCACATCGATGCCACGTTCTCTTCATTTGGCATTATCTCTAGCCGCGAGAACAGGCGAAAGAGTGCGAGGGATGAAGAGGCCGAGTATCATACTTCGAGCTCTCCGCTCACCATTCACACATTCCACGAAACTCAAGTCATTCTATTTCACTACTAGAGCGCACAACCTCCTCATTTCTTTGTCTTCTATTCATGCCATTTCTCTGACCGTTGAGAGAGCACGCGAAGTCGAGAGACGTCGATTATTTCAATTTCTATCACAACAGATGCGATGCGCCCTCACATGGTTCGCCTCAATTCCACTGTCACATCTGAAGCACAGATAATTTTTAATATTATATTAGCAATAGAGGTTAGTTGTCCTTTATTATTTGTTGTACAATGCGTCATCCCGTCTTCAGATTATCTTCATTCTAATAATTATGCTCGGTGCTCCGCTGTTGTGCATGGCTGTGACGAGGATAGGCGTGTTCAATGACAAAAACGGTATTGATATGCATGAATTTTCAGGTTCGATTCATCGAAATTTTCGCTACCACACCTATCTGGCAGTGCTAATTTATTTCATCGCCATCGCAACGAGAATAGTTCTGATTTACTATCAACTTTGGGACATTCCGCTTTCAGGTCAGGAATTAATGAAACCAATTTATTTAGTAATAATAAGTGAAAAACTTGCTTCAGACACTGATCCGCTACTACTCGCCACAGATCTACTGAGAGATATCGCTATCTGTTATTACTCTAGCATGTTAGTTTCGTGATGTCAATTCTTTCAAAAGTATGATATGAGTTGGAGTGGAATAGTTGGCAAAGACATTCTATACTTGAATTACAGAGCCTGCACATTGGTCTTACAGACTCTTGTGGGCACGTACTATTGGCAGTGGTATGTTTCAACGTTACACCCTTTTCAACTAGTGATTTATGAAATGATTTATTCCAAAGCAGTTCAACGGTTAATGCATGACTTTTAATGGAAGTAGTGCTACTTTACAGGTATGAAAAGGGCAGTGGCTCAACGTCACTTGTCGTCCTATTCGCGGAGTCGGGCAATTTAATTTTCGCCACAATAATTGCCTCGATTTGGTTACTCGGTAAGTTCTTCAAGGAAGTTTAGACATCACAAACAAAATATAAAAAGGTAACTCAGGATACATTCCATTCTTCTACAACATACTCTACAATTTTATAGCGTCATCGCTGGGCGCAACGGTTGGTATATTTATTTTATTGTATTCCGTTGCATCCACTTTCAAAATAAACAGGGCTTCTTCTTCACATATCGCAAGAATGCTCAAGCTCTAGAGGAAATGACTAAAGACCGTATCACTTATGGAAGATATACGGTCGACAGATCGTTTCAAGTTCGGGAGAATGTCATGCAAATGAAGGTTTGACTCTTTTCCAGACATTTCACTTAAAATCAATCAGTTTCAAGAATTTATCAAATTGTTTTTTGTCTCCCTTTCAATTCTTCAAACTTTGTTTATTTTGCATTATGCTATCATTTCACTCATTACGGTTTCATTGTTCCAAAGATCTTGTTCTTATTTTCAGTACATCGTTCAATCCATTGTCCCAGCTGCACTGATTGCATCACCTTGCTTTATCTGCTTCGGGTTCAATGAGTAAGCGCGCGAAATCGCATTCACAACTCGTAATTTTATTCAAGGTACGGACCAGCAGACTGGAAATTGTCTCGCGGAATCGCCTATGCTCTGTGGGATCTCGTATTCGCGGGGTAAATTAGTACTGATTTTTATGCATAAAATTATAACAACAATATTGTTCAAGATTTCGCGTTGTCTACCTGTATCTACAAATTCGAAATCATCCTCAGATCTACAAGGAATTCAAAAACTTGGGAATTATTCTCTGGTTTACCAGGCGCAAAAGAATGCGAAAAGTAGGAAAATATTTTCGATTGTGATTGAATTTGTCGTTCAGAATACGATTAGCAACGAGTCTGTGGCGTCCAATCCTGACTACGAGGCGACACAATCGTATTTCAAGCAGCTCAACCAAGCTTGGGCTTGATAAACTGATTATCGTTATTTGTTGGGTTACGAAGGTCCAGAGCATAAAATTGGCCAGCAAACTACGTGCAACTCTCGGGCAAACTCAGTGAGGGGAAGGGCGTTTGTAAAGGCATGGGAAAGTGGGGGCCTGGTGTGTCTCTGACCAAGCATCAAGCACTTATCGCCGGAAAGCTCACAAAATCAGATTTTCCAATTCTACGCTGTGTGATATTTATCGCTTTGTATTCAAATTGCTTTCTTCACCTTAGAGAACTTGATCATGATTAGAGTGGACAGGTGAAGAGGTAAAGGAAGACTCTGTCGCACGGCGCAACGAGGAATGAGAATGAGAGGAAGAGGAGAGGGAAAGGGGTTAACTCTTGCGCAAGAGGTAAATGTGAGATTCGGGTGTTTTCGATCGTTTGACGTCGGATACATTTAAATACATTTAACGAATATTCCAATACATTTAACGCCAACCTCATCCGCCAGTATCGCTCCCATCGTTCTTCCGATCGTCCTGCACTCCTCATCATAATTCTGCGAGGGAGTGAGCAGGAGGAAGAGGAACTTGGAGGGAATGGGCACATCAGGGATGGCGGGATGGAGGTTCTGCAATCGGTTGACACAATAGCTGCTGGAACAATTTGCGCATTGGTTTGGCTAACATGTCTTTGCTTTCTATCCTTCATTTGCTACCTCAAGAACGTTACGAATCCGAAATATGAGTGGCAAAAACTCGAGAAAGTTTGGTCTTGAAGAAGATCTGACCTGCGCTTTCTTCAGTCGGACAAAGGCGGTCAGGGGACGACTGAGGAACGGTGCCTCTCCCACGAGAATTGTTGCCGAGACTGTTGAGAGGTCGGCGCTGAAAATTATTTGGGATGTAACAAAAAATGTGAATCTCACTTTTTGTACAATATCCGGATAGGTTTCAGCAGGTATACAAGTGATGGAAATTATTATCGAAAGCAATTTCTGGTCGCAAGTAAGCGAAATATGAATTTACCGCATCAGCAGATGCTCATTGGATGCGATTAATGTTTGGATATGTTTCAGATGATCAACAGGTGCTCGGATGCGCTATTAAACCCAATATGACATCGGCAGGGAAGATAATACAAGTTACAAGATCAATAATCCTCACCGCATCAGCAGATGCTCATTGGACGCGATTACTTTAGCGATGCGCTTGAATCTCTTGAGGTCGTGTTTCACCGCCGCTTCACCGACCTAAAAATGACCTATCATCTATCATCAAGACCTCATTTTCCATATGCATTGCAATTGATCCGCAGAAAATAATAGAAATAAAGTCTTGAGTGTCGAAACTACTACATACATTAATCGTGGGCGGTTCCTCCTCTGAATCTGAGCTGTACTCAGTCTCTTTTGATATGTACGAATCTGACGAAGGAAGGCCCTCGACAAGCTTGCGAGCGCTCTTCTTCTTCTCTGAATTTACTAAGTTACAATATTAATTAATGATAATAAAAATAAAACAAATAATTGTTAATAAAAAAATTACCATAGACATCGACTCCCGGCGTGCCTCCCAAATGAAACTTGCGCGCTCCCAGAACAACTCTCATGCGGGCCTGAAAAGTACCAATTTTTACCGATTCGGTCACTCCCTCGGATGGAGTACAACCTAAGTGGCAACCATATTGAGAACGGGCAGGAAAGATTAAAGAAAATTTATTTTTCTCACTCACCTTCGCCCGTTCGTCCCACTTGTACTTCGTTGCTGCTGCGTCGACAATTGCGTCTGAAATTTTTTTAATTATTTTATTTTATTTTATTTTTTTATAATTATTGATTACGGAATCAAGCTTACCAGTAATATTCATGAATCCTTCCTTGTCCAGATCCAGCAGCACAATTCCTCTTTTCAAGCAGTTGCGCGCTTGTAGCAGGCCCTGTCGTAAGGTAGTGTTAATTTCGAATGAATTGCCTAGGCGCAAAATGTAAAGTTTTAGTATAAAGAGGTTAGAATTTGAAAATTGAGGTCACTGTACCTGGATGGTAAGCAACGTGATGTGCGGCTTGGAGAACCTCGTCATGTCACCCTCGACCACTTGCTCGTATTTGATCCATCTGGAGTTCATTTTGTTCAGTACCATCATTCGAAATCAAGGAATATTACATCCGTTCGTTCCGTAAGTTTTATTGTGCTATAAAGCGTCATACTTGATGGTACTTGATCATCAGTTGTCTCACCTTGCCGTCTGCTGCCAGTACCACTTGCCCTCGTCGTCCCTGTCGAGGGACATCATCTCAGTAATGATCGGCGTTTCGTCAACTGCATGTTTATATTCCGTTTGTAAAAGTTATTACATATTAATCGGTAACATTTCGAAGGCATGCATCGAAAAAATTCCGTGTTTTTTCAATGTGGATTGATCTTTTTTGAAGAAACTTTCTGGCAGAAACAGTTGGGCCAATATTCTATCGTTCATGAGCAGACAGTGAAACCTATTCGTGACGCCGTTTGAGAATGAAATCAAAAAAATAAACTAATAACTGATATGAAAAACCTCGATCATGCTCATGAGCAGCGAGCACGCGACGCACAGTGTCGATTGGTCCTTAAAAATTTAAACTGATATATTTTTATTTCGGAATATACAAAATTAAAATTACCATCCACGTAGTTGCTCACGTGCAGTGACTGCCCAATGATTAGAGGGTCTAGCAGGAGGTCGTCTTAATTAAATTTATAGTGATTATATTAATTATTTTTAATTAATTATATGCAATTTTGGGTACAATCAGTGCCTATGGATAGCATTCACTTAATAGGTTTCACGAGATTTGCAAAGTCAGTTCTAAAATTGATCTGTGATTACAAACAGCCTTCTTTTTTAAAAAAATCAATAAAACCACCGATTTATATGAAATATAAGACTACGAAAATTAAATTCAATTACTCACTTCCCGGTAACTCATTGTCGTGTGGTCTCAACGGCGGATCGGTAAACGAGGTCTTGCGACGCTGAATTTCAAAAATTTATTATAGAGTGCTCTCGACGTAAGATGATTTTGCCTTTATTTGTGTCATATTCTTTCCATTGAGCTATGCTACGTAAGTCCATCCGCTCATTCCATTCGATAAAATCTTACGCGATCTCCACATTTTTCGCAGCAGCAATAAAAGAGCGTTCCTTTTAATAGCCCTCCGACAGTTACTTTCCCTTTCGTCATCATCCCTTTTTCTAGTTGCCGAACGGGGAAAGGGAAGCGCGCAATGGAAAATCGTGATGGTCTTTTGCTGGTCAGCAATAAGATACCACGCGAAAAATGTGTACTGTCATCACAGATTGGATACAAATCAAAGCACTCACAGGAAATCACAACTTCATTGTTATTTATAGCCTAAAAAACTTCCGTCCTTCCAAGAAAACGGGGGAAAAACAATCTGGTGCTAAAAACCTTACCTTGAGCGATGTCTCTGATGATCGAATGTCCGGCGCACCGGTGATGCTGCCACTACCACGCAGCGGCATCTTAAAAAATTAATATGAAGGCGATAAAAACGGCTATTTGTCTGGAATTGAGATCCTATGGGTAATTATCAATGGACAGCAAGATCGAGACCAGGAATAAGCAGGATATGTTTCAAGTAGAATGCATAACCCATGTTCATTGTAATCTAATGATTTCATGAGGACAATTGAGGTTAAAAAAGACGTGAGTCCAAAAATTAACTTGGTGCTGATTGCACCCACAAATTCTTGTTACGGGCACACAATGAAATTTTGTTCTGCCCATCCCTAGATGGGTTTATGATGAGAAAAACGCAAATAAACATTAACGATCCGCCTAAGCTGATAACAAATGAAAATAACAAACTGCACAGACAATGACAGAGGATGAGAAAAATTGTATGAGAGACAGTAGCGATTCGTTTGGCTAGAGGTTCGCCCATAGATCACAGCACTCAGAGACAATGAGAAACGAAGAGACGTGATTTGAGACAGATTAGGGAATACCAGAGTACGTGCGGGCAAAACAACACTGATAGCATCTCTCACAAGTGAACGAGTCAACACCACCGGTGTTTCTTCCCGATCGAACGTTAAAACTGAGGAAAACGAGGGAAATATATGTTCCTGGCACACACTTTTCACGAACTTTTGGTCAGATAAACGAAAAATTTAAGAATATGTAAGGAGGAGTCGATGCACTATCTTCCTATCGCTCAATTAATCATGCGAGAAATCTTTCCGACTTGACAAATGACCTTGGCGTGTTGTGGATATCATATCACTTATCACGAGGAAAAGGAGGAAACGTCTCACTATCAGAGAGTGATCATTTGGGAATGCCAGATCAAAGAACGAGATCTCACAAGTGAAAGGAGAGCGAGAAATGACTCACCGGAACTAGGAGATACTCAGAAAAGGATGATCGGCGGGATGAGGGCATCCCTGAATAGAGTTTAATTTAATGACAGAAAGGTATGGCAAATGCCCGTTAAACGGAAGCTTCACATCACGATTTTTTGCCCCCAGAGTTTTCTCGCAGACGGCCCCTCGCTATCATTAGCATTCCCTACTTCAGTACAGTTGTTGCATGGGCCGACATACATAGAAGTTACAGCGGAAGCTACCGGACTGTGCATCCGAACGAAGATCAAAAGAAACACACAAAAAATTGCATCTTTTTCATCTCACACATTATCGACTGGTGAAACGGCACGTAAAAAGAAAATACGACTCCAATTTCTAAGTAAACAGTGAAAATCGCGATTCACTGCCCAGAACTGCGCGCTAACTGATAAGAACGCCGGCCGTTCGATTAAACACACTTTGATCTTCAAACTGCGGCCCGAAAAAAGGAATGCCACTTAGCGATAATCGAATCATTGTAACGACCAAGATGTTGGAAGCCGTTGTTCCCTTTGGTCTCTCAGCCCGCCGTTATCTTTTGCCTGTAAGACAGTGCTAGAGAGCCCGTGAAATGGAGCGAGTAAGGCTCTAGAATAGGGATTGATGTTCCTTATTGCTCGATAGGAATGTCTTTAGTATTTTGGGAGCCCACCTGATTGCCCAAGTTTTCGGAGAAAAGTGCTCGCTAATCACAACGCACTGCCCAGATGGAACACTAAATTGTTTCCACATCGCTGCACTTCGTTCTGTGCTCTGAATTCCATTAAAATTTCTCATTTTTTGCAATAAGAATGTGGAAAATGGACTAACTTTAGTTGAAATAGCATAAATATACTTCTTCCTGTCACAGAGCAAAATTACAGCTGCCCTCCCCTTGTTCACAACATAAATTCTTCTGAAAAATCACGATTCACATATCGACTGTTGACCGCATGTTATTTCTGAGAGATTTATTTCAGTGGTAATAATTATAATTTCACTTCAATACTAGATCGAATGCGACCTCACTTGGTACGCACAAATTCAAGCATTGTCAGTCAAGCGCCATTTGCTTTCTATGCAGCTTTATCAACCGAGGCATGATAATTCACAATTTAAATATTGTAATGATTGAATTAAATCGTCCAGATTGTACTGTGTTTGTTCATTCTGATTTGTGCGCCTATGTTTGGCGTTTCGATAAGTCGAGTTGGTTGGTTAATGATTATTATTTGTTTTATTTAGACCTCGCAGGGTCAATCCATCGCAACTTCCGTACTCAATCGATTCTCGCGATTTCATTTTATTGCATCGGCGTATTGGCTCGATTCGTTCTTATTTACTATCAAGTACATGACATTTTACTGACAGGTGAAATATTTGAAATATTTTTGAATAAGCGCAGCTGTTTGGCGAACTGAACTTTCATTTAGACAATGACGTTATTTTGCTTATCGCAGAGATAATTCGTAACGCGACCACTTGTTATTACTGTAACTTGTTAGTCGGATTTAATATTAAATAACTTTTTAAATTTTAATTATAACAGAGCTGCCGCGTTCGAAATACAAATTTTAGTGGCGCTTTTTCGATGGAAATGGTATTTCGAACTCGCCTAACACTTTTCAACACTATAATTCACAGGTACGAAAAGAGCTCCACGTCGACAAGTCTCGTGCTGATTTCAACAGAAATTTCCAATCTAACGATAGCTTTCACGAACGCCGGATTTTGGCTGAGCGGTAAATTTCACTAACATCTGAAGTACATAATAAAAATTCAAATATAAAAATTTATTTTAGGCAGCATGAGTTTCATCTACTGCATTGCGTTTGATGTCTTAGCGCTGTCGCTGAGTGTATCTGTAAATAATGTTTAAATTATAATCCAAATATTGTGCATAGTTCAGGGATTCATGATAATTTATTCCAAGAATATCAGACAACTTGAGAAGTTATCCAAGGAAAATATTTCTATCGGTAGTTACACAGTAGGAAGATCTTTTCATATCAGGGAAAATGTGCTGTTGTTGAAGGCAAGTCTTGAGGAGTTGCCATTTACATTTTTGAAAATAAAAGATCTTTTAATTTTTTCAGTACATCCTCAAGGTGATGATTCCTGCTGCCGCCGTAGGCTCCATTTGCTTTATTTTCGCAGGATTCAATATGTAAGTGAACACTGTATATTTTGAGTCTCAATAGGTTCTGTTGACTCCCCTTTCCAAACTTATAATTATAGCGTTTTTCAGGTACGGTCCTTCTGATTGGTTAGTCGCGCGTTCACTTTCCTACGCTTTCTACGACCTCTTCTTCGCACTGTGAGCTAGTTAACAGATAGAAAGGCAATTTCAAGTTTTGGTTCAGTTTCCGTGCGGTATATTTGGTTGGAGAACTTCGAGAGCATCCTCTAGTGAGAAAGGAGTTTCTGCAGTTGCCTTGGATCGTGTGGATACGAGGAGGAAAGGTTTGCGAAAAAATGGAAAATAACAATAATATAAAATAAATGCCAGATGCCATCCGATTCTACACCAACTATCGCTTCGAGAAATACTATTGGCGCAACGGACGCATATTTCGCCCAGTTTCGACGGGCGTGGGATTGACATTATTCTGAATTAAAAAAAAGATGTGATCATCTCAACAATGATAAAATGTAATTTGATAAATAACTCTGTTTACCAGAATCCCTCGGACACATGTTACGATTCACTGATACAGTACGTGCTCTAGGAAGCAAAACTCAGAATTGAGAAAAATGCCATTTTCGAAAAATATCGGGAACTGAAGCGCCATCAAATCTTCTGCAAATCCCTCGTCACCCCAACGCTTCATAATCTGGCTAGATATCACATAAATTGAGGAGAGCATTCTCTGCCGTAATTGCCAGCTTGGTAATTACGGAACCTAGTGGAGCAGGTGCAGCAATCAAGGGGGCCATTCGGAGAGGACCGAGCACCCGACTGACCCTCTCAGTTGGCAATGCTCTTTCGTCAGTCGGAGAAGCGAGGGAGCATGGTAAATGGAGAAATCCTTTGGGAGGCCGGGGTAAATGAGGAGGAGATGGAGGCTACCAGCCGGCCCTTGCATTTCCCTCACTGCTTCTTCCTTCCTTCTACTAGATCTCCCCCGGCTTCCGATTTAATATAGTAACATGTTTAGAATCATGATTTATTGTGTACAATTTCTCATTTTTAGCATGAGATACCCACGTGAACGATTCTCCGGCCGAACCTCGATGGAATTGCTCACGCAGCGAGACATCTTTGGCGTACCCATCGATGAGGTATCGTATTTATCGTGAGAATATTTCCCATTCCACAGGTAGTTGACCTTTGACCAACTGAGTGGAGGAAGAGGCCGGGAGGAGGCGGTAGAGCAAGTGTCCTCCTCTCCCCTACCTCTTCCCTTCCTATCTCATAGACATCTCATTTGCTGAGCATTTCAAACGCACGATACTACCTGTTTCTGGGCTACCTATACTCTCCCTATTGCATTGACTGGCTGAAAAGTGAGAATGAATAGACAATAAGAAAAAAACCGCTTTCCGAACTATCATCACGACCGTAATCCTCCTTGAAATGGAATAAACGTTTGCAGGCTCGACGAGGAAAGAATGGAATGCCACTGGCAATGCAGAGGCCGGCATCCAGGTAGTTTTCACAACAAGCAATTGCCTTAATTGAATTGAAATAATTGAATTGACACTCATTATTTTCCATACATTTTCGGTCGGCCTGGCTGGCGAGAAGTGTGTATAGTGGATTCTAGAACAAAATCTTCCAGGATCTCACTCATGCCTTTAGATCCGGCCACCGGCCACTCCATCTACCGCCAACATTTGCTCATGTCGCTTAAAAGGCGTAGTCAGGTATTATTAGATCTGTTGCGATGTTAATTCAACACCCAATATCATGGAAAACTATTAAAATTGCAATTCTAGTTCTCTAGTGCTGGATGGTTTGGAAAAAATAATCTATTCCAGAACAATCAAGGTGACGGAGAAGACATGCTTCTAAATATCGAGAAGAAGGACGATCCTTCTCCCAGTCTCTTCAACCCCTCAACTCGACCTCGTCCCCTAACCAGTGTTGATTCTGCTCTGATCTTCGGGCTGATTTATCTTTCTATTCACCTATTGTTTGCGAGAATATTCTTGCCATAAATCGTTATTGGGTACAAATTCATTGAGCACTTTCGCTATATTTAGTCCATATCTTCCGAGAGAAAGAGAGGGCGTAAGATTGTTTACTGGATCGATACAGATTTTTTTGATTGAAAAAAATGTACACTTGTAAAAACAATCTGGGAAATATGTTATATTGTGGTAAATACGATAAAACAGATAATTTAGCTATATTATCGAGCACATAAATCCTTTATGCTATGCTCTTTCTTCGGTTGTTCCAATTCGCAGTCACTCGCCTCAGTACATCTTCTTTTGTCTGAAAATAACAGATATTTTTACACAATCTTTAGTTTATACGTTTTGTGTTTGCTGTATTTATATATATTTTTAAGGATTAAAATAAAACCGAACCTTGGTCATTCTTGCTCGCTTCGTCAGCATTCGCTCCTTTAGTAGCTTTTCAGCCTACAATAAATTATGAGTAAATAGTTATTCCGAAATCAAGAAATGACAATTCTAATCTCGCCTCTCTAACATTTTCTCTCTGATCTGTCATCCAAGTGATAGAGAATTGATAAATTGTAGAATTATCTCAATCACTTACCTCCCCCTTCGGAATGGATCGGAAGAACTGGCGCACAATCGGATTGCACAGTAGTTGCGTGCATAGACAAGCCTCCTCAGTGATGCCGAAATCCCTGCCGTAGTCGAGATACAGCATTTGACCTGAATATTCAATTGCGTTCGTTGTTGATATCGTGAGGAAAATCGTGTTGACAAACCAGCTTCGATATCTTCAATTGCGACAATAATGGACCTCACGTCCGTTGTTTTCATTCCGCCTCGATAACATCTTAAATTCATATGTTGTTATTATATCTTCATTTTTCGGGGATATCCGCATTTTAAAAATTGTTCTTGATAACTAACCTCACAAATTCCGTATTCGGGAAGAACGAATGACAGATGTATCGGGCGCTGTTGCCTTTTCGGAGAGGATTCAGAACGAAATAGACGCCGCGATTGCTGATTCCCTTAATATTATTTTATATTGATTTTTCTCCGTTCCATACTCCACCTCTGGAATGCTCATTCCCACATGCACTTCTCAGTGGCTTCTCAGTAGTCTAGGTGGGACAAATAAGAATTTCCCAATCCCAGTCGAGTGAGTAGAAAAAAATCATTGTTACGTAAAACCTCACGGTGCGCTCTCGCTCCCACCCTTCGTCCGAGTTCATTGTAGTGTAGGCCCACTCCATGACTTGATCACCACGCACATGGTTCTGATGAACGCCCGTGAATTCGACAATTGGCTCTCCTGAAAGGAAATTTGAGCTCGAAATAAAGGTAAAGGTAAAAGATACAGGTCATCCCGTTAATCAAGGCACTTGGGTCCTGCGGGGCATCACTTAGTGGCCAGTGAACATTAAATATGGATGCCAAACCAATTCAAATGCCTTGTTTTTTTGGCCCTGCAGCCACTCGTTCCTTCAACAAATGAGGAAAAATCGACGTTTTGATCATGCCAATCCTAATTTCCTATCTTTTAACTCGATAAAAAGATACCTGCCGACACCGGCTGCATGAGCCGCAGCCCGAAGCCCATCCCTTCAGCGTACACTGCGTGAATTCTGAAATTTTTTTTATTTTTAATAGTTATTTTTTTGTTATTTTATGAACATAAACTCACTCAAGAGGACGGAACTTGACAATGGAGGGACAGAGACGTCTCTTCTTTTTTCTGCTGTTCTCGTTGCTTTCCGTGCCTTGGCAACATCGACATTTCTCGCAGCACTCCACAATTGAATATTTTTTCTCCGTTTTTAGCGTACCGAGCACGCGGTTTTCTCGCTGCAATGGAACTTTTTTTGGAAGGTCGAACCCCTTCACGAACTCTGCTCAAAAATTATTGACAACTATAAATATGTATACATACCAGTACAGATTGTTTCATGCAAGGGCAAGTCTTGGGCATGCAGCCGATATCAGGATCACAGTTACAGAAGTCCTGAAATTATTATTATTGGACTGAAGTCCAATATAATTTAGAATAATTTGCTTACTGGATATGTCTTCGCCTTCTCCCAGTGTTCATTTCGATAATTTTTCATCTCTTCATTCTCGGATATAAACTTGTATTTAATTTCAGGCTTCTCAAAATGATTTTCGTTCAATTTCAATACATACAATAATTTAAATACTCACGTCTCCAGATTTGATGGACATTTTCGTTCTCGAGTCGTAGAATTGAAGAGTGCCACAACTGTCTTCTTTCTGAATTTTTTTGTTTGTTATTTTGTTAAATCACGTCAAATGGAAAAATAAAAGCTAACCTCTCCTATCTTGTAATAGTTCGTTGGCGTGCTGGAGGCGTAATCGTTCTGAAAGGGCTTATATTTTACAAAAAAACACCTTCGATAAGAAATGACATTGATGTTGATACCGAGCCTACAAGCCTCTGGCCAAGAAGTCTCTTGTCAACTCTTTCGCACCACTTATGTGAATTAAATGGACAGAATAAATATGTAAATAAATAATGAATGAATAAATGAATGAAACATTATTCTTACAATGATTAGTGCCCGTATTCGCTCTCCTCTTGAGCTTCCTTCTTTCGTTAATTTTCCGACTATGCAGTTCTCGCTTTCTTCATCTACATTTCGCAGGATGTTCCGCTGGGTCTAAAATAATCATTTTCCTCACGTATTTTTGCGTATGTTTATTTTTTAATATTAAAAAAAGGAAAAATCTTTACCCTAACGATTCGCTCGTCAGATGGGGTTAGCTCGCCCTGTTCGTTTCGTCGGAAGAGCTTACGTTCTGAAATTTATTTAGCATTGCAGAATTGCTCCCGACCTATCACCAAGGTCATTCGCATAAAAATAATTCCCCAATCACTTCTCACTTCTATTCTTGTCTTTCACCATCGTTTCCAGAGTCTCGGTTACCAGGTCGTCTTTTATGTTTTTGTTGCGTTTTTCCCTATAAAAATTTTACTGGGACGGTCAACTTTGAATCGCTCACATTTCCTTGAGGAATTGGTCGATTTTGACTTTCTCTTCTCTTATCATTATTCGCTCGAGTTCTGCTGCTTTCTTAGCATTCTTCAATTTTTCCTTCTTTTCAATCTTTTTAATCCTTAGTTTTTCTGCCCTCGTCTCAGTTTTCTTATACTCCTTCTTGGTATCTTTATAATCACTCCGAGCGAGGTGAAACTTATCTGTGGCACTGAGAGCAGGGTCCATCCCCACCTTAATGAATGATCGCTCATTGGATTTTCTCACTTCCAACAACTTAGTGAGATTGGTCACATCCTCACCTCATTATCATCTGTATCCTCAACTGAGTCGATAGTTGAATTCAAAGAAGAATTCAACGTGGAGCTCAATGTTGATTCCAAAGTTGAATCCAATGTCGAGTTCATCGTCGCATCCGTCAGTGAGTTGTTGTTATTATCAACCTCGTCATCATCCTCATCTTCCACTTCTTCATCCATGCTCTCATCGTTCTCTTCTTCCAACTCCGTATCTTCCTCTTCATCGCACTCATCGTCTTCTTGGTCATCTTCTTCCTCCTCTCTAATCCACGTCTCCTCGAGGGCTTCGAAGTCAACGGTGTCATCTTCATCTTCCGCGATCGCCTCGGGCAGTATGCTGTCCAGCTCAACGGGATCGTGAGTCTCGTCAACCTCCTGTTCATCACAATGTCGGTCAGCGGCCGCATCCTCAGCAACGGGAGATTGATTATAATTCGTGTAGGCGAGTGCCTGGACTACTCTTCGAATAGGGGTTGACGGTGGTTGCTGAAAAAAATGTCACTAATGAATCAGTTGTTCGAACATGCGTATGATGGTGTATTTGATCACATTTAAAATGCTCGAAGAACAAAGTTTTTGTCTATGAGATAATTTTTATCACTCACCACATTTTTCGAGATTATTGCACCGATAATGCCGAAGAAGAAGTCATCGCGGTCACTGAACGTAGAGGAAGAATCGGCTGGCCCCTGAAAGCAAAAATATATCTTGAGTTGAGCAGAAGAGGCTCAATGACCTCGTCATGACTCAGCTGATTATCGTCTTCATCCGCGCCCTCATTTTCGTCTATCGCTTGCTGATTCATGTTCTCGACTGATTCAATGGTCTCCTCCACATCATCAACTCCAACTTTATCATCCTTAAATTGTTCAACGTCCACATTTTCTTCTGTCATGCTCTCTTGCAATAGGAAATACCTGATCTGCAGGAAGATCTTCTTTAATGCCTTCCCAGCCGTTGTTTTCTTCATCATCAGGCTCTTCTTCACTTTCCTCATCCAGGTTCTGAAATGTAGATTAGAGTATTTTCATGATTTGAAACCAGCATTCAGAACTTACATGATCCGAAGGATGCTTATCACATTTGTCAATAGATTTATTAATAATATTTTCCTCTTCTTGTATATCTTCGAGCACATCTTCTCCCTCCCTAACTCCCCCGTTCATATGCTCCTCCTCTTCATCTTCATCACTGTCGTCGAGGTTCTGAGCATGGACTTAGAATCTTGAATTGCTGGAGCTATGTCGGATAAAAACTGTGCAACTCGAGAAACAACTGTTATGTCAGAGAACATTTTCATAATGTGCATATTTGCTTGCATGACTAATACCTGATCCGAAGGATGCTTGCCACGTTTGACGATAGGTTTATTATTATTTTCATCTTCTTGAAGGCCTTCAACATTATCAATCTCTTCCTCTTCCTCACTTTCTTCTTCGAGGTTCTAAAGCAGCTCTTGCACTCAATCATAACTGGGAGTTACCTGATCCACATGATGTCTTGCATACACTAAATCGATGGTTGCATCATGCGCTGCGTTCTCAGCACCCTCATGATGATCTTCGACTTCTGAATCGTTTTCGTCCTCTTCCTCATCTTCTTCGTCATCTGAATATTTTTAAAGGATACATGTGGCAAGCAAAATTGGATGATACCTTCACTCGCCGACGTATCTTCATCGCTCAGTTCCGTGGAGTTGCGCTGTTCTATCATTTTTATGTAAGGTTTCAGCACTTTTTCGTACTGTAATGTGATTTTATCAAGAGATTTGCTAATCAGTATTCGCTTACAACATGCATTTTCGCGGGTCGAAAGCTATAGTGGACTTTGGTTTTGCTTTCGACAACCTTCACAAAATCCTTGTATTTCTCAAATATTTTGCGAATTTTTCTCTTGATCTTTTCCTCGCTCTCATTCCGAAAGTATGGAAAATTTTCACTGAAAATTGAACTTTTTTTAAAATAGAGTCCTGTTAGATAGGTTGAAAAAGTGCTTACTACAAAAAATCGTAGACGCTTTTCACATCCAAATGTCGTTTCTTGCTGCAGATGAAAGCTAGTGCATACAATTCACGGGATTTGAGGTCCGGCTCAATCGCGGTTACCTGAACCATTAAATTGAAAATTAGTTTTAACTGGAATTTTCTGCATTGAACTTGGCAACTTCTACTGATAAATGAATCAATTTGAAAAAAAGAAGAGAATTTAACGAAAAAAATAACAAACACCGGCAAGTGGATCACTTCTTCGATTCATCACGGAAGATCAATTAGGATTTATTGAATAGCGTAACCTCTTTGCCTTCTCTTTTCTTCTCTTTTCTCACCTTACGCGCGTCGCTCTCGGTCAGGCGTTGATAACCAATGCGAAGTGTACCCAGCGGGTAAAAATTGGAGAAAAGTAAATAATTAAAACAAGAGCAATGCTACCACAGCGTCTATTTGATCTTTCTTTAAAGAACTCATATCTCAATCGATGACGTCCAAAAATTAAGTATGGGTTCACTATAGTTCCAGTATCTGCGCAAAAAAAAATCAGTTGTCCATATTTAGAGAAAGCTAACATTACTTAAAGACAGTGCAAAAATGTAGAGAATTCGTAAGAAAGCTTTATCGACAAGAAAGAAATTTGACATGAGCGGGATTTACACGTGAGGGTGACATCCTGAAATGCAAACACATAATGGAAAAAATACCTGTCAAATGCATTGGCAACGTTAAATAAACCCAAAACTATAATTGCACTAAACACAAATTAAAACAATAAATCTAGAATGGACTGGTAACATCTACATAAACAACTGTAATCAACATGATAATTTTAATTATGATTTTAAAATGATTAAAATAGTGATAATTTGATAGAATGGGCTATCCTCTTATCGCCTTCCAGTAGCACTTCGCTGCACCGCAACTGAAAATGATGAATTAGGACAAATTTATTTTTTTGTCGACCCTCAAATATCAAAAAATAACGGCTCTGGTCCGTTTTGGGTGTCCCATCAAAGTTTCCTGGACCCGGCAAAGTTTTCCGGTCCCATGAAAGTTGTCCGGTCCCAGAGATATATTCCTGGACCCGAAAATAGTTTCCTGGACCCGGAATTAGTTTTCTGGACCCGAAAATAGTTTTCTGGACCCGGAAATAGTTTCCTGGACCCAGAAATAGTTTCCTGGACCCATCACTCCCCA
>LS486448.1:203573-236518 GCA_900490705.1 Pristionchus arcanus
ATTATTTTTCGGGACCAGGAAACTATTTCCGGGTCCAGGAAACTATGGGTCCAGGAAACTATTTTCGGGTCCAGAAAACTATTTTCGGGTCCAGGAAACTAATTTCTGGTCCAGGAAACTATTCGGGGTCCAGAAAACTTTTTAAGGACCGGGAAACTATTATGGGACCGGAAAACTTTGATGGGACACCCAAAACGGACCAGAGCCAAAATAACTCACAAGCAGGTTTTAATAATCTCCAGATCCTTTGCCAATTTCCGCCTGCCAGCAACATAATCGAATGTTATTTCTTCCCCTGAAAATTTTCATTTTTCAAAATATCGTTGTTGAATTTCAATGGAAAGGGGTGAGATTTGAGTCAGGCAATAAGGAAGCCTCAACATAATTCTAACCTTCAAGGATCTCCCTCTTGGCGTGGAAGTACTTCCGACAGTACCACTCACCGTACCTGAAAATACTCATCATTAGTCCGCCTTGTTTACTTTGAAAACCGTGTGCTTTACTTTTGTAAACTGAAAAAAATAAATCTGATAACTATAGGAATAAAACAATATATTTTTGAAAATCGTTACCGCTCTTCCATCATCGACGTGACCACGAGATTCGGATTGCAACTGTGGTTGAGAAAACGGACCTCGTTGCCCTACAAAACAACAGTGAAAAATAGTTACGCAGAGTATCACATTAATTACTGCAATGAAGAAATTCCAACATTTTGTTCGTTACAAATAAACAAATACCTTTTCTCCCAGCGCTATCACCAATTCCGTCTCTCCATCCGGATGTGTGTATCCCATGGGGAAATCGTGGTCCGGGTCTTCCGAGGGTCCGTCTTTGACCTGTAAAAATATTTAACATCAATTAGAAACTGTTCTGCTAACTCCGGGATCTCTCTAGAATTCCTTGAGTAATGAGGAATAGGTGCTATGAAATGTATTTCCCAGTTGCACACTAAACCCTGAATCTCTTTACCTTTTTGGAACGGGCATTTTGATAATAAGTGCCAAATAATTAATAAAGAGGACCAAAAAAATCTTCTCAAAATGATCCTCACCTCTCCAAGCGCCTGCGTCACAAACTGATCCTTGGTGAACCTTGTCAGAACTCGCACTGACCACCCAGTCTTGTGATTGCGGAAGATGCCGATTGGCACAGAACGCTTACTCTGAGAATATGACGTTTTCATTAGGTTCAAATACCCAAAATTTATCGCCCAGTATAGCATTGATGCGTAGCAGAAGTGTTTGTGTACACTTAAAGACACTCAAAGTATGCACCTCAAGATCAATCTTATCCTGATCCGCTCCCTCGCATCTCCTACAGCAGATGAAGCGCAAGAAGGAGTGATCCTCCTGTCCGATTCGGCAGCAGAAGACGTCCGGATCCTTGGTGTTAGTGCGCGTGTGCCCGAGACAGTTGCGACAGCTGCAATGGAGCAAAGGTAAGAGTAAAAGTAGAGTTGCATCCACAAGCAAAGTGATTATACTGTCGTAAACGACCATGCTTGGTTTCGGTCATCATCTCTAGTCTAAAATTTTTAAAAGCACATTTATTCCAGTAAATGCGTTTTTTTTGGAAAATATAGAAACTGGCAACTCACAATCGCCCCTTCAACGGTCTCGCCTTGGCGATTAGAGCTTGCACTGCGGGTGAGCGTACGAGATCGTTGAGAAACTGAAATACTCATTATTTGGATTTTTTACAGGATTACAGCATTAAAAAAACTTATTTTTTGTGTATTTTGCGATAAAAAATGCGAATTGATGTTTCATACCTCAACATCCTTAATTTCCTTCCCTCCGCTTCTTTTTCCCGTCCAATCAAAGATATAAACTTGAATGGAGTCGGGCAGGATTTGGTTCCATCTGGAAGAGTTTTGTTGGTTAAAGGAATCGCACAATTTCGCCAGAGATCAAGTATCAAAAATTAAAAAGTACTATGAAAACTCACTTCTCCGCAACTGAAGCAATCGACCGCTGATAGGCTCGTTCCTGAAATTCAAAATGTTCATAATTAATTTAGGTACTACCCCGAGATATAAATTTTTTTTGGGAAATTTAATTCTGGAAATACATGTTTGGTAAATTAGAAATTGTAAAAAAATTCCGTAAAGACACATTTTGGAAAGAAAATACCGTAATCTTTTCATCGGAATTTTGGTTTGGGAAGTCTTTTTTCGTAAATTTTTTCCGTAAATTTTTAATGGGAAATATTTTTTGGTAAAGTCTTTTTTCGTAAATATTCGTAAATATTTTTCGTCATTTTTTTTGTTGGAAATATTATTTGTTAGAGCCGTTTTTCAAAAAAATAACGGTAATTTTTTAAATTGAGAAACAAAACGCGACGCGACCGCTACGCTGCTTGAGCGCGCACACCGACTTAACCGATTTTCTCATATTTTCTTTGACTTTTTGTATAAATTTTTTATTAAATTAATAATAATAAAATCCAGAGAACCGGATAATATTGATTTAAAAGGCATTCTACAATGAACTCACACTTGACAACACTAATTTCCCAAAATAACTATATCACCTATCAAAAAATTCGATGAAATATTTTACGAAAAATGCATTTCTCAAAAAAGAATTCCCATTTAAATTTAACTAAATAAAATTACGACAAAGGTACTTCTCAAAAAACTTTTCAAAAAAGGGTTACGGTATAGGATTTCCACAGTGAGTTTTACGTCTTCTCAAAAAAAAAATAAATAAAAAATTTCCCAAAAAAAATTTACGAGAAAAAATTACGAAAAAAGACTTTTCAAAAAAGGGTTACGGTATAGGATTTCCACAATGAGTTTTACGTTTTCGAATTTCTCTCAAATTCTTTCCCACCTCGAATTTCTCAAATGAAATTTTTGAAAAGTATTTTTGCGAAAAAAAATTTACATCTCGGGGTAGTACCTTAATTTAGGACTATTGTACTTTTTTCAAGATATATTTGACAAAAAAATACATCGGCTCTACTCACCTTATTTCGCTCGCTCAATCCAAGGTCAGATCGTGGATGTCGATGGCCGTACTCTCGCATGAATTCGAAGATTCCGAGCGTTCGAACCAGCCGCATTTGAATCTGTAAATTAGTGTTTTTCTTCGCTCGACAAATAAAAAATATAGTCTATCAGTAAATCTACTTACCAGATCAGCGTATGCTTCCCTCAGAGCGCCTTTGTCCTGGAAAAAATGTTCAAAGAATAAAAGTAATGTTAAATTCTAAAAAGTATTGTTCAAACATTAAAAGGTAAGTCCAAATCTCATCTTCTCATTCACTCGGAATTATAACTATCATTACTAACGTCATTCTGGAGGGCATCGCTTACTGCATTCCTCTTTTCATTGTACTCCAACAAGATCTGAAATATAAAGGATTAGTTCAAATAAATTGAACTGAATAAGTAATACCTTGTATTTTCGATTGAACGCCACAGGAGCATTGATCCACATGTTCTCGATTGCTGGTTCTTGGGATGCGGATTGTTTCTGCAAATAGTAGTGAAAAAATTCATTTTGATATTTTCAGTGGGCTTTGAGCCATTCATTTGCATACCTTTTCCTCGAATGAACCGTTCTTTCTGGTTCTCTTGGATCTTCTCAGTGATGGACATTCCTTTTGCGTTGCAGAATCTTCTTCCTGAAATGATCATGTCTTGTTTTCTTTAAGAATAAAATATTATACCTCATCAGATAATTGTGGGGATTCATTATCCTCCTCTTCTTCCTCATTCTCATTCCCTTCCTTATTCTCCATCGCATGCTCAAATCTTTTAGATCTTCTGAGCACGGGACGGTCTTGCGGTTCTTCTTCTTCCTGGTAGGATATGTTTCAGCTCCTCATAAAATATATTTTCGCTTACCTTTTCCGATTGATGTCCTGATTGATCTTCCTTATCAACAGTATCTTCGTCATCTTGTCTATTCGCATTGTCATCCTTGGCAATATCATCCACGATCTCTTCTACTCCTTCTTCTTCCTCCAGAATCGCAACGGGATCTTTGACGTTGGACGAGGACGGCGTTGATGGAGTTGTCTGAACAGGGCATCGTTTGCACTCATGCCTATTCATTATATTGTACATACCTGTTCAGACAGATTGCAGTTGTAATCGAAGAGCTCCTCAAATCTATTCGAATTAATTTTCGCAAGGTCGGAAGAAGATGAAGAAATAGCAATCTATAATGATATTTTCAATATACCCATTTACAGCAAAACTAGTAACTTTGTCTCGAGAGGGCATCGAAGATGTGAATTCGTTAAAGGCACACATAGAGTACTAACAGAACTGCAAAAACAACTACCTGATAAGATACTTGTGACGCCACTTCGACTTCTTCTTCAGCAGCATCTGCGGTTTTATTTTGATCGTCAAGATGGTTGTCCGCGTCTTTTTCATCTTCTTCTCCATCATCACTCGTTCGCTCAATATCGGTTTGAGAAGTAGAAGCGGAGGGCAGTTTCTGGAATGTCAATATTCAATATTTCCTCGATTGAGTCATAGTCTATATCCTAGAGTCTATTGTAGTCCCATACCTTCATCGATACCTCATCCTCCGGCTGTTTCATGCCTTCCTCTTCTCCTTCTTCTTGTTCGTCTTCATCGTCCTTCTGTTCGTCCTCATCACTAGCAGAGATATGGGCACCATTGGTAAACTGAAATAGTTGAATCGGCCTTCTCTTAAAGAAAAATATAATGTGAAGGCGAATGTGAACAGAATCAAAAAAAGGTAAGCAATACAAAAATATGTACCTGATCCAAAAAGCTATTGCATTCTTCTAAAAGTATGTCGTCATCTTCCTCAGTCGATGTAAACCCATCCATGGATTCATCCCCGGATGTGATCGACTCTTGTTCATCCGAATCGGCCTGGAACGAGACAGTTAGCCATTCATATATTGCGTTCGAAATGCTTAGCAAACTCAATGTACTGGTTAGCAAGCTATCGATTGTCTGGGAGAAAGGAACGAGGAGTTCACTCTCCTCCTTCCTTCCTCTTCCTTCCTCAGCCCCTCGAACGGTAGTAAAAGGTCATTTACGCGTGGAAGAGAAAATAGTCTCAAGATAGTAGTGATGACAAATCGGCACGCCACTCTCCTCCTTTTCCATGCTCTCTCGTCTGTCTAGCCGCTAAGACAGTATGCAAAATGAGGAGACACGCTTCTTTCTGAATTTGTTTCGAGACGCATGAAAAATGAATGAAACAGAGTGATGTTTCATGTAAAATCGCAGAATAGCTTGAAATTTACACTGACTTTGCGCTTCTCGATGCGTCGATGGCGCAAGATGGCGATCGTGCGCGGCTGTGGGTTGGCCCGGTCTGCTAGGTGCTGGTTATCGGTCACATGGGGTAGCCCTCGATCGCTCGGAGCGTCTTGCTGACTTATGTCCTGCAACATGTGAATGCAACGAATTGCCCGATCTGAGTGCAGTATACCTTCAATATTTCAGATGGCACAGTATTGAGTCCTCCAGGATGACCAGTGCTTGTACTTGGCATGTCGTCGCCCGGTGTCGCTGGCAGCGCGTCGATGGAAGATGGCTGGAAATATCATAAAATAATGACGAGAAACAAATTTCGAAAATGTTTTACCTGAACGGGTTGTTGTTTGGTTAGTCCATAGTTATGGACAGGAGGTAGTTGTTCCTCGGAGTCGTCAAGAGTTTCACCCTGATAAGCATCTGATAAGCAATTGTGATTGATTGACACAATCTCTCGTCGATCAGAGAAGCGAGAGAGCATGGGAAACTGAGAGAGTCGATCACTTACCTCATCTTGCCTCTCCTGAGGCGGTGTATTAGGAAGAATCTCTCCAACGTTAACATGCAGTATTTCTTGATTGTCGATGAGCCCTTCTCCCTCATCTCTCCTCTCCGGAGGAGTAGGAACAGGAGATGGAGTTGGAAGGAAGATGATGGACGAAGATTCGGATCGCCCATCATCAGAAGCGCCATCCGATGGACCCTGTGATGAGCTTAGAAAAAGATTCAGAATGGTCCTGATATCAGGAATCTGATCTACGTCTATCATTTTCATCTCCAATTCTTGTTTCAAACAAGACACTAATTTAGAATCTGATTAAGGGCTGCCAGAATAAAGTCTCATCATTTCGCGCACTTTTCTTACGACGAGAAAGCAATCCGAATGAAGATACGAATTCTTCATTCTAGCAGCAATAATCTGGTTTACCTCCAGGGGGAAATCGTCCTGATGATCATCCTCGGTATGCATCGCATTCGGTTCATCGTTGTCGCCATTTTCATCGTTGACTTCTTCGGATTTATCGGGGACGCCATCATAAGCGTTGATGATATCGTTCGCATCGTTAACAGCTAAATCTTGAGCGGGAGCGCCAGACGCGCTAGTGGTCGGCTGGAGTGGAGGATGTTTAGATTACGATAATGTAATCACTTGACTGGCAGTGCTCAGATGATGCAACTTATGAGTTCCACCAGCTCACAGAAACGTAATTAGATGGTAACGGCAAACAATTTGTGATACCTGATCAGATGTACTGTAGTCTTCTTAGTGTAGCATGGAGAGGACAAGAGGGAAAGAATCCTCTCCATGCTACACTAAGAAGGCTACAGTACTTCTACATTATGACAAGAATTACCGAGTATCCCCTACCTGATCAGATATGCCCGCTGGCTGCTCTTCAGTCGACATTCTGCTCTTCTTGAGAGGCGGCACGTCATCTTCCACTGCATCTTCATCATCGTCGATCACTATCACATCAATGGCTGCCTGGATTGCAGCAGCTGGAGGGGCGGGAGTGGGCTGGAAGGAAGGCCAATTAGAACACTGTATCTACCGAAAATGGATTGGACCTTGTAATCACTCTTCTGAGCACTCTTAGGTGTAAAATACTAATGATACACTCACATTGCCAAGGTGCGCATCCGTCTCGGCCATCAGCCGCTGTTCATCGTCAGTAAGAATCACTCCATTGTCTGAAACATAGTCTCCGTTTGCATTGAAACCCAATTTTCCGCAATTTGCTGGCTACTAAATGGTTGCAAGACATATCCTAAACTGGCAGAGTAAATGACAATGGTTATTCTATCAATAGCTAGCAACTAGAAGATTCTAGAAATAATCCATTCTCACCCTTTCTTCGAATCCACTCCTTCACATACCGCGCATCCGCGCATCTTACAAGAAGATGATGAGGAGCGTTGTTCCATTTGATTCTGAATTGTAAAAATCGAAATCAAAGTTTCGCGTAAAAAAGCGATGGGCAAAAATACCATCATCACTGGGCAATCTTGTGATTAATGCGAGTACTGTAATTTTCCCCTCATAAGAAAAAAGGAAATCGACTCACGAATCGCATGTGAAAATCTTCTTCTGAGCTGCGAAGAACGATGTGATTTCGACAGTCGGTGCGGCCGGCCTCTGTAAATATTTATGAAGTAATCTTAAATATTTTCCTTTCAAATACAATCCTGTGGACTATGGTCTTAGCAAAAAAGGCCACAGATTAGAGAGGAGAGAAAGTTTCAACACCGTTGCATCTCTCAAGACAGTGCGGAGGAAAACAACTAACCCCATTAGTTGGAGTTTGACGAACGATCATTTCCCTTCTGACTGAATCAAGTTCGGTACTGAGGCAAACGTCGACATTCGACCTGCAGGCTGCAGTTTGGAGCATGCTGCAATGGTTATATTCAGGTACTGGGGTTACACATTCGGTTGCGGGATTACTGGCCCACTCGTGCCAGACGGCTAGAGACAAGAAAGTCTAGGAAAAGAGAGTTAGCATGTCCGACAGTTCTCGGCAATATCGCCATACGAAGGAGTAACGATACCGAGCCTACTGACTGAGGATCAAGGCTGAAGATTGCTTACGCGACAACGTTCTTCTTGAATCGATCTCACTCCTCATTCAACACAGACTCAAACCCATCGCGTTCTTCTTATTTTAATTCCGGTATATATTCCATCATTTGAACCCCTCGCACTGCCCATTTCCGCCAGCCTTATATATATGATAGATGCTTACGCGACAACGTGCTTCTTGAACCGATCTCCCTCATCCTTATCATTAACTTGAGGACAGCCGCCGAACCAGAGTGCTTCAGCAAGATCGTTGTCCAGTGAGAGCGACAACTGCAAGAATAAATAGACTTTAGAGACTCTGGTATTTTTCCCAGTAGCCTCCCAGGGATCCTACTGGTATCCACAGTAGGACCACCAGGATCTGGGCGACCAGCGTGGGTGATTTTTTCTAGTGGTCCCCCGTCGGCGTCTTTTATGTCGCCCAAGTGGGAGTGAGGTGGGGGACTATGAGCAGAGCTGCCTACGAGTATTGGCCATAGACTTACCAAATCCGTGCGTCCGCGTAGCGCGATTGCCCTAGCTCCATCGTTCTCCATGAATCGACGGATGGAGAAGGGATGGAAGTAGGTGATGTTGACGTTGAGACCGAACGGGCTGACCTGCAAGAACCTTTTGATGTAATATATGGTAATAAAGTTCGAAATAGGTTAATCTTCTCTTAATTTAACGTGCTCTCTCGCAGGTCAGAGAGGAGAGAGAGAGTGTGTGAAATGATGAGACGATGACCCGTATGTCGAACTCTTTCCGATAAGACGCCGTCTCTCCATCTCGCACTCTCTCTCATCTGTCTGGCGGTCGAGAGAGTATGCGAAATGAGGAGAGGCGGATGCCGGATAGGGATGGATAAACGGAAAAGTTTCCGGGAAAAGGAAGAATTTCTGGAATGAGCATTCTTCCGAAATCGCTGATCCGTTATAAATTCTGCTTTGCCATCCCTAGTACCGGATTAGCATCACTAGTGGCTATAAAGAACATGAAAAGGCGTCAAGGTGAGAAAATGGTGAGGGAGAACTTAGAGCTTACGTGAGCAACCGCACCATGTGCTTCGAAGATCGCTTTAAGCTCGGCATCTGGAAGAATAAGTTGTGAATAGGGCTGACAGAGTGAAGAATCCGTCTCTTCATTCCGCGTACTCTCTCACCGGTCAGAGTAGTGAGAGAGCACGCGGAATGAAGAGACGGATTCTTCACCCTGACAGCCCTAGTTGTGAAGTTGAGGCAGACTTGAGGCACGTTTAGAAGAAAACAGATAGAGCGAAGGCGAGAGCAGACAGATATGACCAAAAACTGTTCTGGGACCATTCCTCCAGGTTTGTTTAATGTTTACTGTTTAGTCAACTCTAGTCCGAGAATCCATCGACGAGTGTTATCATTATCCAACCCGAGTGAAATCGAGAAACTTGCCATCATAGAACGCTTTCGTCCCTTGGAATCGCACTGTGAGAGGAAGGTTGCCAGGAGGGATTGTGCTGAACTGAAGTTAGGGAATAAACAGTAGTCATATACTTATTTTTTCAGGATCCCAACCTTTATCTAAAAAAGAAACCAGAGATCACGATTGTAGTTTTTGAATCAGTGCTCTATCGCTTTATACATGAACCCTCGGACTGATTTGAACGGCAAACATGACGTCGCTGAGTAGAGAGAAGGAAGTAGTTTCATGAGCAAACCGTTAGCTATTTCCATCACTTTCATTCCAATATCGGTTCAATCTGCGCTCACAATTGCTCCCATCCACTTAGGCGTTTTTTCCGCCGTTTCTCCTAGCAATTAATGCTCTCATCTCTTTCTCATTTTCTCCATTCTATCCCTTTCTCCAATAAAAGTTGACACGGTTGCATTCTCCTCTCTTTCTCGGTTTGGAGGCGCCGTGTTCCTTATTTCCCAGAAAGAGTTGGCGCGAAAAGAGCGCGATACGAAACACTAAACCCGCTCTAGTAACTCTGGGTGATTGATTGCGTAGAATGGAGGGAACGGTGTCTCTGTGTGCTTTCTGAAGGAAACAGTGAGGGGTCAGTGTTGAAAAAGAGTAAACTCAACATTTCTATAACGCCTATGTTCATTCCCAACAGTGATTTCACAAGATTTCACAAGAAAACTATTCCTACGCCACCCAATCTTGCTTGGCCAACACGTCAAAATGCCACGTAGGAGCGGTAACAATAGAAAGTGGATCAAAACAACAAAACATCAAAACAACAACAAAAAAACAAACCTTGTCCAGCGAAGTGCAGCTCATAGCTCGCGCGCTTGTTTTGAATGCACGAGAGTGTCTCCCCTCGTCTTCCCCTTTCTTCCACCTTTCCATCACTCGTCTCTTTTTCTCTGGTTTCTCTTCCATCTTCTCACTTACTCACTAGCTCCTCTCTTCTTCCACTGGGGAGGAGACGAATTGAGAGGAGAGAGCGTAGGGAGAGGCGCGAAGGGACGCTAAAGGACACCAGATAAGTGATTGTCCCTTCTTTCCTAGGTCTATTAGGTTGCTTACATTGGAGTAGAGTGATTAGATATAATATGGACCGACACTCCATTGAGGGTTCCATTGAGTTCGTTGCCTAGATACTCGCGGACTTTAGCATCTCACTTGACAAAATCGACCAGCTACGCTCTCTTCCTCGTAATACAAATATGTAGTACAATTCAAAGGGCAAAAGGGAGATGGTGTTTAGCTTGTATAAATTCTCAAATGGTGGATTTCGGCTACATATCTACAGTGAACTGACATTAGCTGGCTCTATATTTTTTCTTTTGCCTTCTTTCAAAATCTCAAACAGATTGATCTCAACACTCGAGAGGAAGTTTTTTTTTACAGGAAGCTGTGTTTCTCAGAGAAGTGCTCAAAGATACGGTCAGAAAAACGGGGAAAACGGGTCGTTTGTGTAATAATGATCAGGGATTCTATCGCGCACGTATGGCTAGGGAAGGGATAACGGCACAGTCCGTTGTAATAATGTTTGATTGCGCAATCGATCTCGCCCATCTGATTATGTAATGGCATCTCGCATTGATTTACACTCAGCTATCTAATTAGATCGATAGTTGATCTATTGGAATATAATAGCACTAAAGGAAAGGGATAACCACTATCAGACAAATTTCGGATTTTAAACGTGATGCGCTGACTTTTATCCGGGTCCTTGACGCCTCCAATTACTCAAGTTCAAGTAGTGAAAGCTATCTTACCCTCATCATTAGTATTATCCCTCAGACTGCGTTATAACTGCAATTACCGCACATCCTAGTGGGGTCCTAGTCAAGGTGTAATTAGAGACGCGCTCTTTAGTTGATTGACTCTGTCGTCCATCAGGAGCGCAAATATAATTCTCCTATTTCGTCCTTATAATTCGTCGAAAATTTTATTAGGCGAGGACGAGGGGGGGGGAGTGATAGATTGCTGATTCCGAGGATGACACTTTTTTTATTATACTATGACTGCATTTCACTGATATTTCTTTTCGTAGCTCTCGTTATTCGGGTTATGATTATTGTTCGGTGTTGTGTTCGGTCTTCATAGATAATTCCAATTATTAGCATGCATGTTTGGAAACGGCCCTCGTACTTGTTTGCTTTCAATTAATTAATTATTAGTGCACCTGTCATTAAAGGTGTCAAGAAAGACTCATCTGCTCTATGAATTGACCTAACAAGGGGATGAACACAAGGAAACATCCTGCTCCATACTTTTCATTGCCTTCCTTAAATCGACTGCTTGCAGGATGCTGTTTTTAGTATGATATTTTCGAAAATCCCATAAATTGATAAATCGTGTATGAAGCTGCATTTCCGATCTTTTGAGCCTGTATTCACGTGACAATAAACAACAACATTGTATTGAGAGTTCCCTTCCACGGAAACAAAATGCGAAAGCTCTTATGTGAATTCATTTAAAAATGAATATATATTTTCAAAAAAATATATTTTCCTTCAAAAATCTTTACTTCTAGCATACAAGTGCCTAAATATACTAGACCATCCATATCCTTTTCCCTCACGCATCTTCCCTCTTCTCTGGTCGTCTTGGATATGTCTATTCCTCCGTCCTCGCTCGCATCTCTCTGGCTAATATGAGAGGATGGAAAGGAGAAAGGGGGAGGAGAAGGAAAATGAGTGAGCCACTTCTCCAATCCGAGGTGATCAATGGGAAGAATATTTTCTATCGTATTTCATATAAATTTAAGGAATAGCTCGATTGCTTAGACTAAAAATGGGAAAGGGAAGGGGAAGGAGATTATCATTTCTCCAATCCGACGATCAATCAATAGATAGTTGCACGCGCGAACCATCCGTCACCTTACACCCCGTGGTATTTATCTCTGCGGTCTCCTCTCACTCTCTCGCTCCTCTTCCACTCCCTCTCTTGCCGACACGAGGGAGCTGTGAGGGAAGAGAGAGTGGGGAGAGTGGAGAAAGAGAGAGACAAGGGAGAAGAGAGCGGACAGAGAAAGAGAGTGACCAGAGTGGCGAGTGAAGGAAGACGGGAAGAAAGGAAAGGAAGAACTGGCAAGGAATGAAGACTTCTTATCCATTGGACGAGGTTCGTTTTCGTTCGTTTAGTTTTGAGCATGTATTTCCTTTCTCGTAAATAGCTTGTTAATGAAATTGTACGACTGCGCAGCATAAAAGTTTGGGCGGGAGAAGAGAAAATTGTGCCAGTGGCATCGCTGACTAGTCGCGCTGACCTATAACTCTTTCCTTTAATTGGCAATGAAAAATAAACATTTAAATACATTAGACAATTAATATTTGTCATGAAATAAAGAAGAATTTCATGGGAATATTTTCAATGAATGACCTCGTAGAGAGTGTATGTAAATGAGAGAGGTTGGGAAGAGAAGTAAATGTGTAAGTGTATGGATGGGCTTCTCCCACTATCCATTTTTCTCGAATAAAGATACAACGGGGTAATCTCTTATCAATGCACTTATCACTGGAGAAGTGATCGGGTTGATCACGTACGAAAATTGTGTAAAAAGAGGGCCACACGATTGCTCTTTTACGCGGACACTTGGTGAATCCCCCTTACTATCCATTCCTCCCCATACTTGTGACAAACGAGAGAGAGACTATGTGAGACGAGGAGAATTCTTCGCGCCTCGGAGGAGCTGTACAAACAAGGGAAATACATAACATGGATCCTCCTTTGAGAAACAAATCGGCTTGGATCCATACAGAAGTAATTATAATCAAAGTCAAATTTATGCAGCAGTGAATGTGCCATACGTGATGTGGATGTAACGGAATTAGAGAGCTGATGTGAAATTATTATCGATTAAATAATTAAACAATTAATTAATCAATATTAAGGTCGACGATATTCCGGATCATGATCTTCCCCTGTCCGTTCATTTCAAGCACACGAAGGTTTTCGATGACGGTGAGTTGATTATGAAAGACAAAAACAAAAGTAAGTTTTACAAAAGTGAAATCACTCTTCCCACCCTCTTTCCACGTTGAAAAACAAACTAGGATGGCGTTACCCAAAATGAACATCAATTCTTATAGCCCTGAATCCGACCGGACAGCGAGCAGCAGAGAAGCAGTTGACGACCATCTTCCAAGTGCATGGAGGACCAGTCGTGCAGGTGCGAATCTCTGATTTAGAGTTTCTCAATTCATCACATTTGCATTCCCTTTTTTGTGGGCGGATTTTGCATACTGTCAGATACAAGGTTCTCATTTTATCGGTATATTACGATTGTTACACTAAACAATTATAACGGTCATAATGATAACGTGTGGATCAAAATTAGTATGTTATTCTATTATAATCGAATTCAGGCCATCCCACTGGCTCAGTCATCGTACGGCACGGGCAACATTGATGTCACGTTCCTCCATCCCGGATCGCTGCGACGATTTATCGATAACAATGCGTGGAGCGCGCTGACGAATCAGCGAGCCATGCGGATGAAGTTGCAGGTAAGAATGGTTTGCTATACAGTGGCAATGTCAAATCTCGTACTTTAGGTAGGGCTAGATGGGTAGGTCGAATCGAAAATTCGTCAATAGGCATACCATAATTTGGGTAATTAAAACGAGTTTGGATTTAGGATCTTTGTGTCAGCGGACTTTGTCAGTTGATTCCTTTCAGTTAACCACCGACATCTCTGCTCGCCCTGAAGAGCTCGCGTTATGGATTGGAGGATGCCCGGATTGGAATGACGATGTAGAAGAGCTCAAGAATCTCGTCAAGGAGTCAGTTTTTTCTTTATTGTTTAATGATGGACTGGTTGTCTGCTAGGGATAGGAATCTAGTGTCAAATTTTGTAGGAACTATTAAGAAATATTTCATGGTCAGATCGCTCAGATTGAATAGAACAATCATCATCGAATTTCAGATCGCTCAATTTGGATTTCGTCCTCGATTTCTTAGATGATCCTCTGAGGAGGGAAATTCTTGTCGTGTCACCGGTAGCAGTGAATAATGTAAGTATTTTTTCAAGTTCGCAAAGCAAAAGCTCAACATGCTCGACAAAGATTGACGAAGAAAAAAGAAAATTGAGAAGAAAATTGACGAAGTATCAGATCCCAAAGATGATCCTAATCTCAATTTTTGTAGGTCACCTTCAAGATGAGTCTGTACAATATGGTCAGAGAGGCGCTGAATCACTTCGAGAAGAATCCGTGAGTATTAGATAGTTATTTTAAGACAACAACGCACTATAACTAGTGTTGTTAGTAAATTTCAGCGACAGAAGTTCAAGGTAAAAAGCTTGTTAATCTTGTTACAAACCCGGCTCGAAATCCTCTCAGAAACAAGAAGCGGATGGTTTTGGTAGGAATGATCCTCACTAGTTGGCAATTCTTCTTAGTGAATGAAGGGCAAACTGACACCCTATCACTGCTGAAATCTAAATTGTTTAGAATAAAGTGGAAGAGAAGGAAGCGATTGCTGTTGGTGAAGAGTGCAAGCGACCTCTTCGTGAAGAAGTGGAAAGAGAGATTACGTAAGTGCATGATAGCAGTTGTTCTTCGAATAAAGACGGGATTCAAGCGAGGGTGTCCTGCTAATAATTTCTAAAATAAAGTATGAACATATATATTCTAAAACTAAATGCGAATAAAGAGAACAAATAATTGGTTTGAGAACAGCTGATACAATTAGAGGTCTACCAAAGTTTGTTGTAGTTCTTTCAGAATATAAACTTGCAGCACACTAGGGTTGCAGGTTCGGTATCGGTATCACCGCAACTCGACTTTTTAGCGAGAACGAGATTGAGAACGAAGTGAATCGGCAAACCCGATACCGAAGCTGCAATCCTTCTGCACTCATCCAAGATCTATTGATGGAGGAAGATGCCCTGTACTTTTCTTCGCCATTTACACCACTTTTATTCATAGGAAATCGACAGCCTCTCAGCACTGTTGAGACGGATCTAATA
This sequence comes from Pristionchus arcanus, assembly GCA_900490705.1. Taxonomy (NCBI): domain Eukaryota; kingdom Metazoa; phylum Nematoda; class Chromadorea; order Rhabditida; family Neodiplogasteridae; genus Pristionchus; species Pristionchus arcanus. Next base: position 218,793 of record LS486448.1, read on the forward strand.
CAATGGACGGATAATCTACTGGAGAAAGTGAGTCACCTTTTGGCTCAGAAGTTCTTCAGTGTCCGATTGCCGGTATTATTCTTTTGCAATCTCGAATAAAGTGTTGCATACGAGACGATAACAATTTGCACATTATCATCAATTCAGAGAGCTAGAGATCTCGGAATCTTGCCTCCAATGAGAGATGTATCCCCTGCACCGGTTCGATCTCCTAAAAAGGTACGTCTTTCACAATCTCCTTCTTTCCTTTCCATTAAAGTCAACAGATCAATATTCTCAGCAAATAAAGATATTTTTGGGATCTTGATGCAAACCTATACAAGCCATTAAATCTATACATCTATACAAGCACGCCGGCCGGAAGACATACTTCTTTTTGTGAAGAAGTTATCGCCCATAGGTCGCCATAGGACCATAGGTCGCCGAAAGGGACAGACCGAACGCAGAATTGGCTTGGGGTGGCAGAGCCCGCCCTAGCGAGGAAAATGCCTAACACCTTTATCGAATTCAGCGCCAGCCACAGCGACGAGTCGCGCCTGGCAGTCGTGTCCCCCACACTACGACCGACGATTCAACTGAACCAGCCCATTCGCCTAAGAAGGCAAGAAGTGATCGATATTCGCATACACATGATAAAGATTGTTGCAAACAAACATTGAAGAAAAATAAACGAAGAAGTTCTATGTTTCAGAAGCAACAGAAAGTAGAAGTGCCCCCCTCAACAAGTAGCCGAGGCGAATCATCCGCGTCCTTCAGTGTCGAGGTGATCTTTGCATAATAATATTTATGCTATTTCGATGAAATAACGGTGAAACAAAGTAAAAATAGTATTAGAATGGAACATGAGTACAATAATTTTCTTGATCATTCTGCCCAATGTATATATATTTTCACTATTTTAGTCGCTTCCAAGCACAAGTACAGCTGTCCGACCACGAATCCCCGATGGTTGGCGAGGTATCGGCGTCAAAAGGGAGTTTGACGAGGACAATATCGAGGATTCTCGCGACCCTTACGACCAACCCGGTCCGTCAAATGCTGTGATGCCTGGGGAAATAGACTCGTGTCCAGGTAAATGTGATTAATTTGGTTTTGTTCTCGAACCTCCATCAATGAAATTGAAATGAACCGGAACTTTATGTTTAATTTACGAGTGCAATAAAACATGAGTTCAGATGATATCGCGATACTCGATGATGAAGATTCGCAATCCGACAGCATCGAATGGTTGGATGATGCTGGAAACGTCATTGGTCGGCAGGTTGGGAAGCTCACATATTGTGGCTATAGGCATTATGAAAAAAAATCGGATGATTGTTATTGTACATCCGGATGGATGTGAAACAAAAGGAATAATAAACGAAAAATTTCTTCCTAACCAGAAGGTTCCTAAAGCTATCCGAACGATATAAATTCAAACTTTCACATTTTGACTGTATTATTATCTATATATTTTCAGCCGACGTTTTCCGAGGGGTCTAGTATGGGCAGAAGTAATGATTCTCCCTTCAATGGAGAAACAAAGAAGGTTGGCAGAAAGAAGGGAAAGAAGAAGGTTTTGCTGCGGTGCTACATGGATCCTGAGGAGGCGTTAGTTTTCTCCACATTCATTTGTTTTCATCACTACACCGGCCCTTCTTGAGCCAAAATTAGGGATGTTCACAACAACATATCCTCACAAAACGTCAATTGAAAAGCGGTTGCATAAATAAATTTATATTCAGAGCCCAGCAGAAGCTGCGGTATCAGCAAGACGCAACGGTCAGGAACCTGCTGAGGAAACTGGAGAAGGAGAGACGGGAAAGTGAGACCAATCCCTTAGTGAGAATGCCCGAATGCAATCAATGTTGCAGGAGGTGAACAAAGTGTTGTGATCAAGATGACGTTCACGAAGAACGACGATGCATCTTTGAAGGTAACAATGAGATTATCTATTCCTCGCATGCTTATCTTTATAGCTATAATGTGTTTGCGAAAATCGATTGCTTAGCCAATTGAAATGAGAGACATACAATTTGTTGAAAAATCAAAGATTTTTTCAGCGTCGCGTGAACCGAATGTACAAATCACTGCACAAGAGGGGAGATCTGGTGGAGGAAGAGGAAGATGCAAGGAAGAAACCGAATGGAAAAGCAACCAGGAGGAAGTGGGGCACGAAGTATGAAGGGAAGACGATTCAGGGCAATCACAAGAAATATATCATCGTAAGTTTTATTGATTTATTGATTAAAAAAATGTTTGAGAAGATCGGTTAATATACATCATCTCTTTGCAGGAAGGCTTCCCCTTCAGCACTCCCAGAAAGGCAGACGGCAGTGTGTCCTACAACCTCGTCACTGTGGTATGAATTGAATATCATTTTTGAAGGTACTTTAAATAAGATGATTAGGAATTTTAATGCTATCAGTACGCAACAATAGATGTTGGAAGTTAAAATATTTATTTATTCAATGATTTCGAGATAATCAATCGGCTGCTCATATGTTTTCGTGCGATAGTTTTCTTTACAGAATTATATTCTGATCTAGAATCTCTAGCTTGAAAAGTTGATTGGTTCATTGATATCGAGACAACTAAACTGTATAATTTACAGATGGACGACAGTCAAGGCCCCCTCGAGTGCTATGCTACTCGGCAACCTACGGTGATGGTGCATGATGGAAATGGAATGGCAGTCGAGGAGCAACGCAGAAAGGTACATTACCACTTAGAGTTTGCTAAACTCCAGATTCACTCTTGTGCTATGGGGATTGATGCAGGAAGCAGTAGCACCAAAATCAAATCTGATGTCATCCAATCGCATTTCTTTCCTAAAGGAAGCCTTTCTTGTCTAGTCTCTTCCCAGCAGTAAGCCTTATCCTTTTTTTTATTTCTAAAACCATGTATCTGATTAATTAAGAATCCCGATCCCGCCTACACCTTCATCGCTACCAACGAGAAGGAGGAAAGCCCGCAGGCCGAGCATTTACGAGAGAAGGCGAAGAGATGCACGGTGAGAATTCTCTTGCTGGAATTGATTAGGGAATCATCTCCCATGATCCAGTCCATGTGACAGGCAATGTGACAATTATTCTTGTCTGATCACTAGAAAACAGGGAATCAAACATTCCGGATCCCCGGTTTCTCAAAGAACTCATTATCAGTTCTCAATAGAGCTGAGAAATAACACGCCGTCTCTTCATTTCCCACACTCTCTCGTCGATCGAGCGGGCGAGAGAGTGTGCAAAATGAAGAGACGGCGGTATCATTTCTCGAGCTTTAGTTCTCAAGCGTGAATTCTTAAATGGAACATTCCCTTCCAGGTCAAGTGTCAATGCGAGGGCGTCTGTCGGCTCGAGACATGTGCGTGCATGCAGCAGTCTGTCTATGTGAGTGAATGCCTCAATCTTTGTTCTGAATGATTACTCTAGTCATTCCCAAATAGGCACAAGATTCAAAGTCATTGGAAATGGGTTAATGCACCGGGAGTCGATCTTCGGAAGCCCCGGGTTCTACATCCGCTCTGTGGATTAAAGAAGGCGTCCCACGAACCGAACGGGCGATTATGCAAAGTGAGGAATGAGAGAGAGCTCGTTGCCTGCATTTCAGGGTCCCTTGGAACGCAGCCAACTGCTCATATCTCAGTTCAAAAGAAATTTGAAAACATGGGAGTTTCGAAAGTGTTATCGGGTAGCCACCGCCCACAAGCTCACATCGAGAACTCAGTTAGCCAGATATTCGTGGGACACCTTCTTTAACCGTCTGCGTTCCCTGATGAAAGTGTATCCATTGCAGCAAGACGGCAAAGTACAGGAGGTGCTGATCACGGACACAAAGTGGATGGTGTACGAGTGCTGCGCTGATTGCCATTGTCAGAGGAGGAAGGAGCTGTGTCCGTCGATTGTGAAGTATCGAAAGCTCAAGTGAGTCAAGTGGAAGCTCGTGTATGGTGTATCACAGCGTGTATCACACTCATTTTCGTAAGTCATATTTCATCTTAAGATTCCATCTCCTCCATTTCACCAACATGGGCTGGGCACTTCGCGTAATGGAGCCAGTGGAGAGAGGTAATAACATATTTGAACGATTGTAATCATCAATTAGGTTCTGTCCATTTTTTTAATTCTACGAAAATCAGAAGTATTATTTCAGGCGAGCCGATCGTCGTATTCACTGGCATCTACGAGACTGAGATCACAGAGGAGAACAAGGACTGGGCGTACACTTGCGCTGATTGTGCGGAGCCATGGATGAGGAAGTTCTGTGTGAGTAACTCGCGCAAAGACGCGCTTAGGGGGGCTACAAACACGCCAAGACGATAAGACGCGCTCCGATACAAATTATTATACAGAAGACGCAATGAGAACCTTCCGAGGGGGAAACAACGGCAACGCAATAATCAAAATTCTACTAAAAGCAGAAAACCGTCCCGTCCCCTACTCGTCAAAAGGAGAAGGCGCCAGAGCCCTTTCCCAACCCAACCCCCTCTCCCACAATTGTAACATCTGTGCGGATAATTATCTATCTAAAAGGCTGATTTCAGGGTATCGACGACGATGAGGCGTACATGCTTCTTACTCCCCAGCACAAGGGAAATTCGGCAGGAAGGATCTGCCACTCGAAGGCGTCCAATTCCGAATTTATGAAGTTGGTGCAAATGAAACTAGTGGATTCAATAAATATCTATAATAGTTACCAATATTAGTATACCCTATCATAGCGAAATAAACTCTAAACGTGCAGTTAACTTTGGATAACGAATCAAAGCTAACACTAAAAAAATATTTTCCCAGACTCTATCGAGGAGGCGTGAGCACGTTCGAGCCCGAGTGCCTCATCTACGCCTCAGAGTACATCGAAGCAGGTGAGAATATGAAAAATGGCGCTCATTTATTATTATTATTATTATTTTTATATCCATAATCGGCCCCGAAACCATTCTGTAACCCTAGAAAAAAATAGATGGACAACTGAAAGCTAGGTTTGATCCCTGTGACCTCAATCTTTATCATTGAAAACAATGACCACACAATCAGATGACCTCTGGTGGCTCGATTATGTTTATGGTTTTGTGAGCATTGTGTATCGTGCTAATTGAGTGCTACTATTGCGCATTCTAACGAACAAAAAATCAATAGACTTTCAGGCGACCTCTTGTGGCTCGATTACGGGGACGCCTTCTGGAGCGAGTCACCGAACAGAGAGTGCTTCTGCACACAGGAACTGTGTCACGATGAAGAGATGAATGCATGGCTGAGGACGCTGAGCAAGACTCAGGTCGGTTATTCGTATTTTTTACTAGCACGATCCAAAATTGATTTTACTTGGTCCTTTCTTTAAAAATTTGGTAGGTATGAGTACTGCAAAGCTGTATCACACTCAGCAAATAGTCCTTAAAAATGTCATTGGCCTGTATCACACTCACAATCAGCAAATATTTTCGTGATAACAGACGAAAGCGAATACAATAACAACGAAACATTCTAGCTCTTCCACGTTCTCAAGTCACGCGAAGGCAGGAAGAGAAGAAGAATCCAAAAAGTAAGTGTATTTTGATTAATTTTGATATATATAAAATATATCTTTTTGATAAAATATCAATTTTATATTCAGAGCCTGCAAGTGGCAAACGAAGATGAAGGAGATGAAGAGATCAATGTAGAGGAATTTATGTAATATTTATTTTTGTGCTTGTCGATCAATTATGCATCTCATAACTATTTTCACTCGTTTAGAAATTGTTCTTTCTTATCTTTTTCTGAGTTTATCTAGTGATTTCAGTTAGTTTTACCTATACATTTTTTATCATTTTGTTTATCCATAACATTGTGTGCCTATAATAATTGATCTGATACTACTTACCCCTACCAGAGTACCTCGTTAAACATACAATTTACTTTTCCTATTCGTTCAAAATCGTTCAGATTTTTTTTCAGATTTTCTTTGTTGTCTGGAAGTTTTATTTTTATATTCATGTTCTCATGTTTATACCACCCTATTGTGTGCCTTCAAACTATGATCTTATACTACCTGCCCCAATCAGAGTACACCTTACCTCGTTACATATCTGTAATTACGGAACCATTTGCGTTTTTTTTCAGGATCTTCTTCATTTAGTAATTAGATAATGCAAATTCGAATTACTATATTCCCACGAACTTTCTCCATCTCACCACTGGTTCACCACGCTTTAATGAACCAGGTTTCAATTAATAAAATTGTTCAAGTTTTTCCGGAAAGTTTCGGATAAGATCTAAAACACCACATTCTTTCATTGATACCGTCACGATTGCTATCTTTCGTTTCTTTTAGCCCTACCAAAAGAGCTCCCCTCTGCTACAAAGAAATAAAGAGCTAAACATGTTTATCGACAAATATTGAACAATCGCAACTCTTCGGCAAGGACTAGATGATGACTAGATTCGTTGGTACACTTCTTTGGGGCATGGGGAAAATAAAAGATCAAAGATCAAAGATCAATGGAGTGACGATGCGACGAACATTCTTCGCTTCTTCTGTTCTGCCAGAATCGACGCCAATGTCTCGCTCTGGTAGTTTACCTGCAATATTTGGGAAAATCTTTGTTTTTTTCAATTAATTTCAGACTATTCTCACAAATTTTGATTTCTTTTATTGGAATGCCGATCAGAAACGCGAAACTAGGGTAATTGTCAACCCCTGTGGATACTGTAATCCTACGAATATTGTAGATCTTACCCGCACGTTCCGCCTCTCACAGCAGCAGCAGAACATTGTTTGAAGGCGATCGATGAGCCGCGCGGCGAGGATACGGTAGTACCTGAGGGACACGTTAGTTTGCGATCGACAACTGATTTTCTATGCCTAACAAAGTAAGTGAAAGTCGACTCGAATTAATAATTTGTTCCGCGAATATTATTATACATAGAGTACTCACCTCACTAAACACAGATTGAACAGGCAAAAGTAGAGCGGGAACAGATGGTACAGCCACTTGCCTATCTGCAAACAACCATCTTTAAAAAAAAGAAACCCTGCCCCTCTTCTCGTTACTAATGAAAAAGAGAGGAATCTCGATTCTTCATCCGTAATGATTAGAACTAGTAAAATGTAACGGTTTCTTCAAGTCCATCGATTTAATATTACAATGCAAGGACCCAGCGGAAAGGCCGGTAAGGAGTTCAAAGATCAAAGATCAAATGATAAATCGCAACTCACCCTGAAATTCCACTCGAGAAACTCCTTGACCGCCTCATCTCCCTGCACAGACCCGGTGGAGATGGAGAATGCGAAGTTGACCTGTTGGTAAAACTGCTTTTCTTTTGCTACAGTCGGCACAATTTCATGTTCCTCGTCGGCTAAAGTTATCATGAATTTACAACTGGTGGAACACTCGTTAATTTTCATACTCTAGCCAAAACACATTGCCACTAGGGATGGCGAATGAAGAAAAAAATTGCACTCTTCATTCTCCCTCACAAGGGATGGCGGTGCGGCGTCATTCTTCATAAAGAGGAGGGCGAATCGGTCACCTCTTCATGAAGAGCTTGGTCAAAGTGCATCGTTTTCAGTCGTTTTTCTTTCGCTATTGCATGAATAACGGGTGGCACACTCACATACAGTATTTTAATACCCCGAAATAAGGTTTGGAGTAGAGTTTCGGGGCGCCTGTGGATCGAGAAATGTAACAATAAAACAGTCAATCTATGAAGCTGAATCATGCTTTTTGGCCTTCAAAAGAGTTTATATAATGTCTTACCACAATCGGTAAAGTCTAAGCAATATTTCGACCATTTTTAAAACCTACAAAGTCTCAGAAGATGAACCAGTTGTCAACGAAACCTGATTGGGACAAATTATGGTATGCAAATTATAGCGCAAGCTATAGGTAAAGGGGCTGGCATGTTCATGCCAAAAAATCAGATCGATATCTCAATTGGTAGGCTATTTATGCGTCATTCACTAAAAGCTCTTCATGAAGAGGTAGCACAGCCGGGTCATTCTTCATGAAGAGCAAAATGAGAGGGAGAGAAAATGGCCTCTTCATTTCTCATTTTTCTCTTCATTCGCCATCCCTAATTTCCTTCACTGGCGGGATGATACGGTAGCGATGAAGTGACAATATCGTAATCGTCAACTGGCACGAGCCTTACCTCCAACAGCTTGAAGAAGAAAGCAAGACGCATCGATAGGTCGAGAATGAGGATGAGCAGGTTGACACGGGGGAACGACCTGAAACATGAATCCGTCCATTTTTGAGTCCAAGATAGCCGACATGTTGTCATTAAAAGTCTTGTGGGCTTGCACAATATCTCAACCGTTGGGGCGCTCAGGCATCTCAAACAATAAGAAAGGTAAAGTTGAAAATAGAGGTTAACGATCGTAGGAAGTTCTAGAAGGGACCTACCGGTAAGACCGGCGATAATGGGTAAACTAGAAATAAATATTTAAAAGCCACCTGCTCAACGACGAATTCATTCTCGGCTCGAATGCATGTGGAGGTGCAGTCTTCGTTGAGGAGATGAGCAGAAAGAGGAAAGACAGAAGGTGAGGCACGATGAGAAGGCAGATTCTGGAAAATAAAGGTATTGATTCTACATCGACAATTGTTGGACGGGCACTCCGGTAGGACCGATTGCTCGATCATGTAATGAAGTGCTAACATAGCGTTTTCTATAAAAAAATACCAACCTTGTGAATAGCGCAGTTTCCGATCCCATGAGCGATGCGAGCACGCGCTGGTCGAGAATCACGCCTGGAATTGTTTATTTTATCACATTTCGTGAGTTTGTTCTGCAATTATCTGACACTTACCTCCACAGACAGTGAAGGCATGGTTCAATTGGCACTGTTATAAAAAAATCAAAGCTTCGCTACGATAAATCGAAGAAAATACCTGAATACAGCAGTGTCGATATCAGCAACAGTGATGGGAAGCACGACGAGTCGAGGAAAGGCGAGTAGTCCGTGAAGAGGTTGAGGTATCTACAAAAAAAAATAATTTTAAATCGAGAATCTTTTCAGGATGTAACGATGAACTATGAGAGACTTCTGCAACAGTTACCAAACTGTGATCTTAGTTCGAATGTGCTAGATTCCAAATGACGTCCACTCGTTTTCACATGTGATCTTTGATCTTTGATCTTTGATCAAGAGAACTCACCGATCCAACGAGATCCCGAACAGCACCATTCCCGATAGGAAGATGCCGTTGTCGATGATTTGAGTGAGGAAGACCTCCTGTCAATTGAAAAAATTGATACACTTTTTAAATTGAGATATCCTCGACTTTTTTGCCAAATGTGTTTCAATGTCATCGCAAATTGCGAGTGAGTTGTTTGCGGTAGTTGAAATCGCGGACGCCGTTCAATTAGCAACTAAAAAAAAACTATCTCAAAGTGTCGGATCACCCACGTCTATTAGGTTTTAGATTTCCCCCCATTTGATTAAAGGCTTTTGACCAAAAAATCCTTCCTCTAATACCAATACTCGCTCTTGGTGCTTTCAATGCAACTTCACTGATCGCATTCAATTATGTTTCATAGGCGATACATAATGCTAGTGAATGGATCTCTGTGATTTTACCCCAGTGCCGTCTTGCCAAATTATTGCAACAAAAAGTTGAATGATTTAACCTCAATCCCCACTCTCGCCCAGGGCGCTGTTCTCTCCAGCATTTCCGAGGCCGATTCTGACGGTTGCCAGAGATCAAAGATCAGCGCTAGAGCGATCCAAGTAAGGGAGAAAAGAATGTTGAAGAGAAGCAGGAGCATGACGGATATGCGGATTCTGAAATGTATAAATAAATAGAATTCGCTCAAATATGTTTCAGAGTGTGATTTAACAGTAGATCTCGGATATTTAGATAATAGCATTGAAGAGGATATTGGTACCAAATGAACTATTATAAATATCGAAATATCCAACAAGCATGAACTACCCCCCCCCCCCCCCCTTCAGTATCCGATCCATGAAGTGTCTAGTTTGGATGGGCTAATTTTCAGTTTAACCCCACAAACTCCAATAATTTACCCACTTCATTACGTTCCTCTTCGTTTTCTGCATAGCCAGGGCAGCAAAGAGGAAAAGATTGACGAGGAGGGAAATGGAGTGAATCAGGAGCAGGAAAGCGGTCTCCCATAGCGAGGATGAGGTGGAGATGAAGGTGGTGTTTCTGAAATATGGGAATCCTAAGGATTGATATCTATCAGAAAAATTCCCGGGATGTCACATTCAAAAATTTTTAAATTTCTTTTAAAATGTAGGCTGATGGTTTCGAAGTTCAAAATGTGTTTCACATTGGTGTTATCATGCAAAGCAAAAATTTGAAGCCAATCGTTGCACATTGCATTCATAAAATAACTCAAAAATAGACGAAAGAAATAAGGACCTCTCCATATTTCTGCCCATCAGCAGTCCGGAGATCCAGACAACTTGGTGCGGTGAGGACATCGATCTGGAAAATATATGAGTAATCTTTGAAAAGAAAAATGTTATTGAACAGAAAAATGGGGAAGAAAGGCCTGAGTTGATCGGAAAAAAATCATAGTATTTTAACAGAAGGACCATGATAAATGAACATGGCCTCTTCAGAGCATCACTTAGTGTTGGAATCTTTGTTTTCATAATCAGTGAGACAAGGAATGCGGTGCTCAAGAGTCATCGCCTCAATGCATTGGTGACACCAAAAACATGCGATACTAAGAGCAAGTCGAGCAAATGTTTCCAGATCCATGCGCGCTAAGGTAGTGTAGATCAAAATCGCTCACGATTCAGTGAGGATCGGGGGTAAATGAAGAGAGAGAGAGGACAGGATAGCCAGGGAGCGAGCGCAATTATTGCTTGCCCCTTTCTCTCTCGCTCGCAATCGAGTAAGCATACCAGTGATGCGCTAGTGAGAGAGTAGGAAGGGATTGACCCGAATCACCTCCCTGAGGGTGTTTGTTTCGCGGTTTAGCAGTGTTTAATAAGCAATATCCTCGCTCAGTTGGCGATCGAACACTCTCCTACAGGGGTACACTATTTATAAACGAAAAAAAGTAACCAAAAATCATTTAGCGATTGAAATTTATCTACACTATCGAACGAAATACCCAAATCTGGTATGAATGAGGTGAAAAATGAAGGCAACAGTCCACAGATCCTGGCGGATGGAAAATTCAAAAACAATGGGAAGGATCCCCTTGCGCGAGGGCACTAATTATGCACGGAGATGATCCATCTTTCTCTATCTTTCTCTGACTCTCTCAAAATCCCATGATCTCTCGCTTTCTCTAACCATTCATAGATCATGCACTGTGGGACAGTGGGAGGGCAGGTGGTGGGATTTGGAAAGAGGAGGGGGAATAGTAAATAATTAGAGACTGAGAATAATGACGCTCTCCGGTTCACGCACTCTCTCGCGTTTCTCTGACCGGCGAGAGATCAGGCGAAATGGAGAGAGCAGAGATGGGATAGTGAGGTCAGCGGATGAGGACTCGGAGGGCACTGTTTATTGATAGGACATTGTTCCAGAGGAGGGGGTATTGTGATACAAGTGGCAGGCATAAGAATGGAGATAAGTATGAGAGAATTCTGGATGGGAATTATATGCAAACAAATGTACATGGTCACTTTCATAAGATCAAGTTTGTTCTCTGGATAGTGTCAACAGTGAAACTGAACGGATTCTATAAACAATGAAATAGAGTTCGGAAGGGGGGTGGATAGACCAATTGCAATATTCTTTCAATAATCGCATCCACATATGATAGAAAGTGTTCGGGATAAGTGGAGATAATTGCAGTACCAGGCGAGGTATAGTAAATGGCAAATACAATTGCAGGTATAAATGCCAGGGAGCCATACGAAAAACCACGGAGTTGCGGGAACTCTATTAAATGCTACTTTAGTGTAATTATTAGATGAACAAATTCGCAAAATAGTAACACGGCTTTGCAAGCAGCATCTCGCGCTCAGCTGAGAGGAAAACTAATGCTTTCCGAGCAGAGTCTAGAGAATACCCTAGAGAGCCAAAAAAAATCTAATAGGTGAGACCTCATCATCTGTACTCAAGTTTGTGCAAGAGTAGCAAGAAAATGGGCGATGAACACTAATGCTTTCGGAGCAGAGTCTAGGGGGGATAATTGGCGGTACGCGCGAGTTCACTGCCAATGGCAGGGACGGAAAAAGAGGTGGTCCAGTTACCGAAAGGGAGTATAGATGACAGGTTGGTTGCGCAATGGGAGATGGTGTCTGAGCTCTTTAGATGTTGAATAGATGCTTCTAATGAGTATTAGATACTCATTCACCTCGCAGTACAGTGTGGTCTGGCAAGTCACCGAAAGGGAGTAGAGATCGCGGATATAGGCTGGTTGCGCAATAGATATGTGTCCGAGCTCTATGAGTGATGATCATGAACTGCACTAAGTGACATTGTATTGGCATTGTATTGTGAGATGATGAGCTAAGAGTGTGATGAGGGCCAGTTCCGCAATGGGGTGGCACTATTCAGAGTAGACAATGAGTTACGATTGCACTAGTCTCTATTTTGTTTGCCGAGCTCATTCGTGCTCTAATGATAGCTCTATGAAAAGCAATTTAGCAAAAAAAAGCACAGTGGAAAATTACAGGAAACGTGGGTGGAGAACATTATTAACATGACGGCATGTGCGAACTATTTTCGAAATCATCTGAAGAGGAGGGATGCAATTATTACGAAACTAGTGTAGCAGATAGAAGGGCTAATCGTGACCAAGCGGAATTAGTCGGAATTATATAGGAAGAGCCTCTGCCGACATCTCTAATATCCGCAGGCTTTACAAGAAGTTACTCTACTTATTTCACGTGATCTCTCTCCGGTCAGAGAGGCGAGAGAGCAGGGGGTGCGAGGAGAGTCACTGCAAAGCCATCCCTACTCTAATGTCCGGAGGCCAGATGCTAAACAGCAGGGGATCGCTGATGCTCTTAGCTTTTACAAGCTAAAATTAAAAAAACAGGCATTGAGGAAAATTGCGAGGCTAACTATTAAGAAAACACGTCAAATATTCCGAGGTTAATGACAGTAATTTGCCGACTAAATGAGAAAAGAACAGTATTGGAAAGGGAGTACTTGACCCCGCATGGTTCCAACAGCAGGGTGCCAAGTAAGATGGATTAGGAGGAATCCCAACTCTCTCAAATCCTACTGTTCTCTCATCTCTCTTACCAGCCAGAGGGTGCGAGAAGGGAGGAGAGGCGCGGTGTCTTTATCTCAAGGGAAATCTCAGGATCGCGGCAGGGTGTTCTGGAATGTGCTAGACTCATTATTCCCCCTCCTTCCAATCATTTTAAAAAACTTCTGCGAAATACTGAACAGATGGAACCAATTCGAGAAAGAAGAATGAACGAACTGGTTTACACACAAGCAAACTTTTCTTGACCATGAAAATCTTATTTTTGAAAAAAAATAATAAAAAAATTATTTGCCATGAGCCTCAATGGAAGTTGTCCCATTCATTATCTGGGATCTATGTTGTTTTCATTCGAACAATAATAATTCATTCGAATCATAAAGGCTTTATCATCGCTTTTTACTGCTCATACGCAACAAATATGTGTGTGTTCGAATTAGATGGGTATGTTGTTGCTGTTGTTATTGTTTTCGAAAATCTTTTGTACATACAATCAACTGAATGGGCGGCTTTTCCTGGAACAAAATGGGGCGAGTTCAATTATGGGCGTGGCTTGGTCATAGTCTAGCACGGGGATAAGGAGGATGAAAAGTGTGTTGAAAGGGTGTTTATTAAGCACCAATTAGGACCAAAACACACGATAAAAGGCACTGATAGGGAAAGGGAGAGGTTCAGGGAACAGAAAGTATAAGAAGAAATTAAGAACAGATGCAAACTGAACGGGCCCGTATTGTGCGTGAGATTGGGAGGGGAAAAGTGCTTGTGGAAACTCAGGGAATCGGGGCTTTTTCACGGCGGAAAAAGCGACGATTCGGAAACGAAGAAAAACAGAAAAAGTGGTGGAGAGGTGAGTGAAGTGATCAAGCGATCCGTGTCTCGGGCGGGAACGGCAGCGAGATGGTGCGCGTGTGCGGCGGACGCGACGCGTCGCGTCCGGGCGACGCACGCGACGCGGACGCGTCCGAAGCGTCCGACGCCGCCTGCCGCCTAATCGTGCGTGTCGGCGTACGGGAGGTCCTCGACCATGAGCTTGATCGGCTCGAGCGGCCGCTGAAATAGAGAAAGTGCCATCATCTGGCGTGTACTCCTAGACTTTGAACAGTAACAAAATAGCCATATAACTATGCATTTGGCTACTTTTCAAAGCCTACTCTTTGGTAGAGTATACGGCTAATCGTCTCTTCATCGCACGCAATCTCTCACCGATGGCCAGAGAGTATGCGAAACGGAGAGCTCCGTATCGAGATAATCGGTTGGCGATTCAGGGGTTGCACTACTGCTGCGGGACTCGAAACCGCCCTGAATTGCCAACCGCTCCGGTATTTTTCCCAATGGGACCCCAGGACAGTGGCGCCACTGGGAAAATATACCAGAACTACTAACGGGACAGTGTGTGTGCTTTTCAATATCATTCGCATGCAAGTGCTCACGTGCAAGAGTGCTCAAACCAACGTCAAATTCAAAATCAATATTGAAAACAAAAGGGGGCGGGGCCTAGGGTACGGTAAGTTCATAGGGCTACTTTCTGGCTGAGTGGCGGGGGCGTTGCGGCCTGAGTGATCAGCATCGGATTGGGTACGGTAGGATGGGCGTTGGGTACGGTAGTCGCCCGAGAGGAAGGAAATGAGTCGTTCATTCCGCGTGATTCGTCCGAGGAATCGTGGTCCACCGCGGCCGGCGCCGCGCCGCCACCGAACGGCTGCAATAGGTACGGTAGGTGTACGGTAGGTTCGGATGGGTCAGGACATGGGTCAGATAGAGGACTCGGTAAATGATAGAAGAGAAGTTATGTGGAAGGATCGGATTGGAGGGTCAAATAGATACTGGTAAAGGATAGTTGAGAAGTTTCGTTATAAGCCTTTTAGTAGGACTGATTAAAAGCTAGAGAGATGTGTAGTAAAGGATAGCAGAGAGGTAACGCCAGCTTGTATGGGAAAGCCTTTAGAAATGATAGGAAAAGGAGTTACGGAAGAATGTGGGGGAGGCCACTCGAACACCCTCTAGAAACTCAAAGAAATAGCACAACGACGACGATTAGGGGCAGGCAAAAACCTACGTTATTATGCGCAGCGATGCTGCCTAGCCAGTTGGGGTTTCTGAGAGGGTAGAAGGGTGAAGTAGCGTTAGAGGGAAGCTTGCTACGTGGGATCTGTCAAGTAGACAAGTACTGTTCTACAGAGCCGGAAATCGACAAGGACCAGGAAGTACCGAGATCCGGCAAATAGGCTACCGTACGGTATTTCCCAGATTTCACAGTAGGACCGGAAAATTCAGTTGAGGGCCGGCATATAGGCAATCGTACGGTATTTCCCGGATCTCAAGATTGGGTAGGGAAATACAGTAGAGATCCGGCACATAGGCTGATGTATGGTTTTCCCGGATCTCAAGATTGGACCGGGAAATGCCGAGTGAGCCGGAAATTGGGCTACCGTACCTTGTAGGTGTTCATCGTGCCGTTGGGAGTGGGCTTCTGGTGGCGATGGTCCTCAGGCGACTGCAATCGGGGATATTACCGTAACCCTAGAGTAGTCAGCCTAACAATAATAATCTGAAAATCAATGGAAGTCTGTCAAAAGAAGAACGGTTCCGGCTTTCATGATCTGCGCGAAGTTTCCGATTCTGGTTACAACGACATAGCGTCTGATTATGATAAAATTGAAAAAAAGATAATGTTCAAAAATGAAAGACCCTTTGTATCCCAGAATAATATCGTAGCCAAAAGTAATAAAATTCAACCTCACCCCTCTCGTATCGTGCATCTTCTTCTCCTCGATTGAATGGTGAGAGAATGTGGACTTGGGCCGATCCCACGGCTCCGGACCGTACTGTGACTGAAAACATTTTGCGTTGGTTTACTACCTTGAAAGGTCATCAATTTTATTGAAAATCAAAGATCATATGACAAATCCTTCGGATTTTTTGAATCCATATTTTACCGATATTTTTTTGTTTAATACTGTGTAGCTTTTTCAACGATTCCGAGCTGGAATTTTCTCCAATATCCCTAGCGTACCTGGTAGTTGTAATATCGCGGGAGGGTGGCGTTGTGGGGTCCTTCTTCATGGTGGCTGCAACTGCATGCATGTTTAGCATTTAGATTTCGGAATTTTGATTTGCAAACTACTCTAATCCAACGAATCGCTGTGCTACCTTATTCCTATCCTTCCCCATTCCAACTTTATCTCAAAGAGTACTCACTGTCTCGACAGCTTTCTCCTTCTCCTTCGTCCGTGCGCGAATCGCAGCAGCAGGAATCCTATCACTCCGATTGCTGAGAATTAAATTATTAATTTTACTTAAATTTATTATTTTTTTATTTGTTATTTTGAGCGAATTACGCAACCTCATTGATAGGAGATGGAATTCAGATACATAGTGTGAAACACATTTGAGATTACTCGACCAAAAAACATCACGCACTCAAATTTCGAATCTTTTTCGTGCAGATTACATCAATCATGAGCTCGATAGATTTACAATTGTGTGAATGCTTTGCGAAATTTTTTTTCATCTACACAAAATGTGCACCTGAAATCGCGACCAATCCAAGTGTCATGTTCCTCAGATCCATGATGTAGTTCGTCATGCGGTGCATGTCATCGGCAACCTGAAAATAATTTCAGGTTTTTTTTATATTTATATTTTCTTTTAATATCTATTATTATTTAAATGCCCTAAATTAACTTAACGAGTTACAGCGGCACTAAAACGGAAGAGAACTTTATAGTCGCGGCACTGTTATTTCAGAGAACCGAAAATAATGCTCATTTTTGGAATTTTTTATTCAATTTCGCTCGCTATATTTGCTTTCATTTGGCAAATAGGTACATGATTGCAGCCTACATCCGACAAATCTGCGCCGTTCCCCACTCGAAATTCCATCTTGAATATCACTCAGATTTTCCCAAGAGTTTTCGCTCAGGGCCTAAAAGAGGCCTGCCTCTTTCCTGAGTAAGTCTATTAGCCATGTCTCCTTCTCTTCCCTGCCCGCAGGCAAAGTTTTGTCACGCACCCTTAGCTTCTCTCGCAGCAAGTTGCCCCTCCGTAATGGAATTACTAAAGAATATAAAAAAAATTTGTCTGTCCGTCTGTTTGTCTGTTTGTCTGTTTGTTTGTCTGTTTGTATGTTTGTCTGTCACGCCCAAATTTTTTTTGCTCATATCTCGGCTTAAAACGATCGTACACCCGTCGGACCTTCACCAAACAACTTCTCATGAAAAATAAATTTCAAAAAAAATCGATAATTGATTTCGTCATCATTATGCAATAATCCGTTTTTCGCACCGTTCGCGCCGGAAACTCAGCCAAATCGATCGTGCTTGGCACCACACTACTCGTTATCAAAATTTTTAAAAAATCGATAATCAATTTCGTCATCATTATGCAATATTGCGTAATGATGATGCAATATACCGTTTTTTGCGCCGTTTTCGCCGGAAACTCAACCAAATCAATCGTGCTCGGCATCAAACTTCTCGTAAATAAAATTTTCAAAAATTTCGTCATCACTATGCAATATGACGAAATACTTGTTTACAAAACTATTTTTCGCTCCGTTTTCGCTGGAAATTAGGCTGAATTTATTAAGTAGTTAGGTGGAACGCATTCACGCTTGCG
>LS486448.1:237116-247151 GCA_900490705.1 Pristionchus arcanus
CTTGAGACCGAGAGCGATCCGGAAAACATTTATTATGTAGCCACTAAGTATGTTTGCAAATTACTGGTATGCGATTGCGAAGCGTTCGCATATTACCGGGATAACCCGGCGATGCGAAGCGCTTGCAGATGACTGGGATAACCCGGCGACATCTAGCCAGCGAGCGAGCGAAGCGAGCGTAGCTGGCTAGTTATTTTTGCCGAAAACAGACCCTCTTCTAAAATTTGGCAAAATCTCACGTTCTCATATTTTCCGAACGAAAAAAATTATTTTCGAAGAACAGAACACTGCGCCAATAACATACGCTAACAAATCGCTCCCTGGTTCCCGAAAATAGCAAATGACTTTCGAAAAACAGGGCCAATTCCCCCGCAGATTGCTCGTTTTGCTCAAGGGTGAACATTCGGCGGGCATGATTTGTGTTGATGTAGGGGTGTCTGATTGTCTCTCCATTTTGAGTGCTCTATAGCCGGGCAGAGAAGCGAGAGAGCACGCAAAACGGGGAGAGTGCTCCCCATTCGAGAGATTTCCCTTGAGATCAGGCGCGCGCCGCTCGAAATATGCCAGATTTCAGCAGAAATGGCCTCAAAGGGGCAAAGGCGGTGTAGATATTAGCCCAGATAAAGGCGGTGAGAAACGACGTGCCGATAGGTGATATGTCATGCGGCGGCGGCGGCGGCGCTAAAAGCGCGCGCTTTCGGCTGAAGGCCATTCGTTACAGTAGCTTTCCTCTGAAGAATGGTACTTACCTCTTACACCTAGATACACTGATCCAGCACAATGCACCCCTGGGATTGTGTACGTCATTGTGGTTATCTATAACCCTCTCAATTCGAGACTCAAGATCTCTGAATTCTCCCACTCGGATCACTCCCACCGGGGGCCAACTTATCCCCTCCCAATCCCTCGTCCCTTCGGAGATAGAGAACGTAGTAAGAGATTGATTACAGCAGGGAGGAGGTGGGGTCGCCTTCTAGCGCTCTCTCAATTTCGCACGCTCTCTCGCCGGTTAGAGAAAGCGAGAGAGCGTGGGGGATGGAGAGACGCAGAGAAATGGGTCCATGAGGGAACAAGTGGAGAAGATGGCCACGGAAGATGAGGTAAACATCGGCAGATACTACTGACCCGTTAATTGACCCAATCGAAAAGTTGGTGAAAGCATTGAAGAAAACAGGAAAATTGGATTGTGTTTTTTCAATCATGCCTTTGAAAGAGGAATTGATCAAGACAAGACATGGCGACTTATTTGAACAGCTTGAAACACATCCGAAATGATTTTACGTTCATCGGCTTTGTCCTACATCTATCACCTTCGTCATCGTCACCCCACTTAACTAATGTCACTGATCAATAATCCACCGTACCATTCCTATCGTTGTAAACACAGTACCTATCGTACCTTGCGTATCAGGAGAAATCAATAATCAATAATCTACCGTACCTTGATGATCCGCCGGATACCTACTTCCCATAACATAACACCGAGACCTTCTACATGACAAGCATCAGGACTCTATCAACTGACTCGTAGTCGATCGCGAACTGATTATCTAGCGTACCTTTCTTATCATGGAAATACCGTACCTAGATCCAGAAGACCACCGTACTCTACCGTCCCAAAAATCAATAAATCAATAACCAAATAATCTATCATACCTTGATCATTCTCGGAATGCCATCTCGGAACAGCGCGTTCATATCCATGCCGTACGCGGGTTGGTGGTGCTGCAAAAAAAATTGATAACAAATAATATTTTCGAAAACATTGGCGAAATTCGATGCAATAATTCCACATAAGCGATAAGTTTTCTTCAAACCTGACTACCGTACCCTACTGGCAAACTGACATTTATAATCAATAACTACCATAATCCTATCGCCAATTGAACCAACCGTACCCCTCACTTACATCATTATATCCCATGTCGGGCGACGGCGAATGCGAGGAAGATGAACCCATACGCGCGTCGCAGTCGGAGGAGGCGGTCGGACGACAAAGGGGGCGGAGCCTGCGAAGTTGACATTTACTCTCTCCATTCGGCATGCTCTCTCGCATTCTCTGATCGTTCACAGAGCACGGGAAGCGAGAGAGTCAGACGAATGACAAACTCTCTCGATTCCCCGTGCTCTCTCGCCTTCTCTAACCCCTCAGAGCTCAGTTGGAGTGAGGACACGGCCTCATTACTCATTCCAGCCCCCTGGGGCTCTCCCTAGATCCTTGATCTATGGAAGGTCAGACAGGGCGAGAGAGCATGGGATTGGAGGAGAGTCAGGTCCGGAGGGAGATAAGGGGACATGTGTTAACAACAATCAGAGGCTGTCTGAGGATGTCAGGGGCGCTCTCTCAATTTCCCATGCTCTCTCGTCTTCTCTAACCGGCGAGAGAGCATGCAAAAATGAGAGAGTGAAGGTAAAAGCGGACGATTAATCAGGATGAGCAATAGCTAGTGGTGATGAGGAGCTTGAGGGGTAAGGAACTTGGAGAGAGGGGCAAGAAAATTTAGATAGCTCAAAAGATTTAAAATTGGGAATTCAATGGCGCAAGAGGCAGAAATCATTCAATTATGAACGCACCGGTTGATGTACTAACTATGAAACTCATTCAAACCCATGCGATTGGCTGAATGAAAAGGGATGATTAGAAAAATAAGCTTGAGAAGATAAGATACGGGACGAGTAAAAATGAAATGGTGTTTGGAAATAAGTTTAAAGATGTGAACACAAAATAGCGTGTTTTTCAGTTTACAATATTTTCAAAAAAATATGTTAGAACTAAAGAAGCTGAAATCGCCTCATTCCCAATGACACAGTAGAGAAACGTATTCGAACTCGTGCGATGAAACGGGCAACGATGTGCCAAATCAGTATGGGAGATAAAAAAATCAAAATAGAGGACTTGAGGAAAGAAGTAACTGCAAAGGAAGTAGAAGGAGATAAACAAGGAAAGACAGAGAGATCAATTTTTTTAAATTTTTTTTTAGCACTGGAATACGAACTGGAATCAATTAGAACCGAAAAATCGGTCGAATATCACAGCTGTGAAACGCATTCGAAGTTGATTCAGACATCAAATAGGAGAATCCAACTATGAAAGAGGGTGGGTCATGATTTATTTTTCTCGTCTCTTCATTTCATGTGGCGGTACAAGTATTTCAAAAAGTGTTTTTTTCAGAAGTTATTAATTCGATATGCAGAAAAGTGGGTTAAAGTTAAAAAACCGTCACTAAAAAAATTATAGTGGTCCGCGTTTTTTATAATGGTCCGCAAAACATTATAATGGTTCATAAAAGATAATGGTCCATGGTTATTTTTATGGTGGTCCCAATTTGGACCATTATAAATTACAAAAAAAATATGATGGTCCCAAATATGGGATATAATGGTCCATGCCGATTTCGTTGGTCCCTGCCATTTTTCCTACATTTTGTCGTTTTTTTTCATTTAAAAAATATTTTGTTGTTATATGCCCTGTCCAGAAAAAAATGTTACAACAAGATCCCTGATTACAGTGAATGCGCGAAACGCCGGCCTAAGCATGCGTATTTCCTAAGCCTAAGCCTAAGCATTTTTTTTCTATAGACGCATAGTCGTGTCCGAACGCATCCAGAAGATGTTATAAAAAAAAGCTTAGGAACGCTTAGTGCTTAGGAAATACGCATGCTTAGGCCGGCGTTGCGGGGCTTGACCCGCGTGTTACCGGGAAGAAGGAAGGACATGGAAAATTGGAAAATAAACGTTAACCGAAAAATTGAGGAAAAATACAGTGGTCCGTAGCTCGGACCATTATAAATTTTCGTTAAAATGGGGACCATTATATTCCCGAAATACGGACCATCATAATAGGGACCATTATAAATAGGGACCATTATAAGTTTGCGGACCATTATAAAAAACGCGGACCACTATCATTTTTTTAGTGACGGTTTTTTAACTTTAACCGAAAAGTGATCAATTCGATAAGTCAATTCAATATGCTGCAGAAAAATAAAATATGGAATATTACACACGCCAAAAAAGCGAGTCTGAGAATAAGCGTGAAAAGATGAGTGCGAAGACATATCCGAGACATGATATATCTATCTGAGGAGAGGGCGGGAGGGTTCTCTGACTGGTGAGAGAGCATGGAAAGCTAAGAGAGTCTTGTCAAGGAGCAGAAACATCATAAGAAACAGAGGAAGTGTGTGAAAGGGGAGATGAAAGCCGATAGGGCAGTGTAGGAACAAGGAAAGAATAACTGATAAGTTACTCAACGTCTCTCATTTTCAGTGCTCTTTCCTCCGACAAAAATACTTGTTAAAATAAGATAAAGGCTACCATGTCAAGCCATTTGATTACTCTAGGCGAAACAAAGAAACCGATCTTCTACTCTCTCGCTTTTCCATGCTTTCCTGCTCACTCTAACCACGGGTAACTGAAAATCGCTGCGAAAGGTGAGATGGTCAGGTGTGAAATTGGTGGGCGGAGCTTGGATCAAAATGATTTCGGGATCAGATAAGTCCCTGGGAACGCAGCGCGGTGTGGGCGACACTCACGAAAGTGTGAGAGAAGTGAATCTTTCGATTTCCAGGAATTGCAAATGCAACGACATCGAATAAATCTGCATAGGTGAAAGCCTGAATATCAAAAAAACTTTCGAGTTTATGAATGCATGTTTTTCGCATTTTCATTCCAGGAATTGTGATCCAGGAAAAATGATTTTCAAGGAGTCTACATAGGAGAAAGGAGAGGCGAAGAAGTGATGGTGCTGACTGAAGAGGAGCAACAACAAAAATGAATCTGAATGTATGACCCCCTGGTACTCGGCCCAAACGCACCATTGGGTCCAACAGATATCGCAATCGATCGAAAGTTCCAAGACTGATAACGAACATTGGCCAGCCTAGCACTATCTTATCATCAACTGGCAAATGATAACGCCAAGGAACGGCTAAGACTCCTGGGAACCACGAAATACGGGAGATCAATGATCATGAGGGGCGCAAAACTCGGCAAAACTCTGGCGGCGCGATTTGTCAATGCGAAGTGATAGAGAAAGACTGAGCTGAAGGAGGTGAGAGATCGAGGAGAATGGAGAGAGTGCAGACATGAGAGAGCGATCGGGCCTCCCTCCCTCTTCTCTTTCCTTCCCTTCTTCCTATCGCATCGCGACAACTGCCCAAATCACTCTCTCACTTCTCCGTACTCTCTCGCCGGCTAGAGACGCCGAGAGATCATGG
Source organism: Pristionchus arcanus (assembly GCA_900490705.1). Taxonomy (NCBI): domain Eukaryota; kingdom Metazoa; phylum Nematoda; class Chromadorea; order Rhabditida; family Neodiplogasteridae; genus Pristionchus; species Pristionchus arcanus. The sequence goes on from LS486448.1 coordinate 242,333, forward strand.
GAAAGTGAGAGACGCAGACGATTCGATGGTGATTGTAAAGAAACAGCAGGGAAGGGAGAGGGGAGAGATTGGGGGAAGATGACGGGTCTATGATGTAGATAATGGGGACTGTGTCTTTCTCGAAAACAGCTGGCAAGCGAAGCGCAGGGATCAAAGACGACCATAGCCTGTCTGCTGCTATTTGGTGATCAATCAAGCTCAATGGTTTATGAACAAAATGAACGCAGCTTCGGAATTTAACGAATTGACCAAAAGCATGTTCACGGGAAGTGATTGCAGTGCACTAGGGTTGGCAATTCGATTCCAATCGCGAGTCTGAGACTATTTCATTCTCACTCATTTCAGACTGACCGGTGTCTCAGACTCTGAGAGTCCGAATGATTGGGACTCTGAGAGTCTGAGACTCTCAGAGTCTCAAATGTGAATTGTGTTTCTAACTTTTTCACTTGAGTTTCACGATAATTTTCGGGTATTTAATTGCGATCTTTTGCTGTAAAGCCATTGAATAGCATGAAAGAATATTTGTCTGACGTGATAGTGTTTGTTGCCGGCATTATTGGAAATAGAGATGGTGAGTAAAAGGTGAAAATGATGATAGAAGCTGCGGTAAGATAGTAAGCGATGCTGTGAGGCACCTTTGTACCAAAATATCAATTTTGTGCAATCTTTTTGCAGTTTTCTCGTCATAGTTTTGTCATACCCTTGAAATATCTTTGAACGATCTTCTAATACAACAAAACGAACCAAAAGCTAGTCCATCATTTGTAAAACGATGCACATATGATTTTTGACGTTTCTGCTTTTTTTACTTTAACAATTTTCGACGAAAAAACTCAGGACAAAAGTTCAGACTCTGAGAGTCTCAACCATTTTTCTTTCAGACTCTCAGAGTCTCAAATTCAACGAATCATTTCTTTCCCTCTCATTCGGACTCATTCCAGTCTCATTTCGCGCGCTAGAATCGGTCGGTTCAGACTATTTTTGCCAACCCTACAGTGCACGTTCGGGTCACCTTTAGGACTGCAATTGAGAACAGTGGTAAATGTTGTAACCAGGGAAATGTGTAAAACGAACTGGACAATGATTAATCGGCGCAGGTCCGCGATGTAACTTTCTCAGCTTTCGAGAGACTCGTCTGCATTCGTCTGCATTCGAGAGAAGCAACGAGGCAGAGTGTCATCAACAAAGAGTGATCATCGTCGATTTGCAAATTACAATAGAGAATTCGAAATTGACAGGCGAGGAGTTTGTGAACGATATCTCGCCAATTCTCAATTCTGGTAGAGACTGAGAAACAGTGGTGTTATAACCAGAAGAATGTGTAGAACGAACTCGGCAATGATTAATCGCCCGAGGGACGTGACTTTTGCACAGGCGCGCAAATTCGAAAATAGAGGAAAGCAAAGTGATTCAAGGATCTCAGAGAAGATGCAAAGTGTCATCAGCTGCAAAGTTTAGGTCGAGAATCAATAAATGCAATTTATAAACGAAAATAGTACGACAGAGGAAGCGCTTGTAAACGACAACTCGTCAATTCTCTACTCGGAAAGGGACTCAAAACGAGCGCAAAATGGAACGAAGCTACTCAGTCTGCGATTTAACAGCCCGCGGGTCCTTAGAGCCGATTCCTTAGAGAGATGAGACAAGAAGGGAAGGAGGATGGAGGGGAGAAGTTGGAGATGGATATCTTAGGGGCACACGTAGGGGTGGATCATATGGTACCAGGAGCCAACGGAGCCACACACGTATGGAACCATTGAGGATTGGAACCAGAAACCTAAGGGATAAGGAATGTGGCAATAAAGGAAGGAAGGGAAGGAAAACAGGGGAGAAGTAGGAGAGAAGTAGGATATCTCGGGGCACACGTAGGGGGATGGAACAAGAACGTGCAGAGTAATTGGATTTCCAAGCCGAGATTGCAACCAGGAACGCGTGGAACCATAATGTATTGGAACCAGAAACCCAAGGAATATAACAAAAAGGAAGGAGGGGAGACGTAACAGACAGAATCCTGCATAACCAGAAGACCAGAAATGGAAACTGGAACCGGAAACTGATAAAATCAGAGCTTCCTGGGCTCAGAAACCTGTAGAATGAATGGGCTTAGAACCGCAAGATTGCGAACCTGCTAAACCTATAGACCGCAGGCTCCGCCCCCTTTGAGGGGAAAGGAATCGCACCAAAACCTGCGCGAAGAGTGCACAAATCGAATACGCAACCAAATTAAACAATCTAAAGTGCTTTTGATAGCTATCAGCCATCTTCACAAGAATCCCAAGGTGCATCATGATCGGGCTACGATAAGTCGGTCAAAATCGATAAGTAAGGTTGCAAAAACAGCGTTTAGGGGGGTTCTAGTGTTCCGATCCTGATGCACCTTGACAAAGTGATTAAGTCGAATATTTTAGGAATTTTAGAGCAAAAATTTGAATTTTAGCAATTTTCCTGATTTTGTGCACTCTCCTCGAAGATGAGCGGGGAGAGGCGAGCGAGAGGGCGGGGGGAGGCAGAGAGACACACGCAAATTAGGCTCCGCCCACTTCCCTCTCGTCTCACTTTTCCCGCCTCTCCAACTGTGCGTTGCGTGCGTACTTATCGAGCTCTAGCGCAGCTCAGCGTCAAGATATTGACAAACGGCAAAAAGTATGTTGTAATTGGGACCACGATGGGCAGTTTGAACACTCTTTCGACCCCATTGTGACAAATCGGCTATCTACCTTGTGGTCCCTAGCTAAACCAACATCCAAAACACGTGTAGTGACTGACACCTCTAGAGTCACACTAACAGTTTCCGGAGCGAAACGAGGACCAACTTTCGCAGTGAAATTGCGCCATCTGGCGCGCAAAACCAACGGTCAGGATCTCTCGATTTGCCTGTTCTATAGCCTATCAGACAGTGCGATAGATCGTGCAAATAGGGGAGAGCGCAGAGTTTACGCTGATGCTAAAACTGTCACTTAGCAGGGTCCGGAATAAGTGTGAAGGGTGTCAGAGGGGCGAGAGAGCGGGGAAACGAGGAGACGCCGGCACATAGCTGGCAGGAAAATATGAAATGTGGCCGCACAACTCAAGGGGCGGTGATGGGTATTGATGGGGAGAAAAAGACAGGAGGAAAAGTTGCGAAGTGATCATGAAAAACGATCGGCTTGACGATAGGAATAGTCAAAAATGGTAATTTTTTGATAATTTAAAAGCAGACATAGGCAAGAATCATTCCCTGCCCACATGGGCGTCTATGATCTCATCGCGAAACTTATCCGAACAAACTCGAAAGGAAGAAAATAGGAGTTGGAAGGAACAAAGCGCGGATTGAGAAGAGGGGAATAGCAAAAAAGTGCGAACGAGGAATGCTTCTTGCCGAATCAGACTTCTATAATACTTACTCAAAAGGACACCAAATCTATTTTCTGACAATGAACCACTATTATTATTTCTGAAACGAACAAGATCGATTCCAAGCAATTGTTCTATCTAATATTCAGATCGTGAAACTCATGCTAGCAATCCTGAAAGGAGGAAAATAGGCAATAAAACATAGGAAGGGAAAAGGCGCGAATTGAGAGGGGTGAACGAGGAAAATCTCTAGTGGGTTCAGAAAGACAAAATAGCAGGGAGATTCAGGAAAGACTCGAGCATTCGAGTCGAGAAGTGAAGAAGAGGAGAGGAAAGGAGAGATGGTTTATACCCTGAGGGGGGAGGGCGCATAAATCTGAGAAGGCAGCAGGCAAGTCTATAGGAAAGAGAGCCTAACTTATTCATGGCCCGGCCATTCGAGGGAACTTTTGGCGTATTCGGCGGTAATTTCATTGAGGGTTCTATTGAGTTGAGCGAACAGGTTGAGTTTCAGGTACTTGTGATAGACCATGGGAAGGGGATGGATCAGTGTTGTCCTCTTTTGCAATTCTTAAAAAAAAGGAAAAATTTCACTGCGAGGCTCACCTGAAAATGGCAGAAAATCAAAGTATTATTTGAGTAGCATCAAGATGTAAAACGAGCGGCTATCGCGCGAAAAAAAATCAGCAATAATCATCTCATGTTTTGACGAAATACATGGGAATTCGTGAGCATACCACGAAAATTCTCCATGGAAATATTTCAAGGAATGAAAAGCATCGAAACGACGATGAAAATCATGTTGTACATAAGAGAACACTTCCACCATTGTTTTCGCGAGAATGCAAATTGGGGTGACAGCTAGTTGAGAGTTTCCGTTATCGTGCAGAGGTCACAATTGAGAAAGCCCTTTGGAGTGTCATAGCAGTAGAAAAGAAAGCACAGTGATGAAAACCTTGAAATTCGAAAAAAATTTTCCATCGTTTTCGCGAATAGAAATGCAAATGTGGTTGCCGGCAAGCGACAGTTTTGTGGATTACAGAGAGGTCAGTGCAGAGGAAGCGCCCTTTGGAGTGACATAGCAGTAAATCTGCCCTACTCCACTGTTCACAACACCCTAAATGCGAGCAGACTTCTCTCCTTTTCGGCTTGGCTTGACAAACTAACAGACAGTCCCTAATACCCTGTAGCAGCCCAAACTAATTACTTAAGAAGTAACATATCTTAGTGTCTGTCTGTCTGTCTGTCTGTGTGTGTGTGTGTGTAACGTCTGTCACGCTTTTGAAAAATCGCTATAACTCGGCTCAAACTCATCGTACAAGGCTATCTCCGGGACCATTGGACTCCTCATGGAAAAACAAATTTTCTGAAAAACAAATTTCGTCATCATTATGCAATATGACGAAATTCACTCCTACACCGTTTTTCGCGCCTTTTTCGCTGAGAACTCAACCAATGCGGGCGTGCAATACACCAAACGACTCGT
>LS486448.1:247383-300307 GCA_900490705.1 Pristionchus arcanus
CACGAAGTGGCTCCATCGCAACTTTTTTTTCGGAGGATGCCAACTCGGTCTGCGACTGTGAATATTCTATCCTTTCATGTGTTGAGCAATGTTTTAAATACATAACCCGGCGTTGCGAAGCACTCGCAGAAGACTATCACAACCCGGCGACACCTAGCCAGCGAGCGAGCGCAGCGAGCGTAGCTGGCTAGTTAGTAACCCATTTACCTCTGCCTTATCTCTACGTGTTACCAGAAAATCAAAGAAAAAATTAGCAAAGGCATCTCGATCTCTGATTCCACAAATATCCCAAGTGACGCATAAATCCTGATGAAACGGCGGCCAATCATCGCGTCACAATCAAATGAATTCATTTCTCTGTCTCTCTCAATTTCACCTGCTCTCTCGCTTTCTCTACCTATCTAGACATCATGGAAAATCAAGAGAGTGAGATCAATCAAAGGCTTTCTCATCCACTTGATGATACTCGATTGTGATTTGCAGGGATATTACACAGGAGGAGTCGCAGGCTCTTTCTTCTCAACCCATCTCTTTGATCTGGCCAATGACTCCTCGCTCTCTCAATTCTTCATGTTCTCTCGCCTGATAGAGTAGAAGAGAGACCAGGCAAAAATAAGAGAGAGCGATCCTCCTTTTGATACTTTGATCCGAACTTACCCAGTTCAAAGGGATGCGCAAGATATCAAATAACTCGAAAGCTACTGGAATGATCTATTGAAGGCACTGACTCCGGAAACTGAAAACCAGAGAATGAAAAGAAATTGTGTGCTCAACGCCGAGGTGATTGTTCCGCCACAACACCAGACAGTCGATAGATCAAGACATTAGTGAGATGCGAAGATCACTGGCCCGAGAAACGATAGATCATTGAAAATGAAGATGGTTAGAGCATTGTTCCCCAGTCGATCGATCACCGGTGAATTGCTCCATCAAAGTTGGAATGAGAAGATGAGGTGGAATCGCTACGGAGGAATGAGAAAGAGCACTCGACAGTTGTCTCGGATAAATGACTGGGAAATCTGGCGAAATCACGTGTTTTGTCTTTTAAATTCACTTCCGCCTTCTAATTCTGCAATATTTCATCGATAAAATTAAGATATTCTAGTGTCATTGTAATCAATAATTAATCCAAATAACACCCGCATTCGTATTCTTCCTAATTTTAATTATAAAGACTTCGAAAAAATAAGAAATCATTACTGCAGATCAGTTAGACGCCAATAATCGCTGGGAAAATGAAGGCTTGTGATCATAAAAACAGCGAAAACTGCCGCAGTCGTTGACAGTTGTTAAGGTTGTCTCGGGAGAGAAAGATGAGATGACTTGTCCTCACTGCGAAAAATTCTCAGGAAGTCTAAGAAAATGAGGGTAGGGCGAAGGATGTGCATGTAATGCTGAATTCATAGTCATTCCTCATTTTGAGGGGTCAATTTGCGGTATCAAAAGCACCCTCCATAGTCGAAAAGCTGATAGATCATTTCGCTCCATCAGCCTCTCTCCTTCCCTCTCATTCGCCATATTTTCACCATTTTGGAGTGGCCGCCACTCAATTTTGGCTTGGGAAGGTGGAATGAGAGGGAAGGAGAGAGGTTGATGGAGCGAAATGATCTATCAGCTTTTCGACTATGAAGGGTGTTTTTGATACCGCAAATTGACCCCTCAAAATGAGGAATGAGTGACTATGAATTCAACATAAGAGATCCTACAGCATACACGAAAACTGATGATCAACAATTTCATTCAAGATTACGAAAGCCGGACGAAATGCAAATTTAAGGAACTCGGCAGGAAAGATGACTTTGCCAAGGGGAGGGGGGGTTATATTGTCAATGACTCAGAAAATATAGGGAGAAAAGAAGGGACACGAGAGGCGTTCTGACAGGAGGACTGATCAATGGAGGCAAGCAAATCGCTAAACATCCTCATCTGTCGTGTCATTTCTCGCCCACCCGCAGAGGTGTGAAGAGGCATCCTGTCGAGTCAGATCACCTACCGTCTGCAAGCGAGTCAGAGAGAGAGTAAGAGAGCACGGGATAGGAGAGAGTCCGACAGATCGGGATATGGACTAGGTGAGAAGAGGCTTGTGTGTCACCATATGGTGGTACCGCAGACATATGTACGAGCATGTTCCGACATCGCTATGTGTCGCCATGGGTGCTAAGTGAAATGCTTGTATGTTACCAGATGGTAAATAATAATACATAAAGCTGTTAGTTACCGTAGGATCAAGCCGCCAACAATGATAAAAGTGAGATGGGATCATATTAGGAGAATTACATCTCAAATTTGTGAGGTTCAGATCTGCACTAGTATAATTTCCCTGATTCGAAATAGAAACTATCGGAACAAACGATATTATCTGTGACTCATTTATGTGATAAGAGACTGGAATTGCACCTGGTGCATGCATAGATCAATATCTCTAATCCAATCTGTGCCTGCACAAGGTGCCAAGAGGGTGTGAAGAGTGCTCAAAGGAAGTGGATGGTGTGCGGATTAGTAAGAATATCGAGAGGTGCTAATGGGGTTACGTAATTCTCAAGTATCTGGATCTGACAATGAGTGGAAGACCAATAATCAGGAAAATTTAAAATCATTATTTTTCGAGCCATCTATCGACGCACAATTGCGAATCTCCAGACAAGCATGATTTTGAATCAACGTTGAAACACATTTAGTCAATCTGAATAAACAAAAGTTTCTCAGAGATTAGAAGGTCTTTTGAAGCTCTGTGGTTTACGGAATTATTGACGATTTTCGTATTCCAAGGAAGGAAATGAACATCCTGACATATTTACACTTTTTGTTTCAGAAACATGACAATTCATCATTTAAACCTTACGACAACGATTTCTTTGCAAAGGTAGATCGAAATTGAAAACCCCATCATGGCAGCTGTACGATACGATACGATCTCTGACTCAACGCTGACGAATACCTCGTTCGAGTAAGGAAACACGATCAGGCACTGAGTTTCAGTAAACACCTTGCCCATCACATTTCCTCTTCGAGGATGGGAAAATGACGATGCATCCTATACATGAAGCAGCGATCGTCTCTCATTTCTGAATGATCTCTCGTCGATCAGAGAAGTGAACGAAGCGATGTGAGAGACGAGTGATAGTGCAATCGATGAGACCGTTCCTCGTCTCTAACCGCATGCCCCATTAGCTCCGCTCACAGAGTAAATACCATAACGGCATCGGCAAACTTCCAGACTACCAGCTGACTTGCACTATAAAAGGACTGGAGAAGGGAGCAGAGGTATCCGGGCATTTTCTGTGTCTTCCTACGCATCTCCTATTCACTACTGTAACTCCACCAGTTCACTAAGTTGGCTATAATAATACTGAAATTTCTAAAAAAAAATCCTTCACCGAGATAGGGTTTCCTGATTCTCATTCCCCACTGTCTTTATTCTTCTCGCTTGTAGATTACGATATTCACCCATCTGGCGTGAGAGTCCCTACAACCTACTCCCTTTCAGTAACACTTCCAGATCCACCTCAACCCCTCCAATCATGTCCTTCTCTCTCAAGTTCACCACTGGAGTCGCCCTCGTCGCCCTGATTGGCTCTCTGGCTCTCGTCGACTATGCAGAGGTATGTAAAAGTGTTCCAATTACCGTGCCTTATCGACACCATCGAAGCTCAAAGTTACTAGACCCTCCGATGTCTCTCTCACTTTCGCTCTCATCTTCAACCATCTTGCGAAAATACAATTGGACATCCCAATACTGAACTTGATACCCAACTACCATACTTTTCTAGGCATGCGCTCCCACCGGCGGCAACTCGACTTCCGGCAGAAAGAAGAGATCTGTAGAGGAGGATGGTAAGTTTACGTTAGGTAAATTTCAGAAGAATTTGCTATATCATGGATGTGACTCATTATCGGGCCAATTTATAGCGAATTCACTGGCAAGTGATCCTGACAGGCAGGGAACTCCTCCTTTAATCAAAATTCTTCAGTGTCCGTCGTCGTGATGAGCAACGAGGACTTCGCTCTGGAGACCAACGCTGCGAACATGGAGAAGGTTGAGCAGAAGGTGAATGCCACCGACTATTCAGATTCACCCTCTGTTGTGTTATCCATAGTTATTGAAAAAAATCAGCCACAAAACGCTCTTCGAAGAATACGAAGGCCGAAAAGACTGGTCATTCCGGCTTTGGTACTGTTTAGATTACTCACGTAGACACATAAATGGTCTTGAATTGCGCAAGTGCCTTGATAAATGGGATTACATTTTAATCGTTCTCATTCCAGCTCAAGGAGTTCGCCGACAGAGAGGGCATCTCCTTCCGCGCTCTTCAGCACATTTCGAAGAGTGCCGAGAATGTCGGTGGCAAGTTCGGTATGTTTTCACAACTCACATTATTCAGTTTTTTTCTGCGATACAAACTATTTTAACATTATTTCAGCTCATTTTCTTACTAGTGTGTGCATTTATCGTTTGTTATTCGTTCGGCAATATTCCCTGCTGTATTCCAGGAGTCCACTTCGAGATCGCCGGAGCGTTCGACCGATGCGCGCGCGTCCTCCAGTTCATCCAGGCAGCCGTGAACTCGCTTCCCGAGGTCAGATCGTGAATCAGTTTGCGATTCGTGGACTACCGTATTCTCGAATCGATGTGTTTTTTTTGTCTTACCGTACGCCCATCGAGAAATTCCCTCCAGATTTCTTCGGGCACGGTCAAGTGCGGCGCATTCGACGCAGTGTACGTCACGAAGAAGCAGTAATCGACTACCGTATCCAATCATCGCCAGATACTTTCCATTATTGGCGATCGATAAATGACTTTGCTCACATGCTTGGTCCTATGAATAACATTTTTAGAACGTGAGAGAAGAAAATCAAATCTTTCAACAAATATAATTGGCAACTGACTGTGAAAAACAAATCATTAAACACCAGCCATCAGGAATCTTGAACTAAGTGTGAAACATATTGCATCAACTTAGCACAAAAAAGGGAAATGTTGCAGGAACGGTAACTCAGCGTCGTTCAATCTGTCCTTTCGCCAAAGCTTCCATTTACAAACGAAACTACTACACACACGAGCCCATTGTCTATTGCGTTTGCTTTCCGGCTTCCGCTCTGCAATTCTAGTGCAATCACCCGGTAATCCGCACGGGTGTTCTCAGCCCGGAGGGGTGAAGAACAACGTAAGAGCTTAGCACTCACCAAACGCTCGCTTCCTCTTTTGTACCACTGCTTCGTAATCGATTATTGAACATCTCCTGTCGTGAAATCCTTCTGGTTCCTCACAATGGGTTTTTTTTGAAAATTCGTTGTCTTAGCAATTTCAGTCGGCCACTTTCAACTCTCATTTGGGTAATCCTAGGAGAATTGGTGAAACGAGATTTAGAAGAATCAGAAGTGCGTCTCCCTCTAACCACGAAAATAACCTGCCAAAACAACCCGGGTACTGGATTGGCGTTGCTCTCTGAGTGGCCTTCCTTCTCCATTGTGCCCATGGGCGAATCACTGTGTGAAATCGAGATCACGTCTTCTGAGTAATTGTACACTCATTTCATTTTAGGCCATTTGAACTCGTGTAATTCCGCTCGCTCACGTCTTCTGATTCACTTAATACCCCCTCTCATTCCAACATAGCTTCACGATGTCATGGGAAAATTTGAGAATTAATTGCATTTTTGTTGTTGTGGATAAACTCAAGGACGAATCGTCAGATATCCATTGCTCGCCTAGCTATTCTGACAGTGAAGCATATCGTGAAACATGAGCGTTTCATTACTCGTGTTCCAATACTGTTGTCCTTTTTTTACTAGCATTACTAACTTTGTTAGGTTGATAAAATCCCTCCTTTAATCCATGATCAGTGCCCCAACCGTGATCACCAGGGTCAGATATTATTGCTATTCCAGTGGTGTTACACCAGTTATACGAAGTGTTCCCGATCTTTCCTCGTAATTAAATTTAGCCCCTGCATCGATTCTTGATCAGGTTTGTGCACACCAAATATGTACATCTCGATCAAGAACTCTCGCCTATTCTGAGGTGGTTGATGGTTTGACCTCACAGAGCGCCCCTTCAATTAGTTCGCACCTCTCTATTTCCAGTTTGTTTCACTGACTCATCGCCTCAGGGCGTCTAACACTTCTGAAGGCTATTGTAGGATAGACATAACGAGATAGTGTGTGATTTTGAGAGAGTCAGACGGCTCATTGTCAGCTATCCCTGCTCTAGAACAACATTACGGATCCTTGAGGATGTGGAGTGAGCACACACACTTACTGTTTCAGCGAGTTATCAGTAGGCTCGGTTACTCGAACCCTGGTTCGGTTGTTGCCTCGTGAATCCCAATGGCCAAATTCCCAAGGGCCTATATATTCCCATAAATGCTAAATTGCTTATTTCTATTCAGTTATGTACAAAATTAAGCGCGAAGAGTGCAGGGCGAATAGTTGTTGTTATAAATGATGCTGTCGTTGAGCAATCGCTATTGCTCCAACACATCATCTCTCGTCTTCATTTTCAATTATCAAACAGGGATTCTTGGGTTCTAGTGTCACTATATTTCGCGTGCTCTCGGAACTCCGGATAGAGATGCGCGAAAGAGCTCGGCTCTGTTGATTAACACTCTGTCTACGCTTCGCTGTTATCAACCAATCAGACGTTCAGTCTGTGACTGAATGCGTTCAGTTTATGACCTCCCTGATCCTCGCTTGCTCACTCGCGTGCCTGATCTACTTACTGCTACTTACTCGCGATAGACCACACCCAAAAACTCCTCGCGAAATCCAGATTCTTTGTCATTCATTCCAAGTGCGCACACCCTTACACACAAACGGCGGTGGGGACCGGAAACGTCAGAGGTTAGTCAACTCGAACGAGCGAGCGAGGGGTTCAGTTTAGCTTCACGCGTCTGAAGCGAACGTCAGATGGCATCCGCAAAGTGTAGACGTATCTTTGACCGGCCGCGGGTGAGTTTTATTTTTACCTCACTTGTTGTCAAAGGTCTATTTCTTGAATCGCCTACTTACGAAAAAACGATTTTCATGAAACTTTTTCTGAGGAGCATTAAAAATTGCCTTCCGCTGTATCATTCGGCATTCCTAGAATTATTACTTTCTTGAGCGTCTGATCTTCTCGCCTGAGGTGATGACTCCTTGAGATCTTGACAGGTCGTGCCGAAATTTGCCTAATCCCGAGTGATTGGCATGCCCTCAGGCTACAATTTCGCTGCGACTCTCCTTATCACACACTATTTCTCACTGTATGTCTTCAGTGCCTAGGGCGTAGCTGTGGGTGTGATAATCGGCTAATCCACACAGGTGATAGGAACAGTGCTCTCTCATTTTTGCACTATCTCTCGCCTCTGAAAGTTACATTCGTCGCTTATCAATATCATACGCCTCGGCATCCAAGCCGGACATCCGGGCTGGGTTCGGGCTATAAAAGACGGATCTGAAGGAAAAAAAACAATAGTTCGCAATGGTACAACACGCGGTGAAGCGATGGCTCAAGGTAGATCAGCTTACCGTAATCTTACCGTTAGATAGTGGATCAGTTTGTGATTCACAGTTAACTTTTCGAAAAATGTTCGTGAGATTCCATGATGACCTATTTTTGATTCAGACTTACCATAACCCTACCTTAAAGGGGGTGTGGCATCAATGTCTGACTAGATGAGTTCTCGATGTGACATGATGGATCACGAACACCGGATGACACTTTCGAAACTCCCATATTTTGAATGTTAGTTTGAACAGAGATATGATCGATTGGCTGTGTTCCAAGTGACCCTGATCGTGCAGGCAATAAGCGAGAGCGGGAAGAGCAATAAAGAGACGGCGCATGCAAATCGGCTCGCGCGGCTCGCTTATGATAATTGAGCAGGCATTGATGCCTCACCCCCTTTAATCCCAAAAAATCCCCCGTAATATCAGTTTGCGATTCACACCTCCATTACCCTACCATAATCAGATCGCCCGGATGTTCACCATCTCCTCGCCGGGAGGAGGAGAAGGAGGGCCGTCGCTGCCGGTGACGTCATCATCGCCTTCTGAATCCCCGAGGGAAGATGACGATGAGAAGAGGAGGGAAGAGGATGCCGTCAGTAGAAGTGAGTGGCGATGAATTATCCAACATTGAGAGAAAAGTATTTATAATTTGATAGGGTGCGGGGATTGGTTAGACATCCTTAGGAGATTATTTGGATTTAAATCTAGCCAGCAGTCATTCATTGATTATTCTGTCAGAATTGTTACCGACGCCGTCGATTCGGTTGCGTTTCACCCCAGTATTGAATACTCGACACATCTCCATTCCGGCAATGAGAGTGCGCTACGCTATCTATGAAAAAAATAAACATAATTTTCATTGGTAACTCAGCATGTAACGTTCACAATTAGATGATCTTTGATCACTTTTCCGTATGGTGAGCAAGTAGAGTTATTAGAAGTGAGTCCAGGAGTCAATAATACACGCGCTCTCGCGAAATTTTGAATGATCTTTGATCTTTGATTTCCAATCTTTTGAATATTTGTAGCCACCACCTCTACGCAGAGCGACCTGCTACATCACGAGCGGTGGACGAAGAAGAAGAATGCAAAGTGAGAACGAGAAAAACAAACAATTGCTATCTGATATCACTATAATGCAATCATGTTCAAGGATTCATTGAAAATTTGAAATTATATCTTTTGCAAATGTTTCATCAATTCAATCAAAATCAAAATATTTTTGCAGATCCCACTTCATCTCTCTCATCACTGCTCTCTACGCCCTCATCCTCATCATGTTTTCCCTCGTTGTCGAGATATCGCCGGCTTGGAAGACGGGCGATTACGTTACTGAATCGGTTAGTTATTGATTCTCGAAGACGTAAGATTGTAAAGATAATGATAATTTTCTCTGTTGTTTTATAATCCGAAGGCTACAACACATCAACGATAGGCCATAATCATTTATTACCTAAGACCTTTGAAACATATTCCGATTTCGATATAGATAGACAATGTAAATTTTGGAAACCCTTTTGTTTGATAAGATCATAGATTGTTTGAAATGCATAGCTTGAATTCATCTCCCACAGTAGTGTGGTAAAAATTATGTAAATTAATTTATTTAATTCATAAAAATTCTCATAAATTGCAGATCTTCCACGGGTACATGTACGGCGGTGGCGTGCTCTTCCTAAGTTTTGTCTACATATTCATACTCTATCCCGGATTCGTGAATTCAATCGCGCGCGCGGTCTCGCGAAGACAGTGCTTGGATACGGTGGGCTATCGATTTTTTCCCTGCACTGTTGTGTTCTATGTTTATTAATTATTCTCTTGCGAGATTTAGAAGCGCAGCGCTTCATCGTCAAAGTCACATCTATTGTTATTTTTTTCCGGAACAGCTATATTTACTCTATTGTTTCGCTCTCGAAATCAGTGATAGACAACACGCAGCGGGTTACGCAAATAATCTCTCTCAAGAAAGAAGGTGCTAGTTGTGATCCGTACTGTCAACATTTGCGCACTCTCACTGCCTCAGGGCACACTCTGGTTCTCTCCAATCCCCATGCTCTCTCGCCTTTCTCTAACCGCAATCACAATCTCTAGTTCTCACTCGCAGCGTCTGACTCTCTCCGTTTCTCATGCTCTCTCGCCTGCTCTAACCGTCTTAAATTTTGACGACGTGCGCACTGTGGGAACTAGTCGGAACTCCTCTCGAACTACAAAGAGAGCAAGTGCTCTAACCGCGATAGAGCATGGAAAAACGAGAGAGTTTGGCTAAATTTGCCCCGATTATTTGGAGAGGAAAGGAACGGACTGAGTCAGAGATCGAACGTTCAAAAATGAGGAAGTATTATTTTACCAAAAAAAGGAATCCCGACTATAATCATTAAGAGATTCGAATTTTGCTTGTGTAAGATCAATGAAACATAACAGATTTATGATCAGATATAGGGAAACAAATCAAAAATCTCGGAATATCAGAAAGGATCTATCGATTCATAATTCACCCATCTAAAATATTTTTAATAAAACACTATTTGCAGCCCTGGCAGCTGCCGTACCCGATGCATACAGGCGAAGGCGCCGGCAGTCTCTACCTGCGGCTGGGAGCGATGGGTTTGTGTTTTTAATCTTTTTTTTTTTGAAATCTAGACCCGGTAAATATGACAAAATAAGTGTATAACACTGGTTAATCGGAGATACAGAGCCGGCAAATGGCCACTTACAGAACCGGAAAATACAATCTAGATCCATCAAATGGCCCATTACAGTATTCGGGTGCGCCGGGCTCGTGCTGTACGGACTAGAGATCTTCCTGTGCATCGACAGCGAGGGATGCAGGTATCATTTTTTTAAATCATGAATCGTGACAAATCTCAGCGAAATCAGCCAAAGCGGCTTAGCTTACTCCTATGAACAATTGGTGAAACACATTTCGTATTCTCACATTTAGTAAAATGGTTTAAAAAAAGAGATCTAGAAAAAGAGATTTCAGAGCAGAAAGATCGAAACGTCTTCCAATATTAAAATGATTTTTAATCCATAAATTTTCAGCAACGGTCACGTCTCCAACCTGCTCTTCTCCACGGTCTTCCTCTTCATTCAGATGCACTTTATCTTCTGCAATTCCAAGGTATCAATATTTATTATAATTAAGGTAAAGGTCATCCCATTAATCAAGGCACTTGCATCCTGCGGGAGATCGCTGCTAGGCTAGTGGCATTTAGTGCAGTGTCTTGTGAAATGCCATAGGCATATCCAGA
Organism: Pristionchus arcanus; assembly: GCA_900490705.1. Lineage (NCBI taxonomy): Eukaryota > Metazoa > Nematoda > Chromadorea > Rhabditida > Neodiplogasteridae > Pristionchus > Pristionchus arcanus. Next base: position 258,122 of record LS486448.1, read on the forward strand.
CTAGTATTCTCCACGTATTTTCATGCAAATTATCACCGGTGATAGTGGTGACAGAGCGAAGTTACGTTGTAAATTAAACTATTGCTTTAGACATGCTTTCAGTTTATTCATTCCATGAATTTCAGCTCACTGTCTCCCGCTTCAAAACCGTGTGCAAGATCGGCTTCATCCACTTAGCCGCTACAAACATCTGGACATGGTTCCGATTCGTGACGGCGAAACAGCAGGTCTTTTTATTTCTTGAACTGTTCTCGAGGATTTGACAAGAAAACCATTTACGTATTTCCGATTCGTAAACGCGAAACAGCAGGTTTTAGCAACTAGAAACAAAATATTTATTTTAGTTGCCAAATAGGAAACGACTGATAAAGAAAAGTAATGGAAAATTTGAATGATATTTGAAACATATTCCATAGTCTACTAGTTGAGAAAACTAATAGCATTGTTTCAGGCTAAAATCGAGAAGAAGTTGCAGCATCAGCAGGAGTCTTCTTCCTCGGAGGAATATTACGTGTGTTTCTCCTCTCTAGTTATTTTTTTAAAAGTTTTTTTTCCTCAATCATCATTTGCATACAGAAAAAAAAATTTTGTCAAGGCATAATTATCTTTTGATTTCACTAATCTCTATGCTATCCAGAAGGACGATGTCTTCGATGTCCTCTCGAACAGCGTGGCTGCAGTGACGGAAGCACTGGCGACGAGCACGCCCAAGTCGAAGACGCTGCCGTCGATCAAGTTTGTCCTGTTTGACAGTTCCTGCTTTCGCTCTGATCCTCTGCCTATTAGTAACGCATGTCTATTAGAACAAGGGCAACATGCAATGAATTGCTAACAAAATCGAGTTATTGATTAGTGAGTGTAAACGTAGCTAAAAGTAAAAAGTCCTTCAATTCAGATACTTCGGGGACATTGCCACGTTCTTCACTACATGCCTCGTCGAATTCGCCCTGATAGCGGCCGCAGTGATGTTCATTATCTGGAGGAGTATTGATCGGTGAGAAATTACGCCTACATTGTCTTATTATTTTTGAATGCCCTTGTTTAATTACTCTGCTCTCCTTATCAGAATATCAGTTTTTTTAGATTACCTCTTCTTTTCACGTTTCTGTTCTTCTGCATATTAGTGCAACGTAGATTGTATGAAAAAAATAGCTCGCAACATACAACTGAATGGGCGATACTCCTCTTCTTGCAGAGAGGAAGAGCACGTGAAGACGTTCGAGTCGACGGGCAAGAGGAAGTACAAGATGCGTGTTGATTGCAGGTACTAAATATTATTGGAACTTCAAGCCCGTCGTGTTTCGATGTTCTGTTTTTATAATTTGGAAAACAATGAGATACTAGATGTGATCTGATTGCGCTTTCATTGTAAGAAGATTGAAACATATCGATTTATCACACATTCACAATCCCTTCAAAGAACACAAAACTCAATTTGCGTTACATGGGGATGAATCCTTTTGTCCTTTTCAAGCAGTCACTCTTATCTATCACACTCACAAACCATGCTTCTTCATAATAAATTAGCACAAGTTACAAATCCATCTCAGTTCCTCCTCAACCGGTCTCTTCGCCGGCATCGTTTTCCTCATTGCGGCTTGCATCGCGATGGGCGTCTACGTGGTCTTCGATGATCTTCACTCGTGCGACAAGGCAAGTACCAACTTCTGCGCCCGCTTTTATGAATTGGCAACCTGGAAGGCCTATTTCATTGTTTTTCTAAGGCCAATCAGAGGTTTTATATCTGAGTTGCTCTATTGCCGAAAGGACGGGAGAAATTGACTCGCTGCCCTAATTTTTTCTGATGAAGGTTGATTTTATTCCAGGCCCGACTCGTCTTCGGCATCTTCGACACGTGCATGTTCGTCGTCACGTTGCTCGCGTGTCTGGTGGGATTGTGGCGGTGAGATTCATTCCCATAAGATATTGGGGTTATGAGGAACAGCTTGGGCACACTTTTGACGTTATTGGGATAAATCGGCTATCTGCGTTGTGGCACCTAGCCATATCTTTTTTTTTATTTCGACGGTAGAAATTGTGTTATTGTGATGAAGCTTTCTGTGTGCTTGCTGGAACAGCATCAGCGATCAAGTCCCTGCTGTGAAATTGAACCTGTGAATATTTAAATGGTATTAAATTGCAGGATGCGCCTGCTGTCCTTCGCAGAGCACAAGAGCGGCGAGGTACGCAGTCTATGAAAATATTATTTAAGCTATTATTTTTTTTAAATATGAATAAAATATAATTCCGCAGGTCCTCGACGAAATCCTCCTCTTCATCGGTCTCATCGGAGAGCTACTCTTCTGCTGCTGCGAGATCGACGTGTTCATTACACCGAGAGAAGGTTCGATTGTTATTTGACAGTTAGTTGTTGAATGAATGAGAACTTCATAACATTGAGAATGTTTGGTTATCGTGTGTTTTTCTTTGACATACTAGATCATTTGAAAGGGGTCGACTCTCAATTTTAATGTTTGTTTTATTGGTCCTAATGGCGCTGCTTCACTGATGAACTTCTCAGCGTCGCTGAATTATGGCCATTCTGAAACATAACATATCGCGAATTTCGCAATTTTCATGAACATCGTTGAATAAAAAAATCCAGGTTTCAAGCAAATGCCGGTGTACGTCTTCATCATGTACATCTTCCGCATTATCCAAGTGACGGTGCAGACCGTCTTTATTATGATGAGCTTCCGGTTTGTTTTTGTTATTGTTTTCGCTTTCACTCAGTATTTACTGAAGCCTATTACAAAAATATTTGCGCTATTCAAATGACTATTTTCCCATATCCAGATTGCACGGCAACCCTTCCTCTCGAGCCTCACCCGGCAAGCAATTTGTCACCTTTCTCCTCGTCGCTAACGTCACTCTCTTCGTGTTTCACGTCTACGAAGGCATGAAGAAGGTATGCGCTGTAAGAATGCCAATTTTTCCAATAAAACTTTCTCTTGGAAATCAATTGGCATCTTCAGTGTTGTCCTTGTTTATTGGGCAAAATAGAGCAAAATTATTTTTACATTTTTTTCTTCTTCTTTCTCCCAAGAACTGGCATAGCTAAGAATTTGGTGATGTCTAGACATCATGAAACATATCCGGTTAATTCCATTCTTTTAGATACCTGGATTGTTAAATTATGATTAGGCAAAAATCAGAGAAAAAAATTAAAAAATGATAATTCTAGGGATTCGGGTACGAGATGCACGGTGACTCCGCGTACACGATCATCATCTACGCCGTGACTCCGCTTATCGTATTCTATCGGTAAGCTCCAGAGTTCGAAATACGAGTAATCGTATCTTCATTTCACGTGCTCTCTCACCGGTTAGAGTGGCGAGAGAGTGTGCGAAATTAAGAGACAGCGACCCGTATTCCGAACTCTAGTAAGCTCCCACATCGTGAAGAGCTAATTGCATGAGGACAGGAATTCGTGTGCAGAAAATGTTTAATAAACAATGTAAATGCCTTAGTGGGTTAATCCAGTTTCGTAATTTTTCGAAGATTTTTAAGTTATTTATATGAATTCCAGTTTCCACTCTTCCGTGTGTCTCGCTGAGATCTGGAAGCACGCCTACTCCAAGAAGGAACCGCATACGGGTGAGAATAACGGATTGTCGAAATATATTCTTGTAAGAAAATTAAAGAGACCGCATTTCACATTCTTACTTGCGAAGGGTGTTAAAATACATAATTAAAAATGTTTTTCTTCTGAAACGTTTGCAATAAAATAATACGAATATGATGAGCATGGGAAATATTGCTGCAGGAGCACGAAAAACGTTTTCCAAGAAAAATATCTTTTACTGGAATCGAGAAGATCACCTATACTTGCAGGCTCCCTCACTTCAATTTCAATCGCCTCCACTGCCTCCACAACTCCGCTCTCGCGGCCTCAAAGCATGTCCGAATTCGTTCGAGTCTAGTTTAGGGTTCATTTTGTTCCTCGCCACCACCAGAAAGGAAGCTGACCCGATGCAACCTGACCCCTCATTTGGCACCCCTGGAATGGAAAATACTAGTTTAGTTCATTCTTCTCATTATCTTCCTCAAAATATCATATCCACAAACGTATTTGTACAGTTTAGAAGCTCAACCCATCTATTATGACTAATATTTACTGGTATTACTTATCCTGTGCGTCTTTGCATATTTACCTCAACGGGTTCGGTCTTTTTTTTGTGAATAAAGTATCTTGTTTTATTTCAATAGTTTGAAGAAAATATGACTAATGTGGAATAATATCGTTTATGGATATCTGGCAATGAACTTCCTCCTTGACTTTCGATGCCTACAGGAGCCTTTTCAATGGCATTGATGAATCCACAAAATTCTAATGTAATACTTTATCGGGTCAAGGCTCCTGTTATATGGGCTTGATTTCTCCACACGCAAGATGACAGGCAATCTTAGAGAGGAAATTGTTCTCGTTGCCCAAGCAGCCTCCGTAGGTGAACTTCTCGCACTTTTTGGCAGTTTGATTATAATAGAAGCGAGGCATTGCGGCCCTGAGATTTATATTTTAATAAAAAAATAGATAGTAATACGGTATGTCAATCCTATTTTTCATTTGGACCGAGAACAGAATCGCTAATGCTAACGCATTGTAAAAACTGCTCTGAACATGCAGAATTTTGTCAATCGGAGCGTGAAGCATACTTGCAGTGTCCAATTTCTGGGTGCTGGGAGCAGCGGTCCGGTTTAGCGGTAGTCGTATCGCCCAGCGCAGCTTCCACAATGAGGAGGAAGCAGAGAAGTGGAAGGAAGCGCATTGTGACTACTGATGAAAAAGCCGAACTATCACGGATTTTATTCGCCTTTCTTTCATAATTTTAATGACGATGCGTGCGAAAAATTTTCGATTGAGAAATTGCAAACGATCACTCATACAACGTACACGTTGGCACTATTGTATCAATTTTTAGATCCGATTTTGGATTTTCAATGGAAGCTTGAAATAGTTGTGCTGAACTATGTATTCACTTAATTTTCTTCATGTTTTTTTCGTGCATGCTATTCTTCAAATTTATTTTTTATGTGAGCATTTTCAATAGCAACTTTGAATCCCAACTACCAAAAGCCTGCTGACACTCCTTCAAATTCTCAAAGTATCTCTCTTTGCCTACGCCGCCTCCATTACTTGCACTTCTTGACAGATTTACTGTATTTTTTTAATGCATTTTTCTACATCTTTTCTTGCATAATTTCGATGTTTTCATAAAGAAATGTAAATGTTTACATGCAGGAAATTCATGATCTTATACAATTGTTCATGAGGAGACACTAATCGAGGTTGAGATTACCACACGCCTTCTCACAATCGATCAGTCTTTTGAAATTGTTTTCATTTCCTCCGCATCCTCCATAGAAGAACATCTCGCACGTCGAGCCATCGTAGTAGAAGCGAGGTTTACGGGCACTGAGATTTATCATTTAGTGAAAAAATAGGGGACAATGAATCTATTGTTCCTATTTTTATAGAAAATATAGTACAAAAAAGGCAAAAAATGCCATTTTGAAAAAAATATGACTTATGACTCCAATTTTGGACTACAGACAACTTACGAGCAATTTCCTTCATCCTTCGGCAAGGAGCAAGGATCCGGTTTAACGGTAGTCGTACGACCCATCACAGCTTCCAAAACGAGGAAAAAGCAGAGAAGAGGAAGGAAACGCATTGTCACTTCTGTTGAAAAAGGGAAATATCACTGCTTTTATCCCATTTCTTTTCCAATTACAATGGCAATGCGTGCGAAATGTTTTGTGCTTGAAAAAGCCAGTGCAAAAATTTAATAAATAGCAATAGCCATTTTTGATACAGTCTTGCAATATTATTGCTGAACAATGCGCTTAATTTTCTTCAAATCAGTCCGTAAAAAAATAATTAAAAGAACAGTCCATTTGTGACTGATTACAGTAGACGATGACCCACTTCACGGATTACAGTTAAGATTGTGATCATGAGACCTCATAGCGAATTTGGATCAAAGTTATGCATTTTTGCTTTGTCTCCAATTGATGTGGTAAGGACTAGGGTTGGCCAAACGAGGCTTGCGGGCTCGTAATAGGGAGAGGTCGCATTGCGGGCTCGCAACGATGGAGAGAGCGTAGGGGGAGGATTGCGAGCCCGCAATCTCGTTATCGTTTAGACAACCCTAGTAAGGACGTGGATAGCGGAGCGGATTGGGTATTACGGCACTTCCCTCCCTATCGATCCGAGAGGCGAGAACAACGGAGGGGAACAACGGAACAACGGAGTATCGATAAGCCAGGGTAGGGAATGGAGGTGAAGGGGGAGGAGTGGTTGTTTAGGGTGGGAAAAAAAAGGGAGCCCACTGGAAGCCCTTACCTTTAGAAAACAGCTGAATCGCCTCAAATTGTGATACAGCGATAATCTGAGGTTTGTGGGACGAATGGGGAGTAGGGAAGGGAAGGGACGGGAAGAGAAGGGGAAACGGAGGAGAGGCAATTGAGATTGGAAGGGAGCTGTATCGAGGCCCTCATCTTCAGAGTACTGCTGTATCAGCTCAATTCGTGATAAAACAGGAGCCTCTGAGGCTAAGGGGTGTATCGATGATCAGAGAGTAGGGAAGAAGGAGGGAGGGAGGCATCGAGTGGATTGGGAAGAGGGTATTGGGTAGGGCCTGGGAAGGGAGTGTGGGAAGGGGTTCCGAGGGGAGCCAGGGTAATGAAATCGTAGGGTAGAGATCGGACGACTGAATTGAGGGTGGTGTATCGGCGACTCGATGGGAAGAGGTGGGTTGAGAATTGTGCTCAAGGAGGATCCTCAGATCCTCGAGGGTACTGGGGATGGAGGGAGGCAATTGGCGTATCGGCGACTGACGAGGGGGAGGGAGTGGGTGGGGACTGGGAAGGATCCACAGATCCGAGGGGTACTGGGGATGGAGAGGGGAAGGGAGTGGGTGGGGATTGGGGAGGATCCTCAGATCCGAGGGGGTACTGGGGATGGCGAGGGGAAGGGAGTGGGTGGGGATTGGGGAGGATCCTCAGATCCGAGGGGGTACTGGGGATGGCGAGGGGAAGGGAGTGGGTGGGTATTGGGGAGGATCCTCAGATCCGAGGGGTACTGGGATGGGGAAGGGAGACTGGCGTAGTGGCGACTCGAAGGGAAGGGGTCCGAGAGGGCAGCGAGGTAGAAGGACGGACTGGCGACTGGCGACTAACGAGGCAGGAGAGAAGGAGATGGGAAGAGGCCGACTGATGGCTCTCTCCCAAATCGCCCGTCCTTATATACCCCCCGCTGATCTACTCGGACGCATCCGAGTTCAAACTACACATGTCTGATGATGCATCCGAGTAGATCAGCTGGGGCGTATATAAGGACGGGCGATTTGGGAGGAGGCATCAGTCGTCTCTTCCCATCTTCACTCTCCGTAGTCTCCAGTCGCCTCCGATGTCACCTCCGATGACCTCTTCCGCTCTCTTCGCTGCCCCTCCGATGCTCTCCGGCGCCCTCAACCTCCCCCCCCCTCCCTCCTTGAGGATCTCTCTTTGAGGATCCCCTCCCCTCTCCTTCCCCTCCCCTCCCATTCCCTCTCTCCCTGCTCCCCTCTACCCCAATGCTGAACCCATTCTCAATGTCAATTTGCTCGGGCCTACCAGAATCTGAAATGGTACCCAAAGCTTTTTGATCAGGGTTTGGCTCCCTCTCCTCACTCCACTCTTCTCGATACGACCCATACCCTCAGAATTCCCGGTTTGGGTCACTATTCGATGTGATCGCCGGGAATTTTGACAATGTGGGTCCTTCGAGCCTTCCCTTCTCCCTTCTTCCCCTCCCCCTCCGTCCATAACATTGTTCCTCGTGACTCCCGGTCAGTCCTGCCCTTCGATCCTTCGGGAAAAAGGGTGGGGTCCCCCGCGGACTGACCGCCTTTCTTTTGAGAGGAGCTATGGTTGAGGTTGAGGAGTGAGATTCAAGGATGGTTGTAAAATAGTGATAATAGAAATAGTATCGTGCGTTTGAAATGCTCAGCAAACTCAATCTGCTGGTTAGCGAGCTATTGATTGTCTGCGAGAGAGGAAGGGAAGAGGAAGGGGGGAGGAGGACGCTTGATCTACTGCCTCCTCCCGGCCTCTTCCCTTCTCCGCCCCTCGAACGTTCGTCAAAGGTCAGCTACGAGTGGAATGGAAAATAATCTCACGATAATAGAATATAAATAGTAGTAATATAAATAATAAAAATAGAATAGAATAGAATAGAAGAGAATATAAATAGTAATATAAAAAAATATAAAGAATAGAAGTAATAGAATATAAATAGATTCTAATAGAAATAATTTTATAATATAAAAAAGAACAAACTAAAACGCACTTTATTAAAGATTAGACATCATAAGGATCAATAAATCGACAATGATGCTAGTGGCTGATTCATAATCAAATGAACATCCATAAACATCTTTATGAGTGCAATAGTCATCCTCATCACGATAATCATCATTGCACGAGTATCGACATCGATAGCAGTCACGTACTGATTTATTGTGGTCGGTTTTTCCTCATATTCGCCTCTCGGGAACTGAAACTTGGGTAACTAAAGTTGGCTCGGAAGCTCGCATCCAGTTCTTACAACAGTCATTATACATCACCTGTCATTTCACTTGAAACCAACCCTATTCTTCTTCCCGTTTTATCTCTTTCTCCGTTTACTTGAAGAAGTTCATGCATCATTCATGGAAAACCACAGAAAGTTTGTGATTTGAGTCGAGCGGAATAAATTTGAGCGTATTGGAGACAACAAAAAAGTGCAATTGCATCGATGTCCGCGATATCTCCGATTTTAAACTATGACCTTTCTTCCTCTGTGAAAAATTCGATGTGTTTTTAATCATATTTATCGAAATCAATCAACAATATAATCAAATAGTCTAGATAGTTCAATGGCATTGATGAGCGCACGTCTCGAAGTTGTCGAAGCGATTGGCGTTGCCGCCGCAACCGGACCGGTAAAAAAATGTCTTGCTTTTTCAGATTCTTTTCATGCCTACAACGAATAATATGCTGAACAAAAATTAAGCATGATTCGGATGTAATACTCAATCAATAAGTGCTAGTAAATCATTGAAAATCAGCCTAACCAATTGAATGTGTCGCATTTTCGACGAATCGTATCATAGTACCACTTGAATGTGCTTCCACTGAAAAACGTTTCAAATCTGTTCTGAGTATTTGTCATTGAATCCATTGCAGTTGTTCATCAATTTGAGAGACTCACTGGCACGTGCCGTAGCTCGGTTGTTGGGAGCAGCGTGTTGGGAACCCTTTTGCCTCCAGAGGACGAGAAATGAGGGCTATGACGAGCAAGATAGCGAGGAGTAGACGCATACCTGATCATTAATTTTTGTTACCTCTTAGATACTAAAGCTCAAAATATAATATGAAATGAAAAAATGCGAAAAAATCCCCAGTTGAACAATAATGGTAACTGTTCAAATAACGACAATTTTTTTTGAAAATATTGTTAAAAGGAGAAATCGGCAAAAGGAAAGGCAGCACTGCTCAAAAATTGTCCTCACACTTCTCTAGTTTTTATAACCCTTGTTTATCAATGCGAGTGAGTGAGTGTGAGATAATAAACTATTGCTCTCCTTGCAAAATATTTGCATTATCTGTGTATTCAGATCGATCCATTATGATACGCTAAATACACTGTACGATTTCACAATTCACACATCCATAGAAGAAAAAAATTTAATTTATCAATTTAAAAAAAAAATTAATTTATATCCTGCTTGCAATGTAAGCGATGTTTCACCAAGTCGAAGATCATTTGCAAATAATCAAGAGGCTTCAAATGATTCATTGCCATTTTTTCTGATTTCAATTTTCCTTCTCACGTAAGCAAAAGAGAGGGTAAATTGATTAATGTCATGGACAATCCCTTCATATCGCAATTCTATTCTGATTTGTCTCTTCCTTACACATATCTCGCAGGTCAGACTGTTCAAGAGGACACGAGAATTCGAGAGGTTGTTACTCTCACAACTCTGTACTCGCATATTAATAAGAATTGACAGCTTGTTGATTAGTTCTTTCAGATTGAAGATCTCATCTTTCCAGTTTGCGTGTTCTCTCCTCACTCTGACCTGAGAGAGAGTGTGCAAAATGAAGAGACGAATTCTTCATCCTTCTTCATGCTTCTTGGGACCTTTCAGGAAGTGACTCGAGAAGGAATCGGATTACCCGAGGATACCCTCAGAGTTATTGCTATATTCGTTACTTCATGACACTTCTCATATTCTTTTCTAATGAGGTAGGAATGGCTAAAATACGAGCTGTTCTCGGGTATTTTTTTAAAGATAATTTGTCCAAAAAGTGCTATTGTTTGTGTTCTCCTGTCGGTCAAAACAGGAGAGCGGCGACATGATGCGACACGTGACACATTATCCATATGAAATGTCCTTCCCTTCTTCTACTTTGCGTGCACTTCTCTAATTGCGACTGTTCATCAATTATTCACAGCAACGAACTAATGCGAATTTTCACCTTCTTCCCTTCTCTTTTCGTCGTTTTCACTCATTTTCACCATCTAACGCGCTTGCCGGGAAGATTTCAACGGATGCTCTTCCAAAATTACAGCTTCTCAGAGCGAAACTATAGTTAGAATGCCTCACTTCATTGCCTTTCTTCACTCTCTCACCGGTAAGAATAAAAGAGCTAGATCGTATTTCAAACAACAGCCAATCTGAACCCTCAGTTTCCTTTGCTTGTTTTTTCTCGATTATGCCTTTGCTTTTCCTCCCTCTTGCGGAAATTGGCAATTCGCCTCCAAAGGAAGTAGCGGAAATATTGCTACAAGCACTCCGAACTTCTCTGCCCTAACCAGGGATGAGCAAGAATTTACTCTCCTAATTTCACCTGCTCTCTCGACTCACTGACAGGCGAGTGAGTGTGTGAAATGGAGATACCACCTCATCTCTGCCTTAACTTAATCATCAATTCGTCTTGCGAGCTTCTCAATTTGTTGCGTAGCTCTTGCTAATTTTCTGATGTTTCCATATATTTTCTATTCTGGCACCTCATTCGGCTAATTCTGGAGCAAGAAGAGTTTGAAATCCGGGTCATATTTCCGGCTGGAGAGTAAGCGAAAATCGCTTGCACGACTCTAATTCTTCGCTGTCGCTAACGGACGACCTTTGCGTTTGAATTCCGAGTAAGCTCTTCATTTGCCTTTCTATCTCGTCGGTCAGTGTAGCGAGAGAGTGTGTATGAAATGAAAAGACAAACTAAACCTAGAACTCTAGTCAATGTTTTCAATTCAGGCTTCTCGCATGCGAGTAAAGGCTTCGCGTCCCCTTAAAGACCGCACATAATGCCATTTTCAGCTCAATCTTGAGTGTTTTGCCCAGGCAAGAGATTAATAATCGGTCTTACACGCTATTTTTCGTGTTCGGTGCATCGGCCAAGGTGCTCTTCCCTCCTCTGGAATCTGTTATTTTCATCGTGCAATTTAAGGTAGAACCACAGCACCGAATCCATACTAGAGAAGATTCACAAGAAATTATGCTCCTCGTTTCTCGTGCCCTCGAACGTGTCTGACTGGGAGACAGATATCCCCATTTCTAGGGGTATCCAGAATCCCGCCTACCACTCAGTCATATCATATTAATGGGCGCTCGTCCTATTTCTGCATGCAACGCCGTTGACACGTGTCCGTTTACTCCCGCAAATATCTGCTTTTTCATTTGCAAAACGATTCGTCTCGAACGAAAATGGCAACTATCCTGTGCACGTCCCTGCTCAAATGTTCCTCTTTTTTGCACAATTTTACGCAACTCGTAAAGAACTAGGTCGTTAAAAATGTGTGAGCTAGAAAACCTTCGATCATCACTCTTCAATTGTCATCCCTCTTCGCAACCTTTCCTCGAATCTCGGCTAACCGCCTTCTACTTTCTAATTCTCTTCCCGTTGAACAATTAGCTTGCTTTAGCTCCTCAACCTCCCGAATCTTCCTCTCTCCTTTAGACAAGCAAACATTTTTTCACAAGAACTGCTGCCTGACCTCTGCTTCTTTACGCGCACAATTAGTGAAGGGATTTCAAAAATTCTAAAACGCGGTTTTCGCTCGATTTTTTTTCTATATGGTTCTTATGTTTTCCTCTTTCCTGAAATGCAAACTCCAGGGTTTACGAAATGCCTGTTTTGCAGACACAACTAATTTCACTTAGCGTCTCATTTCCTTGCATGTCTGACCGGCGAGAGATCATCTCGAACTATGAGAGTCGCTGAGAAGGCTTTGAGCAACAATGTTCTCGTCTCTTCATTTTGCCTTATCTCTCGTCAGAAAGAGAATCGAGAGAGTATGGCGGCTAGAGAGAGACTGATTATTGAGAGGCTAGGCTAGACTAGGCTCCTTTCTTGGAGCACACGCGAGGAGCATTCAGAAATTCTTCAGAAATTCTCGTCAAAACACGCGTGCGCAGAACGCTCCTTTCATTGGCTATTTTCGGAGATGACATGGCTACTCCCTTTTCATTCGTAGTAGGAACATGTAGCAAGCTCGCATTCATCTTTCTCTAGAACAGTCCTTCGCACTTCTGCTTCTCGCTTCTTTGAATGTAATTTCTAGTTGCGCTCAGCCGTTTGTCTTTCTTAATCCTCATGATTTCATGAAAATGAGACATTTTATAGAATGCTATACGCATGTCTGGCCACATTCGGCTGCCTTGCCATTGGACTGGCGGGTCTGGCACTGTCGCTGGCTGATATTGAGAGGTGAGATTTCGAAGCCGATGTATAGCTCACCGTTCGATAGATATATAGTTCGAATTGTGAATTAGGGAAGTAACACATGCTTTTCATGTTATATGTACATATATATTTCCAGATTCAACTTCGGCCTCTACCTCGCACTTCTGTCAGTGGTCGGCGTTACAGGTTGGCCATTAGTATCTTCACTATGCATTTCCTTTTTTCGAAGAGTAATCGTTCATATTTTTGTTCAAGAAGCTGTCAATACTCCATTGCAGTGTCCATCGCGTTCTGGATCATCGCCCCCGCGGCGTGTGCGAATCCACGCTGGATGCAGCGATTGACAGCGAGGTTATTTAAATATTTATAAATTATTCCATAATTAATAAGTAATTGTTAAGAAATCCCCTTTTTAGAAACCGTTTCGCCTTCACAATTTTTCCCTTTTCGGATATTCTACAGTGCTATATTATGCTGGACATCCCCTGTATGTGACCGATTATCTTGCAGATACGGCTACAAATTCGAGCCAGTACGAGAGACGTGGCTGCGACACTTTGGCAAGAGTTAGTCTTTCATTATTTATCAGAACAGGTTTACATTAATAATCAGTTTACATTAAAATGGCATGTTAGGTCTCGCCATATCTCGGTGACATATTTCGAGAATTTTTTTGCCATTCTCATAACCGACTCTGATATTGAACGAATCCCTTTTGAACTTTCTCAGAGTGGTTGAATTTAGAACGCGTGCGCAGAAATAGATATTCTTCTCGAGTTTTGGAAGCTTCTGAAATTTAAATTTCGCAATGACCGAAAGTACCATCGTAAGAGATCTCTGAACATATTGAATCGCGCTATAAACGAAGACAAAAAAGAATCGAAGAAGCCAACGTACTTCAATTAGCTCGTTCACGTCACGTGAAGGTATTTCGTTGGTAATATAAATATGAGAACATCTTTTGCTGAATGCTTGCAGCGCAATATCAACACAATTTGTGGTAGATCCTATTAACGTGTCTACGACCTCAGAGATTCTGATCAAATCTAAAAAAGAACTTTGCGAAGAAGCAAACAACCAAATAAGCTTATTACCTGTGTTGGACGGAAGGTAATAGACCTTGGCCATATTAAGTTGTAATTTGATAATAGTATCAATCGCAAAATCCCTGCAGTGGTATATATAAAAATCAATAGGTTCGCAATAAATGAAGCTTACCAGTTGTTATTGTCGAGAAACAAGCAACGATGTTGTATACGAACGTTCTTGAGGAATAAAGGAACGAGCGAATTGAGAATCACATCTTTTGACTTCAGTTCAAAATAGTCAATCGTGCATTTTTCGAAAGCTTCTGTTAATGTATTGAGAAATGACCAATTTTTTCCGGAAACATAAAATGAAAATGTCTAAAAATTTTAAGAATTATTTCAAAAATTGATTTTTCAATTCAACCTTCACATTCGCTCTCTTTTCTGAGTATATAAAATTGGGAACAGGAAGTAAAACGAGTGCTGACTTTGAGCTGAGCACTTCCACGGAGCACTCAAGAGCAGACAAAATGGGATCAGTCTACAATAACAGAATAGATTAGGCCCCCAGGACTTTATTATCACATGCTTGAACTCATGCTGGACGCAAGTGCCTTTATTTACGGGATAGCTTTTACCAATTAAAACGGCCAAGGAATCACCCACAGAATTTGCAATTCCTCACCTTTTTCGAAATTGTAATCTTATGAATATGCGCAGCTTTGCAAGCTTCATCCACCACTCTTTTCAATCTGCGATTAGCCTGAAATAGATACTTCTTTTCTGTTTGAGATTGAATGAGACCTTTCTAAGTGCAAAAAATTTACTATCCGCATACTTGACAATTTCAAGAAGCAACTCATATGGTAGATCGATTAGACTGGTCATTATTTTCTGGAATATTGCATTAATAAAACTGCATAGACAGGTAAAATTGTGACTGTGCCAAAGTGATGGTAACAATGCTCCATTGGGATACCTTACAAATAAATACATGAATCCTGGGGAATGATTTTGCCGCTCAAAAAAAAAAAAGGACGCTAAGGATATGTAACATTTAAATAAAGAGTGCCAGTGGGCCTTTGAAAGACTGAGACTCGCCATTGGACTTTTTTCGCCAACCCTAAATCTAGCTAACATAATTGTGTAAAAGTTTGGCAGGGATCACTAGACGAAGCACAGCTATTTCCGTAGTAGGCCAAACGTTGTATGATAGAAGACTTGTGCAGCACACATATATGTCGAGAACTCTTGATTTCACTCTGATGGCTTCACACACTATTCAATTTCATGAATGCAGAAGAAAAAAGGTGAAAAGGGCGGAGAAATTTATATTTTTGTTAGGAAAAAATAACTCTAGAACGTCGTCGAAAGCGTCGTCGCTCAAAAGGAACGAAGGCAACATCGTCAAATCGAACGAACAGAGTGCTTATCGCCTTCACTCGCGGACCTGGCCGGGAGAGGGACACAGATGAGTCACGGTGGGTGAAATAGTTATTCGCGTCAGATAGTGCATCGACGTCCCCATATACTACAGAAAATCATGAGCTGATTGATCAACAAACAAGGAAGTGAAATGTCAAAACGTTGACCTTAGGAAAACCTCAGAAACTTTTGCACTCCGATCAAAAACGTGTAATAGACAGAGTTGCCGAGATATTTCAGTCCGTAATTTGGCAGTGTGAGGAACTCGTCGAAATATACCGTTTTCAGGGACAACTTTTCTAGAATGATGCAACTGGATAGTAGATACATGATGATTAGGAAAATGTAAAGTAAAAGTTGTTTACCCTATCAAAGCGATGTTCCAATCATAAATGACCTCGTTTGGTGATTTACACACGTAAGGACAGGTACAGCGAGGCCTATCATGCGTTTGAAATGCTCAGCAAACTCAATGTGCTGGTTAGCGAGCTATTGATTGTCTGGGAGAGAGGAAGAGGGAAGGAAGGGGGAGGAGGACAGTTGATCTACCGCCTCCTCCCGGCCTCTTCCCTTCTCCGCCCACTCGAACGTTCGTCAAAGGTCAGATAAGAGTGGAATGGAAAATAATCTCACGATAAGTGATCCAGACTTCTAGAGCACGTCTTCCTTTCTGATGAAGAGATGACAAATTTATTTTGCAGCGCGAGCGGCAAGGAGGTCGCTGCTGCTGGAAGTTGCACGACGGGCAGAAGAGGAACGGATGTGAGCAGGGACACACTGGTATGTACACTGCCCCGACAGAGAAGGGGGAGCACTTTGCATACGCACTCGATCACTTTGCATGAACCGAACTGCAAGGCCTAGGCGGGAGGAGCGACCGCTCTACCCGCTCTGTGATTTGAATCGAGCGGGAAATTGTAGTTCTTTCGTGTCGGGATTTTGGCTCGAAATTTGCATCCTTTGTTCAGCCTTGTCTGGAGAGAACAATGGGGGTCAGATCGCTGTGTGTAGTAGCGTTGTCGTTGTCGTTGACGTTGATTTTGACGAGCGAGGACTTGGTATACAGTGAAGCGGTTTTGTAGCCATGTTAATACCCAATATCAACAGAAAGGTCTACTGGGCGAGATACTGGTATTAGATAGTAATCCGAAGTTTGAAGGTCCTGGTTTGGAAATAATAACTAATTCTCGGATATGCACAATCCAATGAAAATGCGCTTCTTGAAATCTGATGTTTTCATTGACTTCTCGCACTTTGCAAGCGCCCGTTGTGCGTGATTGAGCAGAGAATAGATTTACATGCAAATGTGTACATTTTATTCGAACAAACAAGGCTGATGGGAAAACAGTAATATTACTACCAGTCTAGAAAGAATACAGTCAGTGCAACAGATGGAACCCCCAATACTTACTACGATATTAAATTTTGGCGTACAATATTATATTTGTCAAGTACATCTTATAATATATCGGTATAAAAAAATTTACATGGTTAGGCCGGTGCTGGCTCTGATTTCTCTTCTTCCCTTGATTCCTGGGCTTTTAATTCTGTCTCTTCGTCACTAATTTGAAGTGGCTCGGCATCAACGTCACAGTCGTACTCGACCTGAGCCTCCACCCGGTTGTTCAGCAACCATTTTGAGATGTGGATCTGAAATTTTTTTAAAATTTTTATACTCATGTAACAATATCATAGTACTATCAATAGACTAATCAGACCGTAAATTACAAATATTCAAATTCCTTACCCGTCGCTCCCTCAGCATGTCCACATACTCCTTCTTGTGCCCGTAGATGACCTGAAATATAATAATTTATAATAATAATAACAATAATTTAATTAATTTAAATAAAAATACCTCATGGTCATCAATTTCGTGTCTGTCCCCGTGTTTCTCGTAAGATTCGTGCTGAATCTGCTCCCGTCGGATCATTGCCTGAAATTCTTGCAAAATTTAGGGAACATATCCAAATTTGAATCTCATTCGAGACGAAAAAGGAGTGTTGATCACACTAATGAAATTTTTTCAAAGACCACTAAAATCAAAGACAAAGTTTGATGATTTGTATGATTTTAAAAGCCAACGAATTTTTCTGACACGGGCAGAAGTGCATAACGGAATTTACAATATCAACTCACCCCCTCAAGGCATTCATAATGAGGGCGAGGTTTGCGAAGCGCCTTGCTGCGTCGGTAATAGAGATCCTTCTCCTGAGAAATAAATAATTAAAGAAGGCGTCCCACGAATCGCGAGGGCGACTATGCAAAGTGAGGAGTGAGAGGGCGCGCTCTCCTCATTTCGCACGCTCTCTCGCTCGTTGCCTGCGCGCGCAAGGTCACTTGGAACGCAGCCAAATGCTCATATCTCAGTTCAAACAAAAATTGAACACATGGGAGTTTTGAAAGTGTTATCGGGTAGCCACGACCCACCATCTCACATCGAGAACTCTGTTAGTCAGATATTCGTGGGACACCTCCTTTAATTATATTCCTTTTTAAGGCTAAAATAGAAAAATAAAACAAACAAACTGACCTCTTTAATGATCTTGATCGTTTCCTTGATGATCTCAACTGCCTGAAAATAACATTTTTATAACAATAACATCATAACAACAATAATAACAACAACCCACCTCCCGCTCATGCTCCTCGATCGGCAGTACCACTTGCGGTTGCACCGAGTCACTGGAGCAAGAAGATGAACCCTGACTGTGGCCTCCGTGATACGTGGATGAGGATTTGGAGGAATGAGAGTAGCGAGTGGCGTTCTTGTTGTTGCCTCGGTTGGATGGACTGAAATTAGTAAAGCTATGAAATGTCCTTGCGTTCACGTGCCACTCGCCTTCTACTCCCGTTTTATCTAACGTTTTTCAATTCGGCGGTGCCATATTTCGCAGATATAATCTTGAGGAAAGCTCTTGCATTTGATTTTTTTTAAATTTGAGGGCAGGAAAACGAAATAGATTCTTACTTGTGCTGGCGATTCCCTCTCCAATTTCCTCGCTGGTTTGGTCCAGAAGCGGATGGTTGGCCAGATTGTTGCCTTTAAAGAACGCATTGTTACTGGGCCATTGAAACTATGGAATCAAGAGATCATATTTCGAGTGGTAGCCTCTTCCTGTTACATGATAAAAAGGGCACGTCAAATGCTAATTTTTGCGGTGTTATGAGAATAAAATGTTTACTGATAGTTGCGCCGCGGTCCTTTGTACTGCCAATCATCAGTTGCCGGAACGAACGGGAAGTTGGGAGGGAAACCATGTCTGGAAAATAAGTCAAAAAAATCGTAGCCTTTGAAAAATACTTGTCTAGTTCCAGTACAATATTTTTGTTGGGTCAAAGCTTACTGTTGATTCTGCCTATTTCTCCTCCAGTTCGGGTTCGGTCCAGATGCGTGATGGGATGCATGAATTTGTGGCTGCGATGCACTATCCCCAGTAGCGCTGTAAAGATTCCTAGTGATCGGTGTGATACGGTCCCATTCACTGTAAGCCGAATATGATTGGGATATCTTAGCACTTACTGGTTCTGTCTTGGCCCTCTCCGAGAAGGAGCAGTATCTACGTCAGGCGCCACCACAAAGGGGAAGTTGGGAGGGAAATGATGTCTGAAAAGATTACTTCTCAATTTGCTAAAATAATTGAGCAATTGAACTACTAACATTGTATAATTGAATGATTGTGAGTTCTATCCGAAATCAACGCCTCAAAATCTCTCAATGAGAATGATAAACTCACTGATTCTGCCTGCCCCTTCTCGCGTATCCATTCTGCCCGGAGGAGAGATGAGTGTTGTGGAACTGTCTCTCGACGGTGACCACGTCGGATGGAGTGACGGTTCTGGAGTTAGAGTTAGAGTAAACGTTTTGTCGCGTATCGACTCACGACCTCTGATCGGTGAAATAGCAGGCGAAGAGATGGTTACGTTAGATTTTTAATTATTGATTTTTTCAATGACACACAGAAACTAACTTCAATCAAAACGATTTGTTTTACTAGCTGTGTGAAACACATTTCAAGCGAATGAGTGAAATTCAATTGGGATTAGTCCATTCCTTTCATTTTTCCCGTTACTTGAGTTACGCAAATGAAACAAATACCTGTTGTAGAATACTCGAGGATTGCTGTTGTTGTTGGGGGCGCGTTGCATCGTCAAGAAGACCCCCAACGGGTGCTGAAATAAATATTGAATTTGTAACTTAGAAAATAG
Organism: Pristionchus arcanus; assembly: GCA_900490705.1. Taxonomy (NCBI): domain Eukaryota; kingdom Metazoa; phylum Nematoda; class Chromadorea; order Rhabditida; family Neodiplogasteridae; genus Pristionchus; species Pristionchus arcanus. Next base: position 277,495 of record LS486448.1, read on the forward strand.
AGATAGCAGATGAAGAGTTCTGTGTTGTAGGTCATAAGGAACACAATTTAGGTGATGAGATCTGGGAAATGAGCGCATGGGGAGTCGAAGTGAAACCCCGCAGGACAGCTGTCAAGGCTTTGGAGTTTCCGTTCTAATTACTCGGGAATTTCTCTCGGCTTTCCTGCGCCTTACCCTAAGCGGAAACTTTGCCTCGTGTTCACTAGACGGTCAGAGAAACGAGAGAACACGCAGACGTGAGAGGGTTCAGGCGTAATTTTGACCGAAAGCCAATAGTACTCGCGGGGAAATTCTAGAGACATACAGATAAAGTGAAAAATGTGCGAGAAAACGGGAAAGTGGTGATTACCAAGGGATGATAGGGAAAGAAGGCTATCTCATTGAGAAATACTCACTAATGAGTGCATTCGCAAACTCTCTCTCTACAACCAAATTTCCTTGACACTCAAATTAGCAAGGAAACCTCTAAGGGCTCTTGCTAATGGAAAAAGGAACAATGTGCAAAAGTGAGGTTACGGTTTTTTCGAGGACAGTGAAACTATTTTGCGTGCCGAACGTTTGAGTGATATAGGAGACAGGCATCGCGAGATGTAGGAAAGAAAGATCGATCGCTCGGCTGGATTGTTTGTTACCAGTCGAGAGGGAATGGCTAGCAGCAAACCAAACAGAGCGAGAGAGCGTGGGAAATGGGGAGTGTGAGAGTATTTGTGGTATTGACAATAAGACGGAAATCGGGTCAAGCGAATTTCGTTCAGATTTTCTTGACGAGCAACAGTTTCGGCATGCTTCGGTCAATTTGACAAATGACGTGGATCTCAAATCTAGTGTGGTTTTCGATACGAAAGTTAGTGCGGGTACTATGGACTGACGAATCTTCAAAATAGTCGTGCTGGTCCTTATTTACGCGAAGAAAACACCAGCTGGTTCCTAATTGAACACTACTCAGCAATCTAACGCGAGCAGGGGAGAACACGGGAGAAAAATGAAAGTACAGTGGGGAAAGGTTATAAAAACAACAAGAGGTGGCCGGGGTAAATCGATAGAATCTTCTCAACTTTTACTCGAAATGAATGCATTAAATCAATGCAAACACGCCTGGAAAACTCTCGTAATAGCAGCAAGTCGGCAAGATAAAGAGAAACGAATCAGTTCACAAAAAAACAAAAATAATTTCACTCGACACAACTCAATGTATTCAATATACTCAATCAGAGGCAGGCGCCACCAGAAAATCACATAGGAATTTAATTTAAAACTGAATTGCACCTTGCTTTAGGCTCAATTACAATCGAGAAAAATTAATTGACAATCCGACAATCTTACCAAGTAAGTAAAGCGAGGCGATAGGAAAAAAAGAGAATACTAGGCCAGCACGCTCGATAACACCACTCGGCTAAACAACCTCGCTGCGAGCGCTCAATATTCGATGGAATTTTACATCAAGCAAGATATCACATTTTTAAAATGATACGATGGTAATTGCATTCCTACTAAAATATTCCGCGCGGCAATCGCTTTGGCTTTCGCGATTTCCGCCTATTTTCACTTGTTTTCCTTAGTTTTTAATGATAAAACTGGATTTCTGGGATGGTTTTACGCTCGTCGAGCATCAAATATATATTAAATGCTTTATTTTAAGCGCGGTCATAGTTTAATAGCAATTTCGTTACGTGCGGAACAATAAACAACTTCGCGTAAAAATGTGATAGATGAGAGAGCATGCAAAACGGGGAGAGCTACTACTCCCTGCTTTCCTCTCCAACTGCATTGCTGCCCCTGCGAGAGAGGGACAGATGGACAGGCCCTCTTTACTTTCTACACTATCTCGCCCTGGGCTCGCTCTTGCTCTGTCTGGCACACTCCCTATCTCTTTTAAAACTGCAGAGGAGAGAAAGACCCCGAAGCAGTGTGCAAAATAGAGATAGCAAGACTACTCTCGGGGTGATACGAATCGCTCTGAATCAGCCCGTTATCAGGGGAAACCATCAGTGCATTGGCCGTGAGATGCTCTGACTCTCTCAATTTCCCATTCACTTTCGCTGTTCTGATTGGCATCTATGCATTGGCCTACTCATGCAACATTTCGGGGAAATTCTTTTAGTACTGCACACTTCCAGAAGCTCAGATTAGAGCGTTATTTCGCTGGGATAGTGGCAGGTCAAAGGTTATCAGAGGAACCCATCAGTGCCTTGACCTTATCTTGCAGCAGAAGGAAATGTCACTGACTGTAGACTGATATTGAATCACAAAGAGTAAATAAAAAGAATAGCGGTATCTATACCAGGACGCAGAAACATAAACAAACAAATTGTCAAGGTGTCAGAAAGGAGTAAATGGCACTAAGTCTAGTCTGGATCGACAACAGGAAATGCAAATAAAGTGCGTGCTTTGCTCATGCATTTTCATCTCACCGCCAAGCGAAAACAATGAGAGAATCAATACCGAGAAGGACTTGTGAACTAGTGATGTCAATTCAATACCCAATACCAAGTAATTGGGTAATTGGTATTAGGTTGACCAATTATTTGACTAGTATTCCTCATTTTCTGAGGGAGTGAGCGGCCTCAAAATCAATTAATTGGGTATTGGAATTGGTTGGATATCCCTATTATGAACTGTGAAGTGCCTAGAAAATGAAGAACTGCGCTGGGATTAAACGCAAAAAAGAACAAGCTAACTCATTTGCATTTTCAATGATTGAGGAGCACTAATATGAAAAGAGATGGAAATTGTAGAAGACTCTTTTCCAAAGGTCTCAGAGGGCAACTGAACAAAGGGCTCAATGGCACTCCATAACGGACCGGATGCGAACAGCCGGGCCAGGGGTTCCGGTCCCCTCAAAAGGAGGTCACAGTGGTATTGGGGTAGCAGGTGGTTAGTGGAGTGGGTGAAAGGAAAGAAAGGGATGAATTGTCGGGAACTGACTCTCTCTCTCTCTCTTTCGCTTTCTCTTGCCTGGCAGGCAGGGGAGGGAGTGAGAGAAATAGAGAGATCATTCTCCAGAACGCCCCTATTCGAGGGTTGAGTTGTCTTCAATAGTCTATTCCTTTTACGGGCTCTCTCAGGACCTAGGCCGTAAAAAAGAATCCATTCTCCGGTCATCCATAGTCGAGGGTGAAAGGAACAGCGTGGGTGAGACCGGAACTCTCTCTCGCTGGTTAGAGCAGTGAGATATAATGGGAAAGTGAGATAGTCGGATCAAGTAGTCGGCCCAGGGGTGAATTATTCGTAGCCGAAAGATAGATGAAAGCGACAAACAATCTCTTTGTAGCGACTTTTTCATTGGCCAGAGAATATCGTGTTCCGATGGCCATTGCCATTGGCCATTACTAGGAAATATTGTTAACTATAATGGGAAATGTACGAATGGTAGTTCTCACAGCATATTGCTACCAAGAAATGGAAATTATCAGATTTTCCGGGTTGTGCGTGAATGCAAACCAAATTTGATTTCCTTACCATTCAACAGCATCGCGTGAACAAGGAGAATAACTGAAAATATGCACCGAAAAAAGCTTGCCTGAAAAAAATGATCTCATCTGAAAGATCTCTTGATTTCAGACCGTCCCCGCGGACAACACAACCCTCCCCGAGGAGGAGGAGATGGAGGACGAATCGAGCATGGAGGTGATGGGTGATCTTTGATCTTTTCTCTTTGACCTTAACTAGATCTATTTCAATTCACGATGAAGGTTCATGAAAGTACGGAATCAGTGTACATGTTGAATCTTCAGTTCTTTTCGATACTTTCAACTTTCAACATCTGGGACTCTAGGATTGTCCATCCCCTTTACCTCTGAAGGTCTTCGATATGGCGTCATCTAACGATAAAATTCCAGGAAGAGGCCGACTTCTGTCCGCTCATCGCCTCTTCTCTTGCATCCGTGCTCGCACCCACATTGGCCAGTACGAGGAGCATTCCTAAGGTATTTGATCGTTGATCTCGAATAATTTCTATCTCGATCACTTCTTCGATTTATACTACTACTGCCAATTTGTGCTTGTACTAATGGGAATAATTTTTCTTTCAATTTCTATTCTTCGAATGTGTTCGATTAGATCTGCACTCCAGGTAGAAAATACTATATTCCAGTCACCTAGATGAGCAGCATTCTATATCAATTTTCAATCACATGATTCTATGAGCGACCAATTTCGTCGTACGATTCTGAATTTGCCATATTCAAACAAATAATTCAGGACCAACGCCCGGTTATCCACCTTCCGAAGATGACGGTGGCCACGAAGCAGTCGAGGTAAGAGGGATTATGAATTCGTAAGGTAATTCAAAACGCGCCCTTTTTCCAGAGCTGTTTCTCGAAAAACTAAAACCTCAAAATAAATACAATCAAGTCTGTTTCACAGAGATCATAATGTTTAGATAAAGGGAACATGATTGATCACGAGACGAATTCCATTCAAAATACGAAATAATAATTGAGAGCAGATAATTGTGATCATGATTTGTAGAGCAATTCTCAGGCTCCGGGTCCCTAATCACCTATTCCGGCTTTCCAAATCACCTGCTTTGCAGAGTTCCCGACCTCGAGACGGTCGGCGAGCAGTCCGCCGAGGTCACCGTCGAGGGAATCACATCTGAGCCGCATTATCCGACTCCGGTCGTCGAATCGCCGGGTCTGGAGTTTCCGGTTCTTGACCTTCCGGCCCCAGCTCCGGAATCGCCGGCTCCGGATGTTCAGGCCTCGGCTCCGGAATCGCCGGTTTTGGACTTTCCTGCCCCAGCTCCGGATTCGCCGAATTCCGACCGGATTCCGGATTCCCCGGTTCTGGTAAAGACACCCGAATCGCCGGCTCTGGTCCCTCGTCCCATTCCCTACCCCGAAATCGAAATCGTCGTTGTGAAAACGAGCAGGAAGACGTCAGAGGTGAGATCATTGTAAATTTTAAAAAAATCAATCGAATGAAAGAAAAAAACTATTTCACTCATTATTGTTAGTCTGTAATGTGTTTCACATGGTTAGCAAAATCAGTTCGATTTGCGTCGATTTCAATATGTAGCTCTACGACCCATTTTCTAAATAGCCAAATAAATAAAAAAAACTATCGTACAGCGGTTATCTGTATAGACATTTTGGAGATCAAAATCAACTTCCATTTCAGATCGCCTCTCCCTCGTACTCCGCCGTCGCCAATGGAATCAAACGATCACAGAGTGACGTCCAGATTCTGGCAGTGAATTTCACACAGAATTCGGCGGTCGTTTAAAATCACTATTCATTCGAGAAAAACTATTTCAATCGGATTTTTAATTAAACTTGACAGGGAGACCCTCAAGCGTTGGTGATCATTTCTCTGTAAATTGTCCTCCACATTTTTATGATTTTTTGTATATGCCCGACCCGTGATTATTTTTCACTTCCCTCTAGCCACTTTATCTCTGTCAGCAATTCGAATCTGTTTTCTCTATAAATGTCATTTACTGTTACTAAACCACATTGTTTTCGCTAAATCACATTTTTACTACTGTTCCAGGGCCAAATAAATGGCATGTATCTACACACATTGTTTTCTTGCACCTGAACCACGGTTGAAAAAAACACATCACTTTCAACACGTCAAAACAGAGCAGATGCTCGTCAAACACTCAAAGAATCAATTTTGTGTCAGAAAAACGAGATTACGAAATGAGAAGGATAGATCATCTATAGCTTTCAGCAATGAAAATCATAAATATGCGCGCACCGAGAAGGCTGTGCATAGAATCACTAGCTGCAGACACTTTGGCCTCGGCCCGATCAACATGTTTATTATTGTCACGGGCCGCTCGTCTTTCTCCATTTCCTTTTTCATCGGCGCCCACGATTGCCCACTCACACGCTCTTACTCGCACGAAATGTTCTCTTCTCCTCCGTTTCCCTTATCTCTCGCAAATCAAGGAAACGTGCGAATTTTGAGCAAGGAAAGAGGACGACCATCATATTATTCGCATCAGGAATTCCCGCTGTGCGCACGTGACTTTTTGCCCAAATTTTTCTATTAGTGAGTTTTCCGGTAGCGTTGCTTGTCGTTTTGATGCAAAACTATGACATTTTACCCATAGGTAACGATCATTCTGAGATTCTTCAGCCTCCATGAGCGATGTCTCCTTATTCACGGATATTTGCTACATCCCCAAATACTCATCAATTGCGCACAACGATGGAGCCGGTTGTAAGCTACTGTCTTCAGTTTATATTTATTACAAAATTGACATAATTTTATGGAAATAGATACTTACTCCAATGTTTTCTCAGGAAGTTGATGATGTTGTGCTCACCCCAGAGGATGTCCATGGCCGAATGCAAAGATGGTTTCCCCATTTGCACTATGTTACCGAATACTTGGTTCATCAGGTTGAAGATGGTAAGTTTGTTTCTATCAAGTATTTTGTTACTGGTGATGCGCTTCATTTCGAATGCTCTTTCGCTGGATTATGCAAAACAGGGTGCCGATTTGTTTTCAATATTTTTACGTTTGCATGTTCAGAGCGATTTCTCACGTATTTCGTGAAAATAAATTTATTTTCTTACGAAATGATTTATAAAATTTAGATCTATTCATGCACGTAGCGTTCCAAGCAAAGCAGAAACGAGCGAAGCTGGTGGTTATCGCGTAAGTAAACAGTTTGTATAATTACTTTTTTCCTTCTTTCCATTCTCAATTTTCGAATAAACTTTTCTCCAACTATTTTGCACGCGTTTTAGCAAGCGTAGCGTTGGCAATTGCTTACGGCGCCGAAATGGATGATTTCGGCTCCGAAATCGCTTTGAAAAAGACTTGATTGGAGTACTTTAGCATCTGATTCATTACTGTTTTTCAGGGGCCTCACCGACATTGTCTCCCAACGAGTTTTCAAAGATGTCGTCAGCATTCAAGGATTCAAAGACAGAACGTTGTATATGTGGAGTGTAAGCTATGCTTTTTCCGACCTTTTTCGAATCCCATCCATTCATTTTGAACAAACTACGTTTCAGAAATGTGCAGGAGTGTCGTTGATTCGAAGTTAAAAACAAATTTCAGAGAGTGAACCAACTGATCAAAGCCGAGCTGCAACCACATCATCCTGGCCATCGCAGAATCTTTGATCTTAGGTCTATCTTGGGTCCAGTGGTGAGTTATAAAGGATTTATAAACAATTGTCCCCCGAATGTAGAGATGAAATGTTGTCTATTCTGACCTTATGATTTGTCTATTCAGTATAAAAACAAATGAGTCCTTACAGTCGTTTCCAACGTTCTTTCTCGAAAGTGGACCATACCGAGCAATCCATAATGATAGGCAACTGCGAATTGCCGAGCTAGACTTTCATATGAGCGACAGGAGTGGTTTCCTAGTTGCTGATTTCCAGAAGCACCTACCGTTTCTCGAGAAGAGTTCAATAGTTCACATGTGGGTAATCCCATTAATGTATTTATTTTATTTCGCATATTTACAGAGAAAGAATCATAGTATTCGTTAGTGAAGAAGAACGTTCAATTCGAAAAATCAACGATAGACTCGTTTGCGTTACGAGTCCGTTGTTTGCGTGCATGTATGAAGACTTTCCGGTACGTTTCAAGAGAAGTTGCCAATTTCCGAAAATCTAAACGCCGGTGGTCGCTGTAAATAAATGAAAACAATACTTCTCTCTTAGATTTTGCATCTCTCCTTAGCTCAAGACAAGAATGATTTTATCTACCTATTCATTCCTGCATGCAAGACCCTCGCAATTATTGATCCAGAAAATCTTCGATTCAGCGAGACCAAACTATTGTTTGGAGCTGACTGGGAGGTCGATACGAAGTGAGAACTTACATACGTTCTCAACGAAAACAATACAAAATAATAATTAGAATTTCAGTGCAATGACGAATCTGATTAGCGTAGCTGACGGCATCGTTAAAATAGGAATTCCGACCCTCGCAATCGATCCGAGCTCTAGGTTTCGACAAATTGTCGGGTATAATAAATGGACTGGTGCCATGCCACCTCACTTGAAATGGGCAAGGCATATTAAAAGTGGGTCAGACATTGATTTTTTTTTCTCCAGCACTGTTCCTCGCAATTATCCACTGAAGGCAGCGAATGCAATGACGGCAAACTCGCTAAGGTTCGTATTTATTGTTTGTAAAAATCATTTTATTCTGTTAAAATGATTTCACAATTTTAGCACTCTTCATCTTGGAATATTGACGTTCCTGCATTTTAAAAAATATTTTTAATTATTTTTTGAGCCGTTCTTATCGATTCTTGAATCTTTTCAGTCCCAGGAATCAGGATCATCTCAAACGCCTTCAGTTGATATTGTGAAATCAGAAGCACGGGCTGACAAAGATACCCAAACGGAGGGGGGCGAACTCGATTTGTTAAGAGCGGAGAATGAACAATTGAAAAATTCATTGAACCGTCAAAAGGAGATTATGGAAAAATTGCGTAAACGAAATGCCGAAATGGTTTGTACGATCGAATTTTATTATAGAAAATAACTCTTGTCATAGGCAACTGAAAATCGAAAGCTAGCTACCGAATATGAGGCGAAAATTAATAAATTGAAGATTGAACTACGACAATTGAAGGTAATAACAATATTTTTTGCCACAATTATGTTCATTTATAAACCGTTCAGAACAAAGAGAGAGGTGAAGCCACTGGAAGATTAGATGACGAACTAGACAGTAGTGAGAAGAGCGAAGACCCGTCCGACTGGGACGATGTGGATATGACTAGTAGGAATCTTTATTTGGAGATTAATGAAACACCCAAAAAAAATTAAATTCAGATGCCAACATTGAAGATGATTTATGTTCAATGGAAGCGACGGCAAGAAAATTTGAGCAGATTAGATTAGGCGATTTGTCTGAGGTATAATATGTGGATTCAGCGGTTGAATTTCTCCTGAATCATCTTGGCAGGCTAAAAATGATGCCATCTCCGATCGTCGCCCAACCCCAATAGGAAGCGAAAGGAAGAGAAGAGTCAATATTGCAATGAGGAACAAAAATTCACCCCTAGGTTCGTGGTTACCCGATTTTCTAATGATGATGAACTGTAGTGTGGCGTCTCCTCAATAGTGCATGTTGTTATCACCAAGTTATCTGATCAAATGTTTCTGTTATAGGGTCTCTAATGGCAGTTCCCACTACATCGCAACCCGCTGAGTCCTCAATTCTTACTCCACTGGATCGCTCAACGACGCCGTTCGGAATACTCTTCTCCGGGCAGAATTTCACATCGTGGAGCGAGGATGGATCTGGGAAATCTGGAAGGGAAGAATTGAGAAAACGCACACAATAGATAAATAATTTCATGAATATTTAGTTCTGACTACGATAATACCTTTAATTTACTCGCCGGTGAGAATGCTGTATCATAACTATCTAGAACTCCGAATTCGAGTCATCATCTTGTCATTTTTCACACTCAATCCACTTGAGCGTGCGAGAGAGTACGAGAACTGAAGAGACGGCGGTCCGTATTTCCAGCTCTAATCACCACTTGCTGCGGACACTTTGGCCTCAATATCACTCGCCCCCCAATCAACATGTTTATCACCGGGCTCCTCTTTCTCTATTACTCTGTGGTTTTTTCACTGGCCCCATCAATTTGCTCCTCTCACTCGCTGATGCTCTAATGTTCTCGTCTCCACCACCTTCCTTATCTCTCGTAGACCAGAGAGACGAGAGAGTATGGCGAAATGAGAGAGAAATGCCATTCAGTATTCCTTCACAACGCTATTTCCCGCCGCTACGGGCATTTGTTCCAATTTATTTCTACCCGTAAGTTTTTCGTTGTATTTTTTCTTAATATATGTGACAGTCATGAATTGATACCCTCAGATCATAATTCTGAGACAAGGGTAAGCAGGCTCTCTTCATTTCACATGCTCTCTCTCAGGTAGAGGCGAGCGAAATGAGGAGAGTCATTTCTTTTCCAGCCTTTCCTTTCTGATACCTTTCAGTCCCCGGTTTCCGATGCCTCACAATTCACGGATGTTTGTTCCTGCACCGCCAATTACTCTGAAATTTATCCCAATGAAGGAACCAGTGGTATGGCCTACCTATTTTATTTGTTGTCTCTTTCATATAAAATATCCACTGACCATGGATGAAATAATTATAATTGTCGTTAACGTGGGTTAGAACAGCTCACATTAAACAAACAAAAAGGGCTGGTTAACTATAGCCCGGAGGAGGAATGGGTGGAGAAGGCAAGGTAGATCACTAACCTTCTACCGGGGCCTCTTCTTCTCTCCCTCGAACGATCGTAACGAGCAGATAGACATGGAATCGAAAATAATCTCACGATAACCAATATTATATATTATTCAGAACGCACTCCATAATTCCGTTGGCGAAGAGAGTGTCGAGGAATCGAAAGAGGTATTAATGCTATGCAGGGAATGAAAAACATTTTCACGATTTTTTTTTCTGATTGTTTTCTCAGGATACTGATCCCATTGTTCTCAAACGCTTCGATGTCCACGAAATAATGCTAAGATGGTTTCCTCATCTGCACGATATCACCGACTATTTCGTTCATCACATTGAAAACGGTGACTTCCATATTATTGATTATTTTGTCGGTTTTACGTTATTGTAAGTACAATCGCTGGAAGGCAAACGAAAAAAAGATGAGAGTCTCGAGCCTATTTGTCCGCACTAGTTCACGTTTGCATCAGCAAATTGATTTATCACTGACGTAGTAGGTGAAAATATTAATATTTTAATAAATATTTAAAAGATTCAGACCTATGGATGCACGTTGCCTTCGAAGCAAAGAACGAACGGGTGACGGTTGCGGTCGTAACGTGAGTGAATATTTCGCATTTGACGCTCAGAGTGTTCTCTAAATATTGCCTTCCCCCTCGAAATGACCACCTTGAAAATAATGATCAGCGCCCAGAAGCGAAACGAAAATTACACTGAAAAATATATTAACTCATACCCTGGAATTCAATTGAGTACCGACCTATCATCAGCTGACAATGAGTGTAACGCCCGCTGTGATAAAATTATTATTATTGTAAATTTACAACCGCTTAAGAGGCACCGCAGACTACATCATTCAACGCGACTTCGAAGATGTCGTCAAAGTGCAGGGAATGAGAAGCCGAACGCTGTACATGTGGAGTGTACGGTTCACTATTTTCTCTGCACATTACCCGGATTCAATTGCTTCCCTAACCGGCATTCATTCCCTTCATCAATAGCCCAACTATACCAGGGCAATACTAGGGTTATTGCAAGTTAACTTATTTTTTACTGAAGATGTTGAGGAAGTCGTTGATTAGAGTTTAAATAGAAATTTCAGAAAACGAACCAACTGATCAAAGCCGAGCTACAACCACGAATCCATTATGGCCATTGGAAAATATCTGATATCAGGGTCATCCTATGTCCTTCGGTGAGTCTCTACTTTTCCCCAATTAAGAAATTAAAAATGGTTATAACAGGCTTTCCCATCGTTCTTTCTCAAAAGCGGACCCTTCCGGGCTCTCCAAGATCATAAACTGCTTCGAATTGCCAAGCTGGACTTTCATATTTCTGAAGATGATGGTTTCATGGTGACTGGTTTCCAGAAGCACCTATCGTTTCTGGAGAAGAATTCAGTAGTTCACAGGTAGAGAAAACGCATGAATGAAGAAACGATTACCTTCTTTTCAACTCTAGTTTCATTATTTTCAACTTTATTTGCACATTTGCAGAGAAAGACTAATCGTTTTTGTGAATGACGATGAGAGAATGTGCAACAAAATCAGCGAACGACTCATTTGCGTTACGAGCCCGTTGTTTGCGAGTCTATGCGACCATTTTCCGGTATGTGCCATGAAAGATGAGCCATTAAATAATTTAATAGATTCTTCATCTCGCCTTGTCAATCGACCAAAACTTGTATGTCTACCTGTTCATTCCGGCATGCAAGACTCTCGTAATTGTTGATCCTGAAAATTTTCGATTTTGCGAGACGAAAGTATCGTTTGGAAATGACTGGAAAGTGGAAGAGTCTGCCAAGTGAGCCTTGCATGTGTAAATAATACAGTTATGAAAATAAATATTTAAATAACTAAAGTTTCAGTGCAACGATGAATTTGGTGGGTATCACTGAGAGAAAGGTGACGATAGGCATTCCGACACTTGCAATTGATTCGACCACGGGCATTCGACAGATTGTCGGCTATAATGCATGGACTGGTGCGATTCCAACTCGCCTGAATTGGGTACGGTATATTTTCGAATTCGGCCTCGAAAATGATCAACAAAAAATTGGTTCCAGCATTATTCCCCTGATGTGTCTCCAAATGGAGATCACGTCGATGACAGCGAATTTTCCAAGGTTCAGAATATGAAAAATTAAACCAATTATTTGTGCAATTCCAGGTAAATTCTGGATCAGGGAACCTCACCATCCCTACAATTGTGCCTCTCAAGGTTTAGACAATTAATATTTTTTTTGAAGCATAAATCCATTTTTTATTGATCGCAGCCCGAAGAATCAAGGAATCAATATCACATCAAGTCGAGTGAACTCGAATATCTGCGAGCAGAGAATGAGCAACTGAAAAATTCTTTGAACGCACAGAAGGAAATCGTCGAAAAGCTGCGAAGGCGAAATTATGAGCTGGTTGCTCTCTTGAACTTGTAAAGATGGCCATATTTTATGTCTCAGACAAGTGGTTATCGCAAGCTGGCTACCGAATATGAAGTGAGAATCGATGGACTGAACAATGAGCTCATGAAAGCAAGAAATACGGGAAAAGTAAGATGAACAATTATTTTAGATGATTATTATTTACAACGCTTTCAGAGCAAAGTTTCAATAGTCGATAGTGAAGAGTTGGAAAGTGAAAAGGGCGAAGAACTGCCCGATTGGGACGATGTTAACGTTGAGAGTGAGTTGCATTTTCGATTTTATAATTTGAAATACAACAATTAAGCATGTAACATTAACGACTGTCTATCAGAAATGGTCGCAGCGACCGCAAAGGAGTTTGAGCATAGCAGAATTGGAGATCAACCGGAGGTACCTAAAAGACATAACCAGGGTTTCTTTTTGGCTCACGCTAAAAATCGCATATCGTCTTGCACAAAATTTCTTTCGATCAGGTATATGAGGCTGTTCGCCTAAGGTTCAACAAGCCTCCACAGTGGTCGGGAACAGGTAAAAAATCAATATGTCTAAAAACTTGGCCCTAGGGGTTATTTTTGATCCTCTACACGCTGGTACACTCGATTTCGCAATATGTCCCCTTCCCGCTCCAGGGGGGTCACCCCCATTTTGCCCCAAAACGCGTTTTTCGAGTTTTTCTCGTCAGGAAGTGCCCAAAATGGGGCGAAATTCCGCGCATTAAGACAGAATTTCGAGCTCTATCTCGTGGTTATGTTGAAATGTGATGATTCTTTTTCGTTCTCGAGAAAAAGTCATTTATTGACCCAAAGGATATGCCCGGAAAAGCCGTTCACAGTTGATAGAGGAGGTTCTCCTGATCATTTTGGTATATTGGACTTATATATAAAGCGTACATTTTGATGTATTTGGGGGGGTGGAGCGAAAATGCGACACAAAAAAATTTCGCGAATACCCCCTTGTTGGTACTCATTTTGTAGAGCTCATTAAACTGATCAATTTTTGTGTTGGACATTTTCATGAAAACGTTTCATTAAGAAGTTACAGCTTTCGAAAATGTGCGTATCGGACATCTCGCGAAATCGGCCACTTTGAACAATTGTAACTCCTTAAGAAAACGTTTCCATGAAAATGTCCAACACAGAAATTGATCAGTTTAACGAGCTCTACAAAATGAGTACCAACAAGGGGGTATTCGCGATATTTTTTGTGTCCCATTTTCGCTCCACCCCCCAAATACATCAAAATGTACGCTTTATATATAAGTCCAATATACCAAAATGATCAGGAGAACCTCCTCTATCAACTGTGAACGGCTTTTCCGGGCATATCCTCTGGGTCAAAAAATGACTTTTTCTCGAGAACGAAAAAGAATCATCACATTTCAACATATCCACGAGATAGAGCTCGAAATTCTGTCCTAATTCGCGGAATTTCGCCCCATTTTGGGCACTTCCTGACGAGAAAAACTCGAAAAACGCGTTTTGGGGCAAAATGGGGGGTGACCCCCTGGAGCGGGAAGGGGACATATTGCGAAATCGAGTGTACCAGCGTGTAGAGGATCAAAAATAACCCCTAGAGCCAACTTTTTAGACATTTTGATTTTTTTACCTGTTCTCGACACTTGTTGATCTTAAGGCAAACAGCCTCATATGTCTTAACGAGAAAGTTACCTTTTACTCCTAAAAGCTACAACTGCTTTCATTTTGATACCTAGTATGCAGTCTTCAGGATAAAGCCAATTCAATCCCTGATCGTCAACCAATAATGAGCGAAAGGAAAAGAAGAGTTAATGTAGCGATGGCATCCAGTGCTCCAACTTCAGTTCAGAGTTCGTTTTTTTTCGATCACTTTAGTTTGATGTTCTGAGCTAGCAATGTTTAGGGTCTTTGAAATCTTCATCTCAATCCCTTGATTCTTCCTCACTTCCCTCACTCGTTCACACACAGCCACCCTTCCGAACATTGTTCTCGGGAGACCCCTCGGCGTGGGGCGAGGGTGAAGTTGAAAGCACGAGATGGGAAGCATTGATAAATGACGCCACACAGAAAAGCGACAATTAATTACCGAAATGTTAATTCACCAGAAACGAATAAATGTATGATAAAGTGTTCAAAGAGAATTTATAGCCCCTTGTTTACCGAGAAACTAAAAGCCAGCAATCATTCTCTTTGATCTCTTTTATCTCTGTTTCTCGAATTATATATGTACAGGCTACTCAGCCAAAAACAGAAGTAGTTCACAAAAAAAATTAACCGATCTATTTGAGTATTTTCCATAATGCCCGTGTGAATGTATTTCCAATAAATAGTTCAATTTCACACCACTGATAGAGCTTTGCCTCCTGGCATCGCTTTAGTGAGCATCGAGGATCGACAACTGCGTATTATCATGTCATTATTATTATTTAGACTTGTTATAATTTATTAATCATTGTTATTGCTCCGAATTATTTCAGTTTTTTAGCGTCAACGTGACTTTTTTTTGTCTTGTTTTTGTCTTGTGTAATAGACGTCTGCTAGTATTCATGAAAGCAAAGGATGCACCTGAAATTGTAAGTATTCTCTCATTGAACATTTATTTGGCTCCGTCGGAGTGTATAAAATATACGAGATAGTTGACGAATGCCCGCCGACGTCGTCGATTCGATTTTTGTCGTAGGTTTGGGGAGTCTGAGATCACGTCAGTGTATTTCAGGATTGTCTTCGACAGCCGGATTATCTGTCGAACTTGAGGGGATACTTCCCCCGCCTTTTTCACGCACCTTCGTTCCTCATTTATTCCTGTAAATATTATGTACATCAAGCAGCAAATGGCAAGTTTTTAATCGGTTCAAAAATCACCTAATGGCGTCAAAAAATTGGAGAAATAATTTGGTGATGATTTCTTTTCAGGCCATATTTTCCATGTGGCCTTTCACGAACAGCTTGGGACTTCGGATATTGCTTTAACGGATGAAACGTGGGTTGACTATAGAAAATATAGTAAATATAGAAAAAATGGTTGAAAATACATGCAAATGTTCCGTTTTCAGCTATCGCCTGATGACCACTAAGAAGGTCAAGTGTGTTACTGCCATTCAAGGTGTGCGGGAAAACACACTGTACTTATTGAGGGTAAGCTAACGTGAGATAACTTTTATTTAATGGGAAATCGATCTCCTGAATTTTGAATTTCGAAAACACTATTTTTCAGACGGACACTGTAGTGCTCAGGGCC
Organism: Pristionchus arcanus; assembly: GCA_900490705.1. Classification (NCBI taxonomy): domain Eukaryota; kingdom Metazoa; phylum Nematoda; class Chromadorea; order Rhabditida; family Neodiplogasteridae; genus Pristionchus; species Pristionchus arcanus. The sequence continues at coordinate 293,317 of LS486448.1, forward strand.
ACAATCGTGGATGGTCGTTCGGGCAGAAAGAGAAAGTATAAGCCCCAGTTGGAGGTCCTGGAAACCACACTGGCTAGCGCGGTAGGCTCTTGCATTTTTCAATCCTGTATCTATTTCTCACAGGCTTCTCCGTCATTTAACATCGAGAGCTCACCGTATCGAGCCGTTTGCAATGATGATCATGCCTGTATAATTCCACTGGAGTGCAATCCGAGCAGAACGTTGGGAACGGTGATTACTGGTTTCAAGAAGCATTTCGACGATACTACTCCGCTTGCGAAGAATTCGGTTATACACAGGTAAATCTCCCTTCATGCTTCATGTTGCATTCTGACGGCTTTCGGGCACCTTTTTTATGCTAAATACATAGAGAGCGAGATCCTAATCGAAATAGACAGTTATTTTTTCAGGGGCTATCTCATCGTTTTCGTGTTTGGTGATACTCGTTCGTGTCGCAAAGTTGACGACCGCGTGATTATCGTAACCAGCCCGTTGTTCGAGGATTTTAACTCATCTGTAAGCTTCAATCTAAGCATGACTTGTTCGAAGCAAAATTTCTTTCAGATATTGCAACTTGTTTATTCAAGGGACTACTTCAATTATGTATATTTATTCGTACCGGCTCACAAGACACTCCTAATCGTGGACCCGACCATGCTGAGATTCAGCGAAAATGAATTGATATTCAAAGATGGGTGGAAGTTTGAGGAAAGTGATACGTAAGTTTAAAGACAACTTTTTTTTGTACTTTTTAAATTCTCGCTAACACCGTAAAAATTGCAGTAACATGATAAATTTAATCGGAGTTTGCGACGGCATTGTGTCAATCGGTTTTCCGGAATTCGCCATTACTCCGCATGTGCAATGTCGGCAACTGATTAACTACTACGTTTGGAGGGGCAAGATTCCGAAACCGATCACATGGGTTTGTATTTCACTGACTGTTTACTAAATAATATTAAAAAATTCAGACCACGGTAAATCGTGACGTAAGCGAAAAAGAAGGCATCACTAATGGATCCAAGGAGGTTCAAATATCATTTTTAACAATTAAATGTAAACATTCTGTTTCAGAACAATCCCACCGATAAATTAATATATGAAGCTATTCAAAATAGAATGAATCAAGCCATTGAACGATCCAAAATGGCTGATCTAACAAGCAAAAACGAGAAGGTTTGCGATAACGACAAAATGTAAAAAATAGTGAATGTTAACCATTTTCAGGTGAAACCCGCATCATGGAATGTTGATGTCCCCGCATTTGTACCAAAGGTTTGTAATTCACAAGAAACAATACTCAATTTCTATTCTGTTTGCAGGTAACAGAACCTCGGATAAATTCAATACAGGAAGTTGTTCCTAATAAAAATGATACGAAAAGCAGTGGGGTACGGAATTATTATTTCTTTCAGAATATATCATTTATAATATAAATATTGCAGGGTTCATCATCGCTTTCTAATGAGGACTCAGACAATGAGGCTGAAGCTTTTGACGTAATAAAGTTTGCTGAGGTACCTAAGATATTTATTTTTTTCTTAAAATTAGCTTCAAACTTAGTTTCAGACTGAAAGTAAGAGCGGCGGGCAAACCCAAATCGAAGAAGATGAGTTCAAATCACTGAGGGAAGAGAACCAGGCACTAGAGGACCAACTGAGAGAACAAAAAGATCGCGTAGAAAATATGAGAAGTAAAAATGAAGAACTGGTTCGTTAGTGCAAAATCTGAGCAAACAAAAGGATGTATTATTCAGAAAGCAGAAAATGAGAAGAAAGTGAAAGTACAAGCTACAAATCTCGAGAGATTGCGATCGGAATTGCAACTTTTAAAAGAAAGTAATGACATATTGGAGAAAAAAATGAGCGAGGTTAGTATCGAACTCATTCTTAATTAAATTCGTTCGTTGTAGCCCATGTCAAAAGCTAATGAAGGTAAAGAGGATGGCAACCAGGAGCGCAATGGAAATCGCACGAACAACGAGGAAACAACTAGTGAAACCGATATGGAGAGTGATCATAGTGAACCACCTGACTGGGATGATGTGGAAGTGGAAAGTGAGTCTCTAGAATGTTTTCATGTTTAGGAGAAATTTTTAAAAAGCAGTGAAATCGATTTTCAGATACAAATTTCGATAAAGACATGTGTGAAATGGTAGAAACTACGGCTATTGAGTTTGAGGAGCGTTGCGGAACTGGAAACGAGCCCGTCAATGAGGTAATATCATTATCATCCAAATCGTTATTGCAAAATATCGAAAACGCGTAATCATTAGTTACAATCATGAAAAAATTTATCGCAAATGTTTATTTCATGGGCACATTTCAGGAGGATGTTATTGTTGATCCTTGGGTCGTTAATTCGCCCAAAGTAAAACCCATTGGAAGCGAGAAAAAGCGAAAGGAGAAGGAAGAATTCATCCTGAATAATATTTCATCTTTCATACCAGGTAAAATCGTGCAACAAAAGCAAAATTAACGCGCTAAAAAATTTCCAGACTGGTCTTCTTCACTCGAAGTAAAGGCAAAACTCGACTGTTCTACGCCGACATCTGTTCGAGAACCCTCGCCTAGTCCACCTTTATCAATATTTTCCTCGCTCGCTCGCCCATCAACTCCTTTCGGAGCACTGTTCTCCGGAGAGAATTTTACAGCTTGGTCCAAGACGGAAGCCACCTCGAGTGGTTGGGATGAAATCAATCACAATGTAAAGCGAAACTGATGACAGTGAGATGCATTGTTCATTGTTGTAGAATGAATAAAAACATTGAAAACATTATTTTATGGTACAAATGTACACTGAAAAAACCAGTACACGCGAAAAAATACTTGTCGTAAAGTGAATACAAAATCGTTCAATCATTAATTTGCGGTGTTCTCGGGCATGGTTGCTTTCTTATGGATAGTATCGACTTCGTTGTGATAATTACGTCTGAAAAAATAAACTATTAGGCATGATCAGATTTTTTTGATTATTAAAATCGTTGGAGGTGTGAAAATAGGAAGCATACCGTTGCCACCACGCTCCCGTGCACAGACCGACTAGCGTGCCCACGAGGAAGCCATTGAACCTTCTGGAATGGGGAACTGAGGAATGAATGGGCCAAAGACAGTATTGAATTCAACAGAACTTCTAGAACAAGTATATTGATTGCATTATGTGGTTTCATGTTTCTGAATATTTGATTAGTAGACTAATTCAATGAAAACACGTACGCTCCGCCGAATGTCCTTCCTTTGACGACGTACGTGTAGTAATGATCGCCGTTCGGGAATCGACCATGATGATGCAGCTCAGCTGAAATCAGTTGTTGATAAGAGCGACATCTCGGGATGAGGGCACATAAACACTCGAAAATATATAAAATGCTTGAAGTCCTGAAAAAAATCCTTAGATCACAGTGAGTATTACGAATCTATAAGATGACTCACCCCGTGAAATGCGATACTCATCTGGTGTGGGGTCCCGAAATCCTGTGCGTTGATGTGGTCTTGGTAGAGGCGGGGGCGGACTTGATTCAGCATTTTGCATTATCGATTAGCATGCCAGAATGTTATTCTGGTCACTCACTGAAGCCCCACTGCTCCTTATCTCTTTTCATGCAAGGCGCTTTCGCAAGATCGCCCCTCCTTGTTTCCGCCCACTGAATGGATTGTGATCACTTCATCTCTAACCACTATTCAGTCCCACTCATTTCATCGTTATCTACAGGCTTCGCCCAGTGTATCATGGAACAAAGAGGAGAGAGAGATCGCTCTAAACGAGGAGATTAATTCTTAATCATCTTTAGCTTCGCACGGCGTTATTAGTATGCGATCATTGATGAAGGAGTCTAGGGTGCCGGAAATGTGCCTGGTCCTTTTGCGAAAGATTTTTTCTTGCGAACGACGAAATACAACGGATACGAAATCGAGGAGTGACGGGGTGAGGTAAAAAAGCAAAGGGAAGATAAAAAGAAAAGCAAAGATGCATGATCTAACATGTAAGATCAGAGCTTTGAATTCTGTTATCTGGCTATCCCAGCAAGTTTGCTTTGAACCATCTATTGATAAACAGCGTCGATCGTATTCGGTGAAGAAAGCAATTCATACAGTAAAATATTTATCGCATTAATCGCACAATTGTAGAGATACCCGAACGTTTGTGAAGGGGACTACCAAAAGAATAGATTACAGAATTCGTTCAATCACTGATTCGTGATGTCCTCGGGCTTTGCCGTCTTCTGATTGCTGTTATCATTTCTGTTCATTCCCCACGGTCCGCGAGTCCAGCACGAGCTCTCACCGTTGTGGCAGTCGCGGCTGAAAATGTATTCTAATCATCAATGCTGTAAATATAATCGTAAAAACGGATTGGAATTATAGCAGTAGTTTTTCTTCAAAACTGATGGTTTGAACGAAATCATTTTTCTAGCCGGACTTCGTTTTTAGACAGTTGACGAAACTCAACTGATCTATTCCGTTAGCTCAAATTTCTGGCAGAACGGAACAACATGTTTCGTATTTCATAGTGTTCAGAAATATTCCCACTATTGCCAGAGAACATCATCGTTTTTGTCGAGAATATTCAAATTATTTTTTTAATAAATTATAAATATTTAATGCTCACCGTTGCCACCACGAGGCTGTCCACAGACCGACGAGACCGCCCACGACGAAGCCGGTTCCCCATCTGGAAAATAGAAACTATTTAAATCTTTCATGCATTCACGTTACTAAAAAATAGCGTTCGAATAGAATTTTTAGCAAGGAATACTGCATGGCTTCGAACGAACAATAAGACAACGAGGGAATGGGGGGGGGAGGGGGCCGCGTGCACGTACCTTCCACCGCATCTCCTGTACTTGGTCACATACGTGTAGTAGTGCTGTCCGTGCGGACCGCGCGAGTACTGGTGCCACTCGCCTGAAAATGGTTTATCACTGACTGATATCATATCGGGTTGAAGTACTACTCTTGGCACTAAATCACTGTGTCGAGTTAATCGTAGTGAACAAATCACTTTAGATTATCGAAACAAGAAACCCTCAAAAGATCTGACCATGCATAGGGTTCCACGAGTGTCCATGAACCGGGCCTCCATTGGGAGGAGGAGGGGGAGGAGGGTGAGCCTCGGCGCCGGACATTGTCGATTAGTTGATAGGAAAAGGTCAGGAAGTTCTTGCTCTCACAAGATCTGATGAACCCTTCTCCCTAGTGCAGCGGTTATATACCCAGGGTGCTTTCGCAAGATTTCCTTCCTATGATCACGAAATGCGCGCGTCTCTTCACATTTTGTCATCTCTCACCACCTATCTGCCTCTATTGTTTTCACTTGATCTCTTGCCATGTCTGCCAGGTGAGACAGAGACAGTTGGATCTTTAGATGTGTAGTGTGCTCGAAATGTACCTGGTCCACTCTTGCGAAAGAGCCCGCGTGTGCCTCTTCCGAGAGAAAGAGAGAGCGCCCAAACGAAATACACTCGAGGGGTGAAATCGCTGAGTGATGCGAGCGAGTGGCGAAATTTGCTGGAGAATAGGACGGAGATCTTAGTTGTTGTCAGAAGGTCATCAATATCAGGTTGATCCCTGACTGAACACAAAAAAAAGATGAGGGACGCGTTCCTCAAATCTGAAAATTTACCATTTGATGATTGAACTGAGTTGTGAGATATGCTTCAAGGAATCTGTAAAGCAGTGATGTTCGAAGAGATGTAATTCTTATGTGCAAAAATAAAATTTTAAAATATTGAGAGCTTCAATGATTCATCTGAACGCGTACACTCTCAATCAATGGCTTGAAAAATAATGTCTATTCAATTTTAAGCTTGGTACGTGCGAATTTGATAATTTGAAAGTATCAGATGTGCCTTGATCACAAAAGTCTTCAAACTATTCAAGGAAAACTCTTTAACAATGATCTCTTTTTCAGAAGTCTTCTCCGATATCGCACTTTCGAATAATCACGGGCTATTGTTACTCTAACTCTCTTCTTTTGCCATGTTCTATAGCAAATCAGACAGTTGTAGATAGAGATTAGATATAATCGAGAGAGCTCCATATTGTCTGGATAAGAAAAGAAAGGTTGTTTTGACTCGAGTTTTCGATGAATTTGAATGAATGGGATCTCTCTCGTCACGAGTCTGACATGTTTGTCCATGTCTTCGAAGATCTCCTCCCACTCATGTTATATATTAGTCCGATCGAACTGAATTTTTGTGTGTTTTACACATATTGCGTGTTCTCGTATGTTGTAGCCTCATTTTCATCTAGCACGAAAGCATGATGGATCTTGATTGATCTGAAAACAGCTTTCGCCCTTCACAGTTAAATGTAAATTTATCTATGATCTTTGCAAAAGCATTCAAGATGTTTACCTCGGATCTTTGAAGATCCTTTCACTCTTTATGTTAAGTGGTCTGATAATCTCTTCTTAAGAAGTTCGAGAGCCTTTCTAGGGCTGTTAATTGGAAAGCAAAACTTTGAAGAGTTATTAGAGACTGTTTTCAGTTAGAGCCTCTTGATTCCAGACACATTACTTTCGCCCAACCCACACTGAGATCTGTAATTTTTTTGTTGGAGGAGACCATTGGAGATCCTGAGCAATTGAAGCCTTAATCGACCCCAGTCGTAATATTCGAAGCCCTGTTTTGAGCATAACCATCCCTCACCACTACTCAGTTTGTCTTCATGTTATTCCTCAAGGGCGAGAATTTTATTTAACCCTGAATTTCAGAATAGCAATGCTCGGACTTCTCATCAAGACTTCATTTATCGCAACAGTAGCAGCTCTTTGTGAGTTGCTTATTATTATTATTTTAAAATAAACTAAATAAATTTGCAGATTTCCCCAACGCTGCTGTGATAACTCGTCGTGATGTAGGCAGACAATTGGTTAGAATTTAATTTAATTTAATTATGATATATGGGGGAAGAGTTACGTATGTTTGGTTCCCGCAACCGGTTGAGGTGCTAAGCAAAAGTTGAACTGTTTCAAGTTTTGGGTTTGGCAC
>LS486453.1:0-11226 GCA_900490705.1 Pristionchus arcanus
ACTAAGTTTCCCACCGCCTTCGGCGGCGTGAATGAGCAGCATATTTAGTCAAGAGTAAGCTTGTTGGCGTAATTGAATACTTAGTCAGCAATATTATTTTTAATTTGGCTTTTTTTTCTTTTTTTCGTATGCCCTTCAGCGATGTCAATGGGAACCGATTTCATTAGATACCAAGTTCTTGAGTAATCTTAAAAATCAAAAAGCATTTCCCATTTTCTATCGGATTACACTGATTCGCTTCTCTAAAGAGAAAGCTGATTCGTATGCCCTTCAGCGATGTCGATGGAAACTGATTCCATTGAGATAAAGCTCTTCAGTCCCTTGAATAACAAACATAAAGCAATTCCATTTAAAAAAATCGGATTAGACTGAATCGTTTCCCTAATCAAAAGGCTGATTCCCTTAAGCGATATCAATGGGTATCGGCTCGATAGAAGTTCAGCTCACCTTCCCAAAATCCCCCTTATCGGATTACGCTGATTACACTGATCATTCAAACGAGACAAATAAATAGTAATCCGAGACAGGAAACCACGTCAATAAGCCGAATTTGTAAACCGAAGGCGAGGGGGTCATGCAGTCTTGTTGAAACACGATGGGAGTGAATCGAAACGGCTGCGGATATCGAAACACTCGTCTTCAGCTTGTTAAAACACGATGTGAATAATCTGGAATGGCTGCAATTTGCGAAATACCTTCCCATTTACCGGGCAGAAGTTATAACTCCGTTTAAAAATTCGTTCATGCACTCACTGCATCTAACCGCAACTAATCTATAACGGGTGCAGCAGTTAATTTCCTTTAGAATGTCAATATATTTAAATAAAACAAAGACAATTTGAAATAATAAAGGGACTTACTTGCAACAGGCCACTTTCCTCTGATCACCACCGTATTGTTGTTATTTTGGCCAACGATATAATCGTCTTGAAATCAGTAGTAGTCCTCTGATATCGCTTCCCGAATTAGGGGAGCTGATTTCAAGCACGACGATAATGCATTAGAATGGCCGCAGTTATCCGATTACTCTCCTCAACGCTAAATAATAGAACATTATCGGGAAATACCTTCATTACAAGCATGATGAACCATAACGATAATGAATAGGAACTTCATTTGCTGAAAACCTCTTGTACGGCTTGTTTAAGCAAGATAAGAACATACTGGAATGTATTTGATTTTATGAACACTGCCCTTCACCAACGCAAAATAACAACATTATTAGAAAATAGCGGGGTGTGTAAAGAAAGTGTAATCCGAAGAATCAGGAATCCGAGAGAAATACACAAGTAATCCGAATCAGGCAACCGCGTCAGTAATCCGATGTATACCGAAGGGGTCAGGGAATACCGGCTTGTTAGCTTGTTGAAAAAACGATTGGAGTGCATTAAAGTGACAGCAGGAATTGGAACATTCTTGATTAAACACGATGGCATTCAACTGGAATGGCTTCATTTAGCGGAATACCTTCCCAATTAGCAGGCAGAGGTTGTAAACCTCGTCAAAAAATTCGTCAGAACACCCACCACACCTATCTGCTCCTAACCAATTACAAGTGCAACGCTTAATTTTCTTTTGAACACCAATTCAATTATATAAATAATGACAAAATTAGTATATAACACGAGAACTTACTTGAAAAAAACGAATGAATATGCTCCTCCGTAAACGGCATAAGCGATGATTATTCTGGTCCGTGATGATAATAATGTAGTCCTCTTTGAATACTGCGAAATCCGCTAATAAACAGCATGTTATAAGCCTGAAGGAAGAAATAATCAATTAATTAATCAACAGCAAAAAAACAAACAAAAACAAAAACAAAAACAGACCAGGAAAGGAAAAGAAGAAAAATGACGAAAAAAGAAAAAGTCGAAATCCTGGCCTAAAATTTTAAATTTCATGAAAACTCTCGAACGGATTTGCCTGAGTACGGTAGGTTTGTGTGACGCACCCTCTGGCATAGGGAGAGGCGCGCGCTCTCTGCCTCCTAAGAGCAAAGGAGCGCACACCCACCAACACCTCTCATAGTCTATTGGCTGTGTGTTGGCCGCTCGAACCAGCACCCGTTGGTTCGAATCCCATGTTCTGCATTTGTCTTTTGCTGGCTTTGCCCCCCTTCTCCTTTCTCTCTTCTTTCTTCTCTCTTCTCTCTTCTCTCCGGAGTGGAAAGTGGAAAGTGGAAAGTGGAAGTGGAAAGTGTGACAGGGTGGTTAGTGGACAAAAAAAAGGACAATTATCAAAGAGTATATAGTAAGGAATAGTAGTGGAATTGATGAGATGGTCAGAGGCGGTGAGGGCAGACTCTTGATCACGGTTGTCTATTCCGAATACGGAACCCCCTTCCTTTGTTGCTGTATGCGTGGTCCATGTTCATAGATTATTTCGATTTATATGATCTCTCGTCGGTTGAGAGGACTCTCGATTGGGAATGCTTTCACGTCGGTTATGGAAGAGAAAAGTAAGCGAATTGAGAGGTTGTTGCCGGGACAATACGGACTTGTAATATCAATATGAGTTGAAGCTAAAATCATATCAATAGTTGCGGATTGTCCATAAAAAATCACAATGTTTGGATGCTTGATAGTTTGGTGCTTCAGTGCGGACTCATTGTGGCACAGCATATGTTTTACGACAATTATGTAGAAACGAAGGGGGAAAAACTGCGCATATTTCGAAAGTTGCAATATTTGAATGATGACAGTGTGGTGCTTCAATATGGGATCATAAGGAAGTAAATTTAGGATGTACCGATACATTCTTCAATTCGGCGAGAATATAATATAATTAATTGCAATATTCGGATGCCTGTCATCAGTTTTGTGCTTTAGCAAGGGTTCATGTTGTCGTCAAATCTTGGTATGCTGATTACCAAGATCTGACGACAGCGTGTTGAATACGTGTTGAACTCGTGTTGAATAAGAAAATATAATTAAATTCCGGTTGCCTTGCAAACAATAACAGATGGATACTTTAACGCTCGCTGTTTCAATGTTGGTACACAGAGCATCTTGCTCATGATTTGGTGATATGGGCAGGGAACAGGGTCAAAAATAAATTCAATAGGTTGCTGATAGATCTGGCTACATGATTGAGGGGCTTGACTGATTGGCGTTTCGCGATAGCTTCATAGCGCAGCTGGATGAAAAGTTTGCAATTATACCTTGCAACACGAGAAACATAAGAATCATTATCATTTTTCTTCCAACCAACAAAAATAATTGAATTAATAATATCAATATCTCTACAGAGTGGTGCAGCTGTCCGCTCGTCTGGCCTCGCTGACCGACCGACTGGGCGCCCTCCAGAGAGCCATTGCCAGGGAGACACACCAGCACAAGATTGGGGTAAGTGAGGGCAGAGATTGTGGACCTTTTAGAGATAGCTGTGAAGCGCAAAAGGTCCGGTGAATCAGTACGAAGATTGGAGTTAGTGAAAGGCAACGTGTTGTATGGCTATGCTGAAAAGACAATGTCCTTATGATCGCTGTGAAGCGTGAAAGAACCAGCACAAGATTGGAGTTTGTGATGCAGCGCGAAGAGTATCGGCTATTGTAGAACAATATTGCCCTTATGATAGTTGTGAAACGAGAATAGGATGAGTTGATCCAGCCCAAGAATGTATACTGGGGGGGGGGGGGTACTGATGAATGCGCCCGATTTTTGAATCCGTGATAGATTAAAGATGCTGGTCGAAGACGCCAAATCGTAGAGATGTCGCAAAGTTAGCATGGGTTTAGACAACCTAGTGTTTATAGAGGTCATAAGGCAGTAATGAGTATTGGTTGATCCTCTAAAAGTTTTTTTAGACTAACTGTAAAACCAAGCCGAATTGTAGCGGTGTCGTCCCTTTGTCCTTACTACTGCCTATGAAGCGAGAGTTTACCTAGTAAGATTGAGGGATGATTGCTATTGTGTGCGTTGCGCGCCATTGGCCATATAGCTCTAGTGAAGCGAGAGTTCACACGATGATAATAAGGGAATTAAATGAAATGATGTCGACTGTTTTTACTTTAAAAAATATTCTTGTTATAGTCAACGTAGTCTCTCGGTACAGGAACTCAGCGTGACATTTTGGGCTATTTTTAGCCCAAAATGTCACGCTGAGTTTTTTTTTGTTTTCAGCATTTACCGAATTACAGTCACCTTCTTGCAGATCACCCAGAAGCTGCCCGAGAAGCCCGCTCAATGATCTCCCGTCCATCGGCCATCTACCCTATCCCTTACCGTACCCCCACTACAGTAACCCTAACTCTTTCTTACCATAGCCCCAGACTAACGCTCCAATTTGACTACTATTGTATCATGCTGAGTACCGTAAACCTCGCCGTCCATATCATTCCTATATTGTACCATATCTTGGTTGTAAATGTATTGCCACACGCTTCTAGTCAGCCCGTATACCCGAACATAATCGGTGATAAAGTCACTTTTCACGCACAAATGTCGAAAATACGTGTGTTTTGGCGGGTTGACAATCCCGAGAAAAGTACCTAACGTGACGCGTATTGTTGTTGCGATGGAACGTGAATGCAGAAGGAAAGATAGGAAGGGAGGGGTCGAAGTCCAAACAATTGCCAGGCTGTCGCCTCCCCCTCTTCTCTTTCTTTTCCATTCGTTTATTAGCGTTCTTATCATTGACTATCAACCAAGTTGCGAGCGCAAAGTTCGCCTACCCTCTCTTACTTTACAATTAGTTCTCCTTAGAGTTCTGGCCGCTGTTTCTACAGCAGATAGCACTTGTCTCTGCGTCTCTGCGCCCGTCTCCTAACATTCAGTGGTCTATCGCATGCGCCCTCGTTGTCTGGCGCTCTCCCTTCTCCCGCTGTTGCCACTCTTTTTTCCTGCCCGTCAACTGCTTACACTAAAATTGTTCTCTCGCTCTTCAACGCACGTGGAGACACTTTTTTCCTCTGCTGCTGCTTTTTGCCAGGGCGCTCTCTATTCTGACGGGGATCAACTAACAAGCGACGCAAACGAGTATTGCTCCCCGCAGTTGCAATGGAGCCAGTTATGATCTACCTTCGGTTTACCCCCAGTTGCCCCTTTTACTTTCTGGGCGAAATAACGATTGATCATTGATTCCGTTTGCGTGGCGTAGTTGTTTTCTGTACAGAATAGTGATGAGTGATCAATGATGTGTGAAGTTTGCATTGAGGAAAGAGGCAACGCCAACGGAGCAGTTGCGTTCTTTTGATCGCGTAGTGCGTGATTTCCTTGAGAATTATTTCATTGTTTTAAGCGCTGTGCGTTCTTTGGTGTCTACTAAGCTCAAATGTGTTCTCTTGCTTGCGATCTCACTTAATTCGTCCCGGATATTTGGCCGATTAGCGATTTTTGCCGTTTTCTAATCGGCAGCGCATTGATAAATTAGCAGAGATAAGAGGGGTCGCGTTATCAGCAAAAACGTCTTTTCAGTGATTGAAGTTAGGGTAATTGGATACAACTTGAGCTGGCCTTTCTTTATTGCAGAACCTTTTATCGTGCACATGCTTTAGTGTCATTATCAACGCGCGTCGAAGTCAGTAAATCAAACTAGAAAAGCGTAGATAAGAGTTAATAGTGGTATCAAGAAGTTGGTGTAAGACCAGGCAACACGAAGTTTGGGAAAAGTTCAACGAAATTAGTGAGCGCGTTTTCTGAAAAGAGCCCTCATTTGAGACTTTCAAAAGTGGAAGAAGGAAGAAAAAGCAATTTGCCCTTTTTGCCAAGGTCCAAAGGAAGAGGATACTGCGCCCGAACCTAGGGAAGGACCTTTCCATTCTATCTTTGACCTTTGATCTTTCTCGGAATGCCTGACGAAGAAAATGGCTTTCCTTTGTCTGTGCTATCCATCTCCGACCCCTTCCTCTCATCCCTCCTCCGTCCTTATCTCTCTCCACTAAATGCCCCGGACGACCTGCCATTCTCGCTCCTTTCTCTTATCGGATAACGCCTTATTGTTGTCGTGGAAATGACGACGTGATCCTGGCGTGATCTTTTGATGGATTCTGATTGAAGTGAGCCTAAGGAAAGTCTGTCACTCTCTTTTTGCAATGCTCCCTCGCTTCTCTGACCGATGAGAGATTAGGGAAAGTGAAGAGACGAGGGGATTGAAGAGAGATGGCAATTGCCAGTCATTGTTTGCCATCGCAGCGTTCCGCCTTCTCAGTGGTAAGGATTGTTGATGGTTGAGCAAATTTTTTTGCAGCGCTTGAGAAGATCATATTGAATTTGTTGATCTGCGTGAATCCTTGTGAGCGAGGTGAAACGCGAAACTTACTTGAAATGTGCAAAAATTCTTCACTTTGTTTTTGGAACATCATATTCATGGGATATGTTATTTCTGAATTTGCTGGCTCCTACCTCCTTCGCTTTTTGATGTTTGTTTTGAATTGTCTGTTCAGCCGAATAATTGATCTGTTTCTTCACCACATTTGAGCATCCTGTGAAACAGAAAGGGCGCTGTCCGAATCTCTTTTTTTTCAATTTGATCTTAGTAATAATAATAATATTTATGCTATTTCACATAGGATTATCGCGTTCGCATTTCACCGTTCTCTTGAAACGCATCCAACTTGTACACTGTTCCCTTACTATCTTGTGCGCTCTCGTTCACTATCACTAAATCATGAACGTTTCGATTCATTATCAACATCCTCTCATGGAAGAGTAATGGCGGTGTCGTCTATCCGTTCTTTTACTTATCTTTTTCCTGCCTGATTATTTCGTTTTTCGTACTGCTTTTTCCTTTTTATGTTGTAATCAATCCGTCCCCTTTCAGAGTAATGGCGGTCTCCTCTCTCCGTTCGCTCGGCGCCTCCCTCCTGCTCTCGTCGTCCTCGCGCACCGCCAGTGTCGCTGTGACTGGTGAGTAGGTGGGGTGCAGGGTAGGGATCGGGACCCCTGATTCGGTCTCATGCCAGGCGAATAGTGATGAGAACAAACACACGAAATTGAAAGACATAGCGGGGGAAGAGTGCCAGTTGACCTCGCGCACTGCCAGTGTCTCTGTGACTGGTGAGCAGACAGATATATTGTATTTAGGAGGATCAGCATGCCGCTACCGTTATGTTTATGAAGAAGAATCAAGCTAAATATGATTCCGTTTCTAGTTTTTCAAAGAGAAATGACGCGAATTCTGTGTTTCGGGAGTTAGTCATAGGTACGGAAATGCCGTGAATGATGTTGATGAGATGAGCTTGTGTAAAAATAACAATTGGAAGGTTCTGAATTGTTCCTTACAAGAACATCAACTTATAAGATAAACCCAAAATCAGTACCAATGACTAAAGTCAATGTGAAATGAATGCGCGACTTTCGTGTTGCAAGGGGTGGTTATAGCTAGGGAAGTCTAGGTCAGACATTAAATCACGTATGACGAGTGGAGCAACAAAATAACAAAGAATAAACCATGAGCAGGCCGCCGCAACATGGCGGCGTACCCGATCGAGGACCACGTCTTCGGACTGACGGAGGATGAGATCGCCGTGAGTTATAAGGGAGACGCTGGGAGATATCATTGAGGGGGGGGGGAGGGGGTGGTGGCGAGGAAAGAGTAGAAACAAGGCGTGTGTTGATCTTTTCGAGGTTTCCGTGTGTAAAGGGAAGGCAAACAAAATTGTAAGCTGAATTTTCATTGTTTAAAAAAATACAAGTTCCGATGATCAACTGTTTACACGATAGAGACCGTTTGAGAGAATGATGAAACTGAAATCCGACATGTGTGTTTGCAAAATTGCTAGGGGAGTTTGGAAAGTGGACAGCCAACTTTATATTATTTTTCCACAGCTGCATCAATGTAGATCAACTAATAGATTGGTATCTGAACTATTCAGGGGTCTTACAGCACCCAAAAGTGTACCATGACTAATCAATAATCCACCTACAGCTGCGCCGCGCCGTTCGCGAGCTGGCGGACAAGGAACTCGCTCCCTACGCGCAGGCCATCGATAAGGAGAACAACTTCGGGTACGGTAGGGAAGGAGTATGGTAGTGATCGGATACGGTAGAGGTGGATAGGGCGAGAGGGCAGGTTAGGAGAAAATAGTGAGAGATGATTCGTGCTTCACAGTGTGATGATAGTCTGTGAATTTTCTAGGAAGGCAATTAATTCATTGTTGAGAGCGAAATGAAAATTGATCTCATGTTGCTCGCTCTGATTTATATTTAGAAAGCACAATCCTAAGGGATGAACTTGAAGCGTCAGTGGCAACAACTAGACTAATTTGTTGTTCACATCCCCGCTCCTTTCGTGCTGCATGGATTGGCATAGTCGAGTAAGATGTGGGATGTCAATATATTCTCGAAGTCTGCCTTGAACTTAAATTATGCACTCGCAATGATAGTGCAAAGAATTCAAGAATTTCCTATGGAACAAATTTACCGGTAACAAATTTATTCTTTGCAGTCGTCTTCGTGAGTTCTGGAAGCTGCTCGGAGACCACGGACTACTGGGAATCACCGCCCCCGGTATGAGATTGATTACGGTAGATGAGTAGAGTACGGTACTTGGCATTGACATATTCGTGACCACTATAGGTAATAGGGTTACGATGAGGAATATATCGACAGGATACGGTATGTAATAGGCTTGTGGTTGAGTATTGATTGATTACGGTAGCCTGTCGTACAGTAGATCAATCAATATCGATCACGCGTTGCAGCCAAGTACGGAGGTTCGGGCATGTCCTACTTCTCGCACGTGATCGCCATGGAGGAGCTGTCCCGTGCATCAGGTACGGTAGTCATGGAGGGGATACGGTATTGATTAGAGAAGGGGGATACGGTAGTGTTATTATTGATTTTACCCAGAAGATGAAGTCACACTGAATCAAAGTTCTGGAATTAGCGAGGAATATCATAGGTTGTTGAAACGTAAATGTTGCGCCGCCGGAGATGTTTTTGAACTAGATGAGGTAGCTAGATTTTTTTGAGATGGATGAACCTTGAAAATATGGTCAAAAACTGAGGGATAAATCAATGTTCCGAGATCTGTATAACTATAATGAATCTCTGAAACATAGATGTTGAAACTTTTCGTTCTTACAATTCGATGTTTCTTTTAAATTATCAATGTCCTTTCTGATTTCTCATTAGCTAGAGGTCCTACCTAATGAAGTCTGCCTTTCTCCTCCCTCTTACAACCACAATATTCTCTCTAGTTTCTCTCGCATAGGAGAGAGCGTTAACAATTGAGAGATGAGAAAGACCATCGCTCTCCCTCTTGCAGGCAGCATCGCCCTATCGTACGGTGCGCATTCGAATCTGTGCGTCAACCAGCTCGTGCGCAACGGCAACGACCGCCAGAAGGACAAGTACCTGCCCAAGGTGAGGGTATTACTGTATAGAGGAATTAAAATAGGCTCCGCCCACTTTAAACCACATTCCCTCCCTGTATCCTAAAAGTGTGAACGCGCATGGTGAATCAGTGGTTCGCTGATGCGTTATTGTCAAGGAAATTATTGACAGAGTGATTCTGACAGGGTTACTTCTCCAACACTGTACTCATAATGATCGTTTGACAACGGTCTGCTGATTTGTATTGAAGCATTGAAGTTTCACTGTCCCCTTAGGTTCGGGACGATTTTTGATGTAGCAATTCGAGAAGTACTTCCAGTACAATTAACCCACTTCTGAACTTCTTGCTCTCGCATCTTAATAGCCCTATACCGTATAGCTTCCTTTCGAATAGAGTTTTGGCTGCCTTTTTTGTCAACCTCCTCTTGCCAATAATCATTGTTCTATCCTTTTCTCAGTTTATCTCCGGGGAGCACATCAGTGCACTAGCCAATAACGCACTGCCTGAGATTCGTTTCGATCAATACTTCTATTCCAGCTCATCTCCGGGGAGCACATCGGGGCGCTGGCGATGTCGGAGGCGGGCGCCGGATCGGACGTCGTGTCGATGAAGCTGAAGGCTGAGAAGAAGGGAGACAAGTGAGGAATTGCTAGGTTTATGGGGAAAATTCACAATCAGTTATGAGTACAGAAGTGTCATGAGTCTGAGTGGGGATGAAAGGAAAGGAATGAGTTCGGTCGCAACATTTGAGTATCAATATTTCCTTATCTTCGAAACTAGTTGGGGTGCTCTAATTGATCCTACAGTGCGAGTTCAAAAAAATCTCTTCAGCGATGCATGAGGCATAATCTTTTTAAGAGAACGGATCGGTAATTTTCGACCACCCCCCGGACACGTGCCCCCCGGAATGAGAACCGCACGCCCATACTTTGTGCATATACACCCCTCGGCCCCGTATTACACATACCACCATTTATATCCCTCTTCGATCTACCTTAGGCAAAATATTAGGTCGCAAAGTTGAAAAATCGAAAAATCATAATTTTTGAACGGGACAAGCTAAACCCAAAATCTCTTTTGCGGTGTACTAGGCATGACTAGAAACCATAAATGCGCCATCCTGATTGAATTACATCGCTTTGAAAACCTGATTTCTCGATCAACTTTTTAGGTTTTTGGCCCAAAATTTTTTTACAACGAATTTCCGTAAGATCTGAAATTGCTCAAAAATTAGTTTTATGGATCCTCTGTGTAATCCGACAAAAAATAGGACAAAATATTTTCCCTAAAGTGTTCTCCAAGAAGCTCGAAACTTAAAAATGAGGGTAAATAGCGGTTTTCTGGAAATTTCTCCACACTATCGTTGAGATTCATCCGGAAAGTAATTCAAATAATATAATTTACATGTATTATGAATATTCAGAGCCATTGAAGTTGATTTCAGAAAACTTTTTTTCCCGGAATTCTATGAACCCGGGGTCATGGTCAAAAATTTTCTAAAAATATGTGGTTGAGGAATGACAAATACCATACGGCAAATTACAGGGGAGTGTTACAGCAATATATTGCAGCCCATAATACCGAATTCTGAAACTCGTTTAATTGTGGAATGACAGTTTTCCTAAAATTGTATTAAAAAATCACTTTACGATAGCCAGAATACGGTATATCGGTATATGGCATATTTCACAGTCACATGTGTATGCATTACCGTACGGTACTTGACATTTTTCAATCATGAAATTTCATGAAATTTTTGGACCATGACCCCGGGTTCATGGTTGGATGATGGCATGAACCCCGGGTCATGGTCCAAAAAAATCCAAAAAAATTTTTTTTCATAATCGACCCTAATGGGAATGAATATTCATAATACATGCAAATTATATTATTTGAATTACTTTCCGGATGAATCTCAACGATAGTGTGGAGAAACTTCCAGAAAAC
>LS486453.1:12648-41257 GCA_900490705.1 Pristionchus arcanus
GGCATTGCAAGGAATCCAAAAATGATAATGGTGTGGTACTTTCCATTGATGGGCATTCAGAAAGGAGTCGTCGCGTGCCGAAAATGTAAAAAAAATGCGATGTTGAGGCGCAGAGCACAGATAAATGTACCTATTTTTGCAGTTTTTCGTGTTTTTCTCGAATATAAAAGAAGTTATCAAAAATCGGAAAGGATCAAAGTTCTTGAAATCTCCTAAGGATTTCAAAACTAATGCAGGGTATGGGGTTTCCATCAGTGGATTCGGAGATTCGGAACTCGACTCTATACTAAAATTTCGAGATGAGTTTCAAAAAAAAAGTTATGTTTCACTCATGTTGCAAATAGATCAACAGATGTTGCAAATAGATCAAAAGAGAAAATGATGCGCTAAAATTCGTCGAGATATGTTTCATTGACTCTATAATATATTTTCTCTCCTTCATTCCTCATTTCTTTCCGACGACAGACCAACAAGCAGAGGGACAAGCAAAATGACAGGGAGGGAAAGGATAGGTGAAAAAATGGGCGTCCGCCATGCAAATTGACTTTTTGATGTGCGATGGCACGCTGTGAAAGGCTAGTTCTGAACAAGATCATGCAATGCAGATACGTACTGAACATAGAGCGCCTGTGAAACCTAGATGTGCCTATTTTCCCAATACTTTTGTTGCTTTGAAAATTATTCTTTAAAAAAAAGAATTTTACCAAGCTGTGGCGTTTGTGTTTCTGCAACCATATGAGTCGCGCTTCTGTCTGCACAAGTGCTGAGTCCTTGCTATTGATTAGGTCAAAAATAATTATTGTTTTCACGGTGAAGTCCCCGATGAAGCTTTGAACAATAAAAGAGTACGCCACTCAATCAATATTCCTATCTTCCATCTTTAGGGCACCCCCGGCTTCACCACCTCGCCCAAGCTGGACAAGCTGGGCATGCGCGGATCGAACACGTGCGAGCTCGTCTTCGAGAACTGCGAGATACCCGGTGAGTGAGGGGCTATCGGGAGATTTGTGCGCGGCAGCGTGCCGTGATTGGCTCTTTTTTGTTCACTAATGTAAGCTAGTTAGAAGCAATTGGGTGGGAAGTGAAGACTCCACATCATTTTAGGAAGGTATTAGAAATTTCTGAGAAAAAATATTAAATTAGGATTGCGATGGATCCATGATCTTTTGCAGATGCTAGTAGTGATCGATTCCGTATGTGTTTCATAGAAGTGAAAGATTGTGTTAAAGTGAATATCGCAAATTTCAGAAATGATGTCACCGTGATTTCCCCTAAATTGATCATTGATGCCATGGTGAACATTCCCAATTGCAGAGGAGAACGTGATGGGCGGCATCGGGAAGGGCGTGTACGTGCTCATGACTGGATTGGACTACGAGCGACTCGTCCTGTCCGGAGGACCACTCGGGTAAGAGGGAGGGGGTGGGGACTATATGAAAGGATAGGGGAGGGGTACAGTTGAAGGCTATTGGGAACTGATTGGATAGGCGGCACGGATTGGGAAACTGTAAGAGCTGGAGAGAGAAAATGGCGAGGAGAGTTTTTTTTTTAAAGATGCCGAAGGCCCGTTGGTTGCGCATCCCTAAATTGTCATGTAGTAGTTGTGAAACGCGGAATCAGCTACGGCAGTTTAGGAAAGAATCGTCTCAATGAACGATATCGAAGGATTTTACCACTTGTCCTATTAGTAAAGATCTTGTTGATCACAGCCCACTGTTGTTTTGTCTCCTCAATTACATATAATATCGCATCAAAAATATTTTTTTCATATCTGAAATCACGAATGAATCGAGTTAGCAATATTGCTCAGTCTTCCTATAGAAACAGTGATGCGCAGATCCACCAAGTAGAATGTATGTTCGAAATTATTTAAATATGGTATTTGCAGTAGCGTACCACCTAGCGTAGTTGCTACACAACTATAAAATCGCTGAACGTGGAAGCCTCCTTTCTATTTCACCCTTGCCCTTTGCAGTCTGATGCAGGCAGCGTGCGACATCGCCTTCGACTACGCCCATCAGAGGAAGGCATTCGGAGAGAAGATCGGAACGTTCCAGGTACGGGATACAGTAGGGTTGCGGGTTGTGAATGGCTTCCATTTGAGGCGCATGAGTAATGAATAGAAAGTTAAGAACAGGGGTAACGGTGTAGGTTACTGTAGAATCGTAAATACGGTAATTGGGATAGAGGTGTTTTAGAGTTGATGGGATTTTTTTTAAAGTTGGAATGAAAGTGAGATTATGGCCGACTGCAGTGGGCAGGTTATGTGAACAGGTGGAAACTCTAAATCATTGGGGCGAAGCAGGATTGCAAGAGTCAGTATAGCGTGTGTGGCATTTTAGTGAATTTATCGTAATCGATTCTGCACATATCGACTTTACAATTACTCCTGGTATTCCTATAGCAGCGCTGACGCACAGAATCTCCATGTATATTGTCGATGTTAGTTCCCCGTTACCATTTCATGCGACGCATTGTAGAAAAGAAATGAGGATGGTGTTTTGTGATCGTAATAGAATGAATTCTTGCAGCTGATGCAAGGCAAGATGGCGGACATGTACACGACGCTGAACGCGTGCCGCTCGTACCTCTACACTGTGGCCAAAGCGACCGATGCGGGCCATGTCACGAATAAGGTGAGGATATTGATAAAGTTATCGATAAAGTGATCTCCAATTGGCCTAGACCAGTTATCAATATCTAGCTATGGTGGGAAAAGGTGTGTGATAAGAGGGGCAGACAAATTGATTAATTGATTAAAATTGATTGATTAAAGACAAATTGATTAAAGAGGAAACCGATGCGGGCCATGTGACGATTAAGCTGAGGCGGGGGGGGGGGGGGGGTCGGGGATCGGTAGGTATGGTGTGGTAAGTTGGAGAATCGGAGAAATTGGATATGAGAAGACATGTCTGAAAGCTCGTCCTCACAGAGTTTGACTCCTATGATTCGCCCTGTCTTTCTGTGTTTCACAGTTGTTGGAAAGGTTGGGGATTGTGATGCAATCTCAATATTTGGCTTCATTTGATGGTGTTAAAATTCTTTATAATTTTGCCTCGGTCCTGGGGACCTGGTGATTCCGCGCTATGAGGACACCTCATAGGAAATAGAGTCGGTGACTTATCAATATCGAGTTGAATTTCTATTACAACTAAAAAATGTCTCAATCCTTGCAGGACTGCGCGGGCGTGATCCTCTACCTCGCGGAGAAGGCCACCCAGGTGTGCCTCGACGCCGTCCAGATCCTCGGTGAGCGATGGGGATACGGTAGGGGTACGGTAGCTCCGAGAAGATTACGGTAACTGATGCATACTGTAGTGGATATGATGATGGAGTACGCCAGGGAAGGTTACGGTAGCAACCAATCGATATCTACAGGAGGCAACGGCTACATTAACGACTACCCGGCGGGCCGTCTGGTGAGAGACGCGAAGCTGTACGAGATCGGCGCAGGAACCAGCGAGGTATACGGTAGCAAGGGAGATGATATCGATCGATTATATTTTGCGGGGGAAAATCGACTCTTGTTTCCTCCTTCTTGAATTGTCAGGTCTTGAAAATCTGTGTTAATTGTGTTGTCAGGATCTCACAAAAAAAGATCTCTGAAATATGAAACATCAATCCTCCTTCTCAGGTCCGCCGCATTATCATCGGTCGTGCACTCAACAAGGAATACTCCAACTAAGGGCTTGCCCCGATTATCGATTGATCCATCAACGACTTCCGATTGTGAAATGACACCCATTCATACACTCACTCTTCTTCATCTAGCGACGGTTTCTGTTGTTTCGTCGTAATTCTCAGGTATTTCGCCATTTTCATTTGTGCATACCTTGACGCTCTAGGTTTGTTGTTCGTTGTTAGAAATCAATTCATTGTACTCCTTCTTTCCGATGACATTTAGATTGTGTAGTTCCTTGTCCGGTCTTACTGTCGATTGTACCTTTTCCGGTGATTGATAAAGTGATTTTCCATTGATCTAGCCGACTGTCGTGAAAAAAAAAGGTAGAAGCCAAACATTCTCCATCATAATTTCATGTCAATGGCAATTATAGCGTTTCCTTGCGGAAAAAAACAATACAGAAATGATCTGCGTTACTGTCTTATTATGACCCTCGATATTGTGTAGAACAGGTAAGGTATTACTAGCCTCAAGTTTATTATCTGGACAGTCTAAAATAACAATCGCTGGAATTGTCGGGATCTCGAAAAACAAAACAAAAATGATCTAGTCAGTGTGCTCATTCTCAAAATAGATGGTGAAGGTACAAAATATCGAAACGGTTCTCATTGTCTACACGAGGGGGTGCTCTCAATAGACGACGACAACTCCCCTCGGTAATCTCGGGGCCTAATCAATCTAGTTGGAGGGAGTGAACTCGAGTCCGAGACCGAACTTGTGGCCCTCGTTGGAGGCAAGGTTCATCTGAGTGCTCAGGTTCAGGATGAGCGAGTTGGAGAGAGTGTGCTGGACGGCAGCTCCGAACTGGCTCTCGTTGTTCAGCTTGGCACGGAAAGTGACGTCACGGCTGGGCGAGTACTTGGTGGCAACGGCGAACACCGTGCCGGTACCTCCGACCTGCAAGTATAATGATGAGCGAGGAGTAGGATATTGGAGAGTACTAGGGATTTTGGTCATAAACCCAAGATTTCCAATACAAAATCATCAATTTTCAGCTCCCTTTAGGATAAACCCGGTGATGAAGACCGTCTAAATGGTGTGCACATAATTAAGCATAAATTTATAATCATAATGCTTTTCTCGCACCCTTTCCTCATCACTGACGTCAAACGTTTGCTCGTGTCCCCAACATCAACTCTCCCTTCTCAATCTTCGGTTTTCACTTCTCTCCTTATCCCTTTTCTTCTGCTCAATTCTCAATCACTCCTAGGGTTTCCTTCTCTCTTTCTCTCCCTGCTCGCTCACGCGAGACGCATCAGACCATGTGTTCTCTCCGCTATCTCTCTTCTCTTTTTCTCTTTCCATTCCTTCCTTCCTTCTGCACTTCTTTCGCAATTATTCAACTGCATGACACCATTACGAAGACTACACAACGCGTGACCCAGAGGAGAGGATAAATCAGTACTGATGAGTTGAGAGGGAAAGGACAAGAGAGTACGCACAGACTATGTTCAAGATCAAACACCAAAAATATCATTAAAATTTTATCGCCACGTACCTTCCATCCGAGGGTGGCTCCGATCTCGGTGTTAGGGGCGACCTTGTGGAAGAGGGAAGCTCCGAACTCGTTCGAGTTAACGATGTGCCTGAAATCAACGTTGATAAATTGACAATCAGCTTTTATTTTACCAAATATAATTAAAATAAGGAAATAAACAAGAAACCACATACGAGTGGAGGGTGTACTCCTTGGTGGCCTGTCCGAACGCGAGCTGGGAGTTGGTCATCTTGTTGGTGGCGGTGTCGAAGGTCACCGAGGCTCCGATGAGGAACGACTCGCGCTGGAAGACAGCGGCGGCGTTCACGACGGGAGCAGTCGTGAGGGCGACGTCGGTGGTCAGGCGGGCGGTGGGCAGAGACCAGTCGGCCTAAAAATTATCCGTTTAACGTTGTGAAAGGATTTGTTACATTTCCATGGACAATTTTCAGTAGAAATCAGTACCTTCAGTTTGCCGGAGCGCTTTCCGGAGTGGGGCGCGTAGGTCGAGTCGAGGGTGACCTTGAGGCCACGGCCGAACTGCTCGGCGACCTCGATGACGGTACCGAGCTGGTTGTCGGTGTTCCACTTCTCGGTGAGGGTCACGCCTGCAAGCAACGGGGCTCAGTTTCCAGATGAAAGTTGGACGAAGGCATGCCTACTATCAAAATTTCGCATAATAAAAACTGATTTCATTCACCGTATTGCGGAATAGACCATTTTGCTGCTACGTTATTCACAACGCGAACAGGCCGTGTTCTCGAGTCGGTCAAGCGCACGCCCGAGCCGACAGTGACAACGGGATTGCGCAAGAGCGCGCACTTGTCCGAGGCAGAAGACGACGCTGTCGAAGTGGACGGCTCACACCACGTACCGTACTGGGGAACCTTGTACTTCACGTCGAAGTTTCCGCCGAGCTTGCCAGAGGCAATGTTGTGGGTGGAGGCAACCTTGAACTCCACATCGTTCTTCTCGCCAGCCTTGCTGGTGGAGTCGATCTTGAGGAATCCAACGTCTGAAAAGCGATAAATTAATAAACAGAACAAATTAAATTAAAGTGCAAAACCAAAGTTGCAAAGCATCGAACTACAAAGTGAGGACAAGTGACGTCATCAAGCCTCAAAGATCCGAGATAAGCCAACAAAAAGCTTCAAAAGGTGAAAATTCAAAGAAAACTCACTGTATCCCTTGCTGAAGAGGTCCTTGGCGGACTTTCCGAGATCAGCGAAGGTGGGGGGAGCCATTTCAACAAGCAACAACGATGCACACGCTGTGAGAGGAGAGAACAGTCGAGGCTAGCACGTTCGAATCGAAATTACGGTAGCTTGTTGGCGATCACGCTCGTCGTGGTGGGACTCAAAACGCGTTAAAATTTTATCAAAATTCTTAATTATTTTTGTTTAATATTATTCATGTTTGTTCTGTGATATTTTTTTGTCTAATTGAGTGCAAAAAATATTAGAGATAACCACAATTTTATAAGAGCATGTAGTTCACACAGTTTATTCAGCAACTGAAACACAATCGAAATTCGCTCAAGAAGTGGAGTGTCTGGCCAGTCGAGTAGCGATCTGATCGCAGCAATTGATGATCTGCGGCAGCAACTGACACAGTTGCACCGGGTCCTCCCTGGAAGGAATGATAGCAATGGAGGAGTACTGTAATTGATCTACCGAATTCACATCTAAAGCAATTGACAATGAATTGTGTTTCAGAAAATCTACAGCAAAGAAACAAAAGAATACAATACTGAGCGAATGCAGAGTGATGAAGCACCACACATTTCCAAGTACCGTATTCTACCGTACCTATGTTCGAATGCAGTCATGGCCAATCGCTTGCATGCGTCATTCTGCTGGGCGATATTGCGAAGGGTCGACGAGATCTCTTGCTGCTGCACGGAGGAAGGAGCATCGATCTGCGAGGATGAGCTACCGTAATCCAATGAGATACCGTAATCGGGAATCGACGAGCTACCGTAATCAAACGTCGACCAGCTATCGTAATCCGATTCAGGTGGCCTACTGTATTCTAACGTCGTTGAGCTACCGTAATCCTGAGCGTATGATCTACCGTACCCTGCTGACAGCCGGTGAATTGCTCTCGACCGCGAGTGGATTGATCTCCTTCGTCTTTTCGTAGTGATCAATCACGGCCAGCATACGTTTCTTCGGACCATACGGTATCTTCATGTCAGTCAGATCCTGCGTGGAAGTTATGGAATACGGTATGGTTGCAGGTTTATAGTATCGGAATTGCCGACCACCTTTCACCGCTTGAGATTATCAGCAGTTATATTTCACCGAGTGGTGGAATATGTTTCAATCATTCTACGAGTGGATAATGATTTCGCTCTTCATTGATTTCTCTTTCTTTTTTATGTCAGTAATCAATTACAAAACACATGAAAGTGAAGGATTGGATCAGATACAGTAGAAAACTACAATTTACCTGATCGTTCAGATCGAAGAAGACATCGAGCGAGTCGACATTCTCCTCACGTAGCTTCTCCTGCAATCAATCGATAGATTCCATACCCTCAGTCTACCGTATACCTCATACTTCTCGAGACTCATCCTCACGAGCAGTTCGGTGAGCGAGCGAGGAGCGCCCTCGATGATCTCCATGATCTGTGCAGGATACGGTGCAGTATTTTTTGGACCAGTTAATCCCTGTCGGGGCTGTCAGATTGAAGAATTCGTATCTTCCTTCCTCGTGCTCCCTCATTACTCACACTCAGACCAAATCGGAACAACGACACAACGGATTCTTCATCATAACAGCCCGATAATCTGACTTGATTGCCTCGAAAAGTATGCCTTGGCCAAACACTATGTAAGTACGATCGGTAATTTCCTTCAAATTACAGTACCTTATTGTTGTCCGTCGCCAGTGATCTGCCATCCTCACCCTGAGCATTGCACGCGAATGCATTGCCACCCTGAAGGTATACGGTACGTTATCGATCGATTCCGCTATTCGAATGTTGAATTGTCATTTCACCAATTACTCTTCACCAAATGATGGAATGTGCTTCACGCAGTCTACTAGAGGAAATACTCTCGCTTCTGAGTAATTTCCTTCCTCTGCTTTTTTAAACAATCATAAACTCATAAAGATCAAAGATCAACCTTGGCTAGCAATGCGAGAAGTGTCTGCTCGTGAGCAGCAGCGCAAGCCTCGAGAGTAGGCGTCATCAGGTCCTTGTCTTGCTGAAGAGACCGAAGATCAATCAATAGTCTTTCAATGTGTTTCGAGTCTCGAAAATGTGTTTTCATCGACTTAATAACCTATATTTGACCTATTTCTTCACCAGTAGCTCTCTCTCTCTCTTTCTTCATTGTATCGATAATACGTTGAAGAACAGTTTGTGTAATAGCTGTCCGTGATCGTTGAATGGTCTATCTCTCTCGTTTCGCTATAATTTCTTGCACTTCTCTGACGATATACGGGAAACTGAAGACGAGAACATCTCTCCCGTGATCCGTATTGAATCATGCATTAGATTAGGTTGAACAATGTTCAGTCTTCTTTTTTTTCCATGGAAATCTATCCCCCGCCCGTTCCTCACCGCATTCGGATCCGCTCCTCTCGTCAGCAGTTCCGCCACGATCATCTGCTGCGAGCATGCAGCAGCCACGTGCAGCGCCTGCAGCAAGGAGAGACTACCGTAATCTCAATCGATACCGTAATCCACTCCTACAGTACCTCTCGCCCTTTGCGATCCACCGCTCGTACGTCAGCTCCGCGCTCAAGGAGAACCTGAAGAAACAAATAAGGTTACGGTAACACAGAAGTACGGTATCTAGTTGACGGATTACGGTACCTTGACGGTGTTCAGATTCCCGCAGGCAGCAGCCAGCATCAGAGGTGTCTGTCCCTTTCTGTTGGCTTGATTGACCTGCGAGATAACAGGATGAATGAGACTGTTCTTCACAGGATCCACAAAAATTAACCAGATAACGCTAGCAGCTGGACAATTAATGAACTATCAACATCTCAACACTGCAGAGTGAGTCTAATGAAGAGACAAACTCTTCATGTATGCCTTATTCAAAGATCAAGGATCAACTTCGGAATATTCCTTACATTGGCACCTCGAGACACGAGCACTGCACAGATCTCAGCATGATCCAGCTGGGCAGCGTAGAGCAGAGCACTCCATCCAGATCGATTCACCGCATTGGCAACATCGTTGTTGCGAAGCCATCTCTGCAAATCTCTTCATTTCTCATGATCTCTAGCCAATTGAAAATGAGGAAAAAGAATGTTCATCATTCTGAAAATCGGCAAAACATTTGTTCCGATGCCGGGAATCGAACCCGGGCCTTGCGGGTGAGAGCCGCAAATCATAACCACTAGACTACATCGGATGATGCTAGGGTGTTAGTGTAGAGTGAACTTCCCCTGGCCCTTTCTCACCTCCACTATCTCAATATTTCCAATGCTCGCAGCGGTGAAAATGTCCATGTGGTAGGCCTCTTCAGAGACATAGCTAGAAGAGAAAGTTCAGAGATCAAAGATCAACAAGTGGATGAACCTGGGAAGGGGCAGATTTCTCAGATCATCGAGAAGGACTTCTGCAGAAGCGGGAATCGTGTGAGTAACCCCAGGTTGAGAGGAGAATCGAACTCTGGCAGACATCTGATTTGGAAATATGACATGCGAAAGGAGCAAATAGCAACAATTAGCAGATGAGTGAAGTGTGAGTGACTAATCAATCGAAATCAGTGAGAGATGAGCAGAGAAAAAAGAGAGCGACGAAAGGGAAAGTGGAAACCCGTCTTAGTCCATCTTCCTTATCTGTGTGTTATCATATTCCTGCGAATTTTTCAATACGATTAGACTTTGAAACTTTTATGTGGGCAAAAAGGACATAGTGACAACATAAAAACGAACCGGGCTGGCACAAATATGGTCAAAATGAGACGATGAAAGAACTAGTTAATCACCATTTTGGTCGAAACAATTCAGCGGAAAACTGTGGTTATCCCCTCCAGCGGGAAACCAGGAGCTAACCAACATATTCCACTAATCATTAATCACAATGAACGAATTAGTTGCATAACAACAAAATGGGGCATAAGTAAAATAGCAACAAAAAGAAAGAAACACGAACTTCTATGACCTCTTCTCAATTCAGCGGAGTCGAGGCTACCTCTCTTGAACAGTAAAAGCGCGAGCATTATTGTGAAATCAACTCGACTACCGTATAGAGAGTTAGCCTCGACTCCCACCACCCAAAATTCACAGGGGGGGGGGGGGGAAGTACGTCATAGGCGATTAATACCGTACGCGCACAATCAACAGGGGGATTAACTCATTCAAAGAGTTGGTCAAGCGCAATTTCGGAATACTTGATCTTCACACCACATATATCGAAGGTGTGGTAGTTGATCTCCCAATCTCTCTGTCCAGTCTTCTCGTCCGTGATAATCATCAGTCTCTCGATTCGTCCGCTCTTCATTGCACGCGCGACATCGTGCATCATCTGAATTACGAGAGTCTTTCTACTATACTCCACGACCAAATATCAGGGAAACTACCGTAATCTTTCCAACAGAAATTTGCGCAACAATTACGGTTTTGCCATTACTTAAAAAAAGATTTTGAAGATTAATGAACATAAAACTGACTCTAAACTGAATAAACTGACTCTCGGAATTCCTCCAGCTCCATTGCGCTTGACGATGATGAGAAGTTTAGCGGTACCGTATTTGCGGAACTGAAAGAAGAATTGCCGTGAGTATTTTACAGATGACCTCACGTCTGTGATCTCGTGGTTTGCGAGGAACGTAATGAGGGCGTGCGCACGTCCAGTAGGGACTATTGATGCGAAGGTTTCCTCGACGACGAGGAATCTGCAAAGAAAGTAAACGAGGCTACTGTAGACTTTGGATACCTGATAATCGATGGCCATTTCAGTGGCGACTACCGTCTTCATTCGAGTATGGCCATTTTCACATAGTTCCATTGAGATTTCGTGAATCTGCAAATAAGCTTCGATGTGGTTGGAGCACTCAGAGCATACATTTTCGTTCCTACTGGGCCGGTAATCAGGGCACTATATATTTGATGGAATCTGTCATCAGACCACAATATATCCACTATGAAATAGGTTTTTAAGCCATTATACATCTGATTTTTGTGTCAGACCACTGTATATTTTCCGTTCCCGGTTGGAAATGAAAATGTATGACTCAGAGTGATCAAACCAAGTTGACGACTGCTCCAAGTCCCCTTCCACGAAGTACGCAGCTCCTGAATGAACATGAATATCGTACTCCGCCATGATCAAGGGATATCGGAGGAGGAGGAGGTGGGGACTCACTTCAGATTGATAATCGAGACTCTGTGCTCGAAATTCTCGCTGGCGATGAACGATTTTCTCATCAGTGATGATCATCAGTCTCTCGATTCTTCCGCTTTTCATCGCACGCGCGGCATCGTGCATCATCTGAACGGAAATGGCTTGCTACCGTAATCCACCACCGAATCTCAGCGAAGCTACCGTATAACTTATCGGGAAAAATACACTGACTCTCTGAATTCCTCCAGCTCCACTGCACTTGACGACGATGAGATTTTTTTTTTCAGTGCCGAATGCACAAAACTGAACGAAGAAGTCTCATGAATGTTGAGAAGGGCCTTTTAAGATAAGCTTACCTGATCGATCTCGCGGCGCGAGAGAAAAGAGATGTGCGGGCAGCAGCCCCAATAAAAACAAAGATTTTCCTAATGACGAGGAATCTGCAATAAGAATTTGATTCATCCGAATACGGTAGATCTGAAATACCTGATAATCGATGGACGGATCAGTGATGACTACCGTCTTCATTCGAGGATGGCCAATTTTTCAGTTTTTCGGGCATCTGGAAATTAGGTCAGATTGGTGAGACAGCTGGCCATGGTGATCTGCATCACACAAGATCAGAACAAGTTCAAAGATCGAAATTGGTAAAGATATAATTCACAGATGAGACACTCACTTCAGATTGATATTCGAGACTCTGTGCCCGAAATTCTCGCTGGCGATGAACGTTCCCGCGATGCTCCAGGATAGGAACTGCAAGGAGAAAAGAGGGTGATATTCAGAAAAAAGGTGCTCACGGCGTCTGATTCGCTCAGATTAGTGGAGAAGTGCGCCTTGCCATTAGCGGGCGGAGCATCGAGAAAGGAAGTTGGGATATCCTGAAAAGATGAATCATGTTTCTAAACTACTGAAAAGCCCGTCATGAACAAAACGGTATCGTTTTCGGCACAAACCCAAAACAATGTCGTTTTATTTGATTCTCGTTCGTTCTAAAAACTAATAAGAAGCGCCAAATTCAAATTGCGAACATGACGTTCCGAAGCCGTTCATTATGCAATGAGAATTCGCTCCGAAATCTTAGATAAATGAAGTAGCAATTCTCACCCTTCGATCGCTTTTCGGAGTGTCCAAGTTCGAATCGGAGCGGTCGCGAGGGAGCTTGCCTGGTCTGCGGGGCAATATTGCCCACTCCCGTGGGCAAGACTGCCCGCAGCACGCAGGCCCTCGCGAGAGTTGCCTACAGATTTTAATTTGTTACAACAACCAGAATTAAAACTAAACGACCGAAAATTAAGCAAAATTGCGAAATTTCGACAAAATTATTGCGAAATATTTACCTAAAATATTGCTCGATAAATACTGTAATCTTCAAAGGTCTCGTCGCGAAAGTAGTTGAGTTCAAAACACAAATCACAGTACCGTAATTTCTTATTGTAAATTGACTAATTACGATATTTTTTTTAAAATTACACTAATTGATTTATTAATAGATTTTGTAGCACTTTTATTGCACTCGAGCATAAATAATCAAAGAAATATATTTCACTTTTTTCCTTCATCCTTGTTCGATGATACGTGCGAGTTTGTACATGATTTATCAGTAATTCGCAGAAACAATAAAAGGCCAGATAAAAACCTGCGAATAACGAGTACAACTCTAAAAGTAGTCCGAGTGCATTCAAGAAGGTAAGAGAAATCAGTGAGGGGAAAGGCACTACACAATGAATAGGGTAAAATTTATTGGCAACTTTAGAGGCGAAAAAACCGGGAATAATATTCCATAATATAAAAAAGGGGGATCGGGGGCTATACTCGCACATAACAGTAGGGAAGAGGCCGAAATTCTCGGGGGAGGCAAAAACAATGGTCGGATCCACTATGATATCAATTGAATGGGTATGGGGAATAGAGGATGGGGTGAGAATGCTCATTAGCTAATTGATGGAATCCTAGGACGAAAGATCATTTGAAGACGCAGAAAGAAAGGGGTCGGGAGAAATTGTCATCAGTCAACATTGCTTTTGGCTCAGTGCGGAAAAGGAAAACAGGTAAATAAAAGAGACGAGTATGAGCAACCATCTATCGCTAACCCACGGATACTACGAAAAATGCATTACCACGTTTTGGAACAGCTGATATATACGATACGAGGTGGGAGAGAGGAGGGGGCTCCATTCTACACGCCCTTTCGCCTGTCAGACAGAGCTAGAGAGCAGACGGAATGGAGAGGGAGATGGGGTGGGCATACTGTAGTCGGTGGGGGGGAGGACTCAGCGTGTGCCGGGGGCCGGGGCGACGCTTCCGGATGCGCCGGAGCCGGACTTTAGGGTGGTGAGGATGTTCTCCACTCGGTCCACTCGCACCAGCAACTCCTTCACGATCTTGTTTATCGAGTGCGTGAACGGACGACGAGGCTGGAAGGAGGACGTTGGATGATTATTCCGATATCACATTGACTACATTTCAGCACCTTACTGTATCCTACAGTAACGCTTGTCAAATATGGCATATAATTTTTATTTGAAGGAGAGCGGGCGAGAATTGGACTTTATACGAACTCGCGGTTTATGAGAACAGTGTGAAACATAGAAAGCGCGTGGCTTTAATCCAACCGTTGACGTTCACAAAATCTCCTACCCATTTCCAGCATTTTCAACACAATTCTAGCGAACCTTAAAGCTTGAATTCCGGTTGATATGGTTTCCATCAGGAGTACAGGAGGAATTAAACTTTCTACAAAATCGCGATAGTTCATCACTTCGTGAAACCTACACCTCCCTTCCCCTTCCTACCCACCCCTCCCACTCACCTTCTCCTCCTCTCCTCCGGGCATGCTGTCGCCCTCTCCCTGGCTGCTCACCGGCGTCGGCGGCAGCGGATGGTGCTGCAAGTGTATTCATTTGCTCAAATGCAATTCGCCTATCAACATCATTCCAGATCGTTCCTTGTTTCAGCAACCCTACTTCAATCGCCAGTCATAGTCATCCACAGTGACGACCAACGGTCAAATGTGTACACTAAATATCTCTATTTTGCTCTGCATGTAAAGTTGGTAGGAAATAAGAACGATGGGGAGGGCAGATTCTGTCAGAAAAAGATATGCCCAAAACAGAGTAGTGCATGAAATTCGCCTGTCAACATCATCCCATCTCGTTCTTTGTTTCAACAGCGCTACATCATTCGCAAGAAACAGCCATCAACAGTGAAGACCAATCGTCGAATGTATCCAACTTTGCAGCGCTACTTCATGCGCAAGTAATGACTAGGGTTGGCTAAACGATTACAACATTGCAACGTTGCAATGGCAGGGGGAGGGTAGCAACGTTGCTACCTATCAAGGGACTCGTAGCAACGTTGCTACCTCTCTAGGGAAGGGCAGAGGCAGGCGAGAGAGCGTGCGAAAATGAGAGGGTCTTCCCTTCTCTCGTTACAACGTTGCAACGATCGTAGCAACGTTGCTACCCTCCCCCTACCCTCGCCTCTCCGTTGCAACGTTGCTACCTAGGGAATCGCTATTGCAACGTTGCAAACGACGAAATGCCAACCCTAGTAATGACCCTCCATAGTGATATGATTGGTCGAATGTATCCAACACCCTTACCTGCTGGTGCGGCGCGTGCTGCAGATGCTGCACGCACTCCATGGACGACGTCGAGGGATGAGCACCCTCGTCGTCAACCTGCAACAGGAAGAGAATCAGAATCAGAAATGAGCTGTACGAATGAGCTGCCATGATGATTGGTGTAGAAGAAATCGTTCAAACAAGCGCACATGTTTTACTCCAATATATCCTATTTTTCAAAGATTCCTTTTGAGCACGAAATTCTATGGTTGCCATTAGGCCTTCGAAACGTAAGAAAAAATATCGCATAAATTGAACGTGAAAATCGCCTATAATATAAGAGCAATTGTCGAAATAAACGCAACTACTATAGGTCATGGCTAAATTCAAACTAAGCTACCCCAGAGGTCAAATACTCAGGTCATGAAACCCAAAATGTGGTGTGCTTTTACAAATTTTGAAGCCTATTTCACTTGAGGTGGTTAGGTTTCCGGTAAATTCCTCCGTTTTCGTCGATCGGTGGTATGCTTTTCTCTAATTTTTGTTCAAGTTGGCCTAAAAATGTGGTATGCATAAGTCCTTTCGGGAGGGGTATTTGCTCCCTGAGCTACCCGCAAAGTTCACGCTTCACAACATACACATAAAGATCAAGGCTAATTCACCGATAGTGTCCAGTGGTCAAACGTTAGAAAAATCACATAATCGAAACTAGTCTTTCATCACTATCATATCTGCCTCAGGAAGCGCTCATCTACAATTGCAACTTGCTCGCACTCTTCATGTTTCGCCACTACCTCATCAACCCCGGGGAACTCTCGTTCACAATTTCAGCTTTCACTTGAATCCTACAAGTAACCAATAACCCCGCCCATCCAAAACACAACGAGTGCCTCTCCTAGTGCACACTGTCTTCTCTAACAAAAACCCTATTTCCTTCCTTTTGCCGAGTAGGTATATAGCACCGTGAATTGACAATGAGATCTCCACTCCTCACCTCCATCGTGTCATCGATGTGCATCGCAGCGAAGGCCTTTCGCTCATCCTCCGGAGTCTCTGCCGGCTGTAATTCATCGATAACCAGTCTGCCCCTATTGAACTACCGTAGTGGCTACCGTTCGGTGCCGATGTGCCATCACTACTTTAAACTATTATATTATCTTTTATTGAGCGAAAAAACTTCAAACCATTGCTTTCCTAGAACTTCTTGAACTTTGTATGAACAGATGAAACTCATTAGCACCCGGCATGATCCAAGCGTACAGACATACATGGAAAAGCTAGTCGAAAACTACCTGGAAATTGAAAACATACCCCGCATTCGAGGATTCCGTTAACAAGGCATGTTCCCTACGATTTGCAAACACCACCCGCGTTCACAGATTTAGGCGGCTTTCAAGGTCTTTTTCATAAATATAGCCGGCTTTTGAAGGATTTTGTTACCTAAGTTTTTCATGTATGCGTACAGAGCTCTTATCAGGGAATAGCGTTTTCGTTATTTCACAAATTTGTTTTCAGCATTCGTTTCCCCTATGTGGACATACTCTCCGGTTCAGAACTACCGTAATCGACTACCGTACCCCCACTTACCGTATGCTGGGGCGCGACTCTCTCCATGCGCAGCGGTTCGACCGCGACGCGTGGCCTGTCCTGTCGCATCTCCTCCCTGCAACAGAGATCAAAGATCAATCTACCGTACTCCCTTATTGATCTCGACCTAGCCACTAGATACGCACTACACACGGCAACTCACACGCCCTATCATCATCGATGGTGTTCCGTGAGAATGAGTGCACCTAGATTTATCATGACCCTTTCTTCGCCAAACCGGCCACTAGGAGGGTTGGCGCTGCACTGGCACGCCAAATTATTGCTCACAACACTGATTCGATTCCGGTCTCTCTTGTTCTTCAACACTCTTCTTACTATATACTCAAAGATCAAGTTACACACTATAAAGATCAAAGATCAAACTCCAAACCTGGTTCTGGATGCGGATTCGGCCTGGAAATGGGTCTCAGCCAGCTCCGATTCGAGCAGCGTCGCCCGCTCGATCGTCGCTTCGAGGTTCCTGCAAGAGGAGAGGAGGGCGTGAGGGCAGCAATTTCTGCATCGTAGTCGGCGACAAAAACCAATACAAAAAAATCGAAAAAATATTGAATTCACAGTATATAAGTCTCTATGCTTCATAGCCTTATGAATAGATTCGGAAAGTAGCAGGAGAAACTTCTTGTTGATCCTACTCTCAACTATCCACAACGCACCCGGTGAGTACACGTTTCACATCTATTTTATAAGTCACGATATTTTATGTTCGTGATTATCTTCTTTCTCTGTTTTCCAAATCACTCAATAATCTCGCCCAACTCACTTGGTGAGATCCTCGAGCATCTGCTCCTGGTATCGATCCTTTCTCTCCAGGTCGTCATTCGCTTGCTCGAGAGCGCGTACCCTCACGCGGGCCGCCTCCAGCGCGGCTCGCGTCGCGGTCAGCTCCGCGCGCAGCCGCTCCTCGATGGCGCACGCATCCCGCTTGTCCGCGTCCGCGCGCGTCTGGAGAGAGGGAATCAGTAAAAATAAATCGGCATTCGACTATGTTTTCGTATACTCTTTATCCAGTCAGAAATACGCATGTAAACAAAGATACGCTCGCCGAAACGCCGTTATTAGAAATAATAATATGTTGATTTTTCTTTCCATCGTCGAAACCATTCGAATAATTTGAATTATGTAGGAAGCGTGAAACACCGGTTGCCAGGGCATAACAATTCATTTTTACTTTTTTCCCACTGGATCAAGTCACACAATTAAATTCCTCTTGATCAGCCTGGTAAAACATTATTCGCGAAGCACAAATATTGCTAGCAACTTAGAACGATGTTTTTAAAAGGATTCTTATGTTTTTGATCCCGATTCGAAGTCCTCTACAATTGTCTCAAAATCCACCAATTCTACATTAGTAAACGCCTTGAAACATCATTTCTTCGAGCCAATCAATCAATTGACTTTCCAATTCTACGATATCTAATTTTCAGCGTCTCTATTTATATTTTTTCCATAAAATATTCCCGTGCCCATCGGAGTTATTCCTACCGTATCCTACCGTACCCTCCCCAATCGATAACACACTCACCCTAATTCTCTCCGCATCTCTCTTCGCATCGTCCCTCTCCCTCTCGGCCTTCTCTCTCGCCCGCACGGCCACTGCCAGATCATTGTCAAGCATCTGGAAAGGGAGTAGTACTGTAGTGTACTGTATCGATTATTAATGAATCGTCCCGCTCAGTATTCCTATCAATCAATTCGTAAAATTTCATTGAATGATATACGGACAACGTAGAATGGAATAAAATTGTAAGCTCAGGCACCACGGGAGGATTGGATACAACCAACAGTGCCAGCATCAAGTAATGCCAGTGAAACTCAAAGCTAACCGGTCGAATATGAATTTAATTATTCGACCTACTGACACTTCATCTCAACTCAATTCAACAATTCCATTTCAATTTAGTGAACGAAAACAAAAATATGATATAATCACGGTACCTGTTCTATCTCCTTGCTGCTCACTTGGAAATCGTGGAACTCTTCACTCAACGACTCGTATTTGTCCTGCAAAAGACCAAAGATCAATTTCCTTCTTAAAATAAATCCCCTGTCCCTCAGCAAAATCAGGTCATTTTCTAAAATCGACTGATCAGAATTTCTCACAAATTGAAAAATATCACTTTCGATAGCCAGGAGACTTCCGTGTGAAACACGAACGTAAAAATTACTTTTACGCAAAAAAATACTAAAATAGGCACAGCACGATCATCCGTTGAAAGTTCTCCGCAAAACAGATTGTGAGCATTCTACGGTTTCCGTGAAGAGGAATTTACTGCCACACTATTTGGATAATATGGATGAAAAATCAATAAAGTGTGATTACGGTACCTTGTAGGTGAGGAGCTTCTCGATGAGCGCATCGTGGCTCATCTTCGACAGTGCCTCACTCGTCATCCCTTCCTCCTCGATCAGCGTCATTCCTGAATGGGAGAGAGCGGATTACCTTATGATAGAGATTATCAATTTATTGGAAATCATCTTCACATCGCAAGAGTTTGCTATACACGTTCGGAGAAACACGTTATTAACACCTAATTTCAGCAGAAGTCGGCTAGATAAATGGTGTAACGCTAGAAATGGTGAACTATTGGATTTTTGAAGACACTGAGGATACCTCATCAATAGCTCCGATCATTTTCGCCTATATGAATTCGGTGAAACATGAATCGCGCACTCAAAATGCACTTCGTTTTTCCGCCAAAATCCAAAAATGAGCAAACTTCACTAGAATATGGATGATCGATGATCAAATGATGGAAAGGGAGGGTGAAAACATATGCGTTGCGCCCAAATTTGCACAGTTGCATCGAAAAATTCAGCGCCAACTCAAACAAGCGCGATTGCGAGACGGGAGGAAAATTGAACAAGGGCACCTCCTCATCCCTTGAAATATCTCAAATTTGCTCAAAACAAAGAAAACAAGAAACCATGACCGCTGTGCATCAGATGGTTGGAAATTTTTTTCCACTATTAGCCCTAGAGAAATCAGCAGATCCATTTCCACCTAGCATCTATGAACCCGCTGAAACGCAACTCACACTGCTCAACAATCTGCATGAATAGGAAAGATTTTGGCGGATTCTCGGGGAAATATGTGAGAAAAACAGAGGCGCGCGAGTCTCTGACAACAAGCTAATCACAATTTGCACACAGAAAGGGGTGCAATACGTCAAAACAGCCCCCTCCTATCTCCTTCCCCTTCTACTCCCTCAGAGATCCCGTAATACACACGTCCCTTGCGTAATTTGATATAGCCCGCCTCTCCTATCCCCATTATTTCCACTCTATCTCCTATCTCTGACTCTCTGGGCTCTCCTCCTATCACCTTATCTCTCGTCCGGTTATCATATCAGTTCAAGGCCTCTGTGTCTTTCCTTTCTCCCCTTGGGCGATAATCAATCATTCCTGTCTCCCTTTCTCCCTCTCTCGCTATCACTCAAAAACGCAATCGACCAGTGTATCTTGCACTAATTCGCAACGCAATCAGAAGCACTAATCGAACCTGCGCAGTCAGCCGCACATTACTACAAGATCGATTACACGAAATCATATACAACTTGCGCAGTCCGCCGCACGCTGCTCTAATGCAAAACTTGACTGCGGCGGCCGCTATACTACTTCCTGAGATCGCTTTCCCACAGCCAGAGGGGAAGAGTGAGGCAGATGGATTGGCTCACTTTAATCCCTCCCCTCTTACTACTAGCTGCTCTCCTCGATCTACATGCTCTCTCGTCTGCTCTCGCCGTCTCTGCTCTCTCCTAATCACACACTCTCTCACTACTGAGATCGCGCGACTTCGCTGAGGGTGTAACAATCGCATCGTCGTACTATCAAATTAGCGGGCAGTGACAAATGGCCACAACTCTTTGAGAGAAAAAGTCTCGCAACTCTTCACTCCCCATACTGACAGACAGGAATAGTGAGATGCCATGTGGGATAATGAAAACGAATAATACAACCTGATCAGTTTTCTTCAGCATTCTTACATCATTAGTAATTTTGACACATCCCACGAAAAGCTATTGTAAACGAGCAACCGTCAATGTTGATATCAACCGCGTGAAACATAAATTACCCCTCATCGTTTTGATGAAACATTTACCCATTTTTAGATTTCTGATCCTACCGAGTTCACTACCGTTGAATCTACACGTAACGCCATGGATCACCACTTAAGGACCGATGAAAATACTTTTTAACCTAGTTTCAAAAGAATAAATCTCACCTCAATGAATCTTGTCTCGTCCTCTAGTAGTACAGCTCCTTTGTGCAGCGCACGCGATAGCTGGTGAGCTGCAAATTTACATGATTTAATTAAATATTAATTACATTTAACAATAATTACACCGAGTCTCGGCGAGCATACACGGATAAACAAAAATTGATTGTTGAAGAGAGGTGCGAAGAACAATTAAGAAAACGATCATCCTCGAGATTACAACCATTCCATGAAACGTCAACTCACAGTGCTACATATTTGCTTCAAAATTGTTTTTGAGCTTGAGCTGCACTCAGAATCAATGAATCGCCAATCACCCCACTATACAATCCCCGTTCGAAACACGAATGCTGCTGCTCGCCTATCCCCCCGCACAAGTGCACTTAGTGATTCGTGATTAACTATTAGTGATAGGCGAGAGATCAGGCAAAATTGAGATACTGTGACCATAACAGGAGGGGAGCGGAGGGGAATATCGATTAGTGACAATGGGCTACAAATGGCGATGACAGGGAGGGGAAAAGAGAATGAGGGAGGGACGGGGAGGGAATCGACTAATCATCTGTCAATGAATGAGTGTGCAGCGCCACAGAAACGAGATTGATTAATGCGAGGAGGAGGAGCAGAGGGGGGGGGGGAGGAGGGGACAGATTATATGGCTTGAGCCCCCTGTGCATCCCGGAACCCGGCTGGTCTGGGTACCATAAATAATATCAATCCAGGATCCTCGAATGAAAAGAGGGTGCAGTAGGGATAGTGAAAGCACTGTGTGATTCTCCTAGGAATGTGCCCTATCCCCCTCCCTCCTCCCCTTCCCTCAGAGTCAAACACATGCATACAGAAATGCTCGCGCGCATACCATGTATATTTGCGCAGGCCATGACTCCTTCCTTCCAAGGCGATTGATACCTATCAGATACCTTCTACCCTTTTCATACTCTCTTCAGGGCCAGCGAAAGCGAGACAGTAGGCAAAACGAAGAGACCGAGAGACCATTGTGACTCGTCTAGGTGGGGGTAACAGCACACCCGCAGAGAATAGTATGTGGGGTTAGATCAAAGTCGGAGAGGTCAGAATGTGAATTGAGGGAATTGGAGCCTCTCTCGGTTACACTCTTGTGTGAGAGGGAGATGGCAAGTCTGAGGAGCGGAAGGAGGGAGGGGCGCTATGCAAATCTAGCGACGGCGCTTCCTTTCACACTCCCACACTAGAGAATACTCTCGATCAGGAGGGGGGGGGAGCCAGAGATCAAAGATCAAAGATCACTATCACATACATTACTCGCTCAACAAGTGTGCTATCTGATCTTACGCAATGTGCCTGCGCCCACGTCGCTCTGTACAGTTTGTCGCAATTTTTTTACGATAGATGCCAACTCGTCAAATTCAGGATACAGCCACCTATGAGATACTCGGGAATTTCGATATGGATGATCACTCTCGAATTTGCGGTAAAAAAAACAATAAATACAAGCCTGTGTTGCGCAGCATTTAAAGTCGAATTTAACTCGTCCAATTCAGGATTTACCCACAGATGAATACGCGAGACTACAGAAATATACGATTGTTTGATTGCAGCGAGTCTCATAAAATACCGGAAACATATATCGATGAAGCATAACTTTTCAATAACTTTTCAGGAGAGACTATGGCTCTCATCAATCTCTAGATTCAATTAGACCCTCCATCTGCTCATCCCTTCAAGTCTTCTCACATGACTCCCTGAATAGAGAGGAGGAGGGGGGGGGGCGAGGGGTCGGAGGCACAACAGCAGTCAGACAACAGACAATATCTGTCTGACAATGAGATGCGAGTCCCGGATGAGATTGAAGGAAGGCAAGAGCTGAGATCAAAGATCAAAGAAAATGAAAGACAATTTTCCGAACTCGTCAAATTCAGGATTCACCAACCTATGAATACTCGGAAATACAGAAGCGGACAATTAGTATGAGTTTGTCGGACAACCAGTAACAAAAACAATCTAAGGGCAGAAAATATGAGAGGCCCAAGGCGAGAAAAAGCACAGGAATGAGGAAGAAAGCGGGGAGTGCGAACGGGGACAGGCATCATCACATCCTCAGGGACAACACCCTCGCTCACTTTCTCTCGACAACGACGAGCGGAATCGATAGGAACCAGTAGCTGAAGTTATTTACGCCTTCAAGTTCAGACTACATACGTCAGTACTCGAGGCCCTATTCAACTCTGCTTCTACTCATCTCTAAGAGCTTGTGAACACCGTCAAGGCCCTACATTATACAACCCGGGGTACCCTAAACTCTAGGTAAGAGCACCCTCCGGTCGTCCTCCATACGTGGTATAATCCAGGTAGTGCGCGAAGGGAGCTCAGCTCCTCCTTCCCTTTCACAGTCACAGTTTGTGCGGCGGATTACTACACTCTACGGGAGGAAGAAGCTACGAGCTACTTCACTTTTCCAATGCTAGTGCCGCAACAGTAACAATTTATGTGGAATATCAATGTCTAATTTATCAAACACACATCCACCATTGCAACTATGCCATACACTCGAAACACATTATCACCTACTGATTAGTTCGATTCACACAATACACGGATCGGTTGTGCGCCGGATTACTACACTATTCGGGAGGAAGAAGCTACGAGCTACTTACTTCGCCTCCTCCCCCCCCCCCCCCCCTTCTCACTGCGTCTCACTGTCCAAAAAGGTACCTAGGGCGAGAGACAATCTTTAGATCCTAGGACAATTTTCAAATGCATACTCTCTCAATGATATTCAAGTTACGATAATATTTATATGAAAGATGAATCTTCCGATTATCAGTTATACAGCCATAATTGCACCTATAGCCTGCCCTTGAAACACATGTTCATCTAGTGATTAGAGATTTGTCTTCTACATCGAAATTGATTTAGGAATTGAAACTTCTGCATTATCACAAATCACTGCTCCTCTCTACCAAGACCACCCATCGCATCGCGCAATCACCTTTATTCAACGAGATTCCAAATAGATCTCTTCGCATTCCAATTATTATCATTTTTATGGAGGGTAAACAAGATGGAATCAAGAAAGTGCTCACGCGGTCGAACAAGTGCTTCTGTCGCAACACAAAATCGCCTGCTCATCCTCATTCTCGACCATTCCCCGCACGAAAACACGCAGAATTCATCCTCTTATCAGCCCAAAAATCAACGGCACACCCGGCCTAATCCACTTCCCGTGCCCCTAGTAAAATCATGCAAATTCGACGCGGCACGCAACGCTAAAATCAATAAAACTCTCTCGTAAAAGGAGGTGGAAAAGAGGCTGTAATAATTCAAAAGCGAGGGAAAAGGTGAGCCGAGAGGAAAGGAAAGCGGAGAACAAAGGGAAGAGCTACGCCCCTGGCAACTAAGTCAACACTTCTCCTTCTCCCCCTTCTTTCAAACGCGCGAATAATTGATGTAAACTGACGAATTCGCCTGCGTAAACCAACCATTCTTTTGCGGAAAAAGGGACATTTCAGTGACATTTCAAGCAAAAACAAGGCCATTGACCGTGAAAACCGTTAGAACCGAATGGAACAGCGAGGGGTGAGTGACAGTCGAAATGGCATCGAATCGAATAGGGTGAGAGACATCGAACAGACTCTCCCCAATTAAAATACTCTCTGTGCAATCAGAGAAAACTAGAGATCACTCGGAAGCGAGAGGATTAGAGAAAGACGGAAAAAGAGCGAGGGCAGAAACGAGCTAGCTAGCTAGCTGCTCTGCCCTGCCCTGGCGAGTTTGCCCATTTCGCCACACCATTTAGAGATAGATAGGAAAAAGATAGGAAGAGACGAGGGGAATCGAAAGAGAAAGAGGAGTAAGGGAGAGAGATGCGCCCTCCTCTTACTCTAGAGAAAGAAGTTGAGTAAAAGGCCCATCAATGGGGCTCAATCTATTAGCCATTCAATGCCTTGCCTTGCCAAAACAAGGCTTCAAAGGGGCCTCTCTCATTCTACTGCCTCACCACGCATAATTACCGGATTAACAGGCGACATCGCGCTATAACAAGCGCTATAATTAGGCTCAAAGTAGTGAAA
Organism: Pristionchus arcanus; assembly: GCA_900490705.1. Taxonomy (NCBI): domain Eukaryota; kingdom Metazoa; phylum Nematoda; class Chromadorea; order Rhabditida; family Neodiplogasteridae; genus Pristionchus; species Pristionchus arcanus. The sequence goes on from LS486453.1 coordinate 37,556, forward strand.
AAGTAAGCGAGATGAGAGTGGAAGCTCGGGGAGGGATAAAGAAAAGACATCGCTAGAGAGCGGGGAAAGGGAAGAGACGGGAGGGGGAGGAGAATCGATAGCAGCATGCTACCACAATGCAATTGCTGTCTCTCACTCTAAGAAGCAGGGGGAGGGGAGGAGAGGGATGGGAGAGCGGAGGAACGAGCGGGGGTGTTAGACACTCCGCTTAGAGAGCATGTGAAAGGGAGAGGGCGGCCAGACAATCAGAGCCTACTCTCTTCACTCCCTTAATAGGACATAAGGACTCTTGACCAGCAGTGGTACTTTGGGAGAACGGTCTCTCTTCATTTCTCTGGCTCTCTCATTTCCCTGTGATCTCTCTCGATACTCTGCCTGACCATAGATCATTGCAGATTAAGATAGCCCGTCCAGTGTTCGGGGCCCTGAATGCCATAAACCACTAGAGTTGCAATCGTCTAACAGTCTGAATCTCTTCAATCTACACACTATCTCGCCAGTCATACAGTTCTAGAGTGCATGTGACTCAATGTCAGTCCATCTCCACTTGAGCAGGGGCCGCTCCGTTATTATTCCCTCAACCTTTCCCAAATCGCTGCTCTGAGGTCACTTTCTTTACTTTTTTTTGCTACTGAACAATAGAAAGCGATCGAATGCGTTTCTCAAAAAGTGCGTTCAGCAACTGTCGAAAACGATAAAATAGGTGGGAGTTTTCACCCGACAAGTACACCCATTGCCTGTTATCGTTAGTTCACCACCTTTCCTCCCTCCGCAGTAATGTTCACATTGTTCACACCGCACTCGGAACTATCATCTTGCCCTCTCATTTTGCAATGCTCTCTCGCAGATCATAGCAACGAGAGAGCATGGAAAAGTGAGAGAGTCTGCTCCGCAGAGATTCTCGATTGTTTGTGGTACCAGAGGAGGAGGATGATGATGAATGCTCTACCTCTCTCATTCCTCCATGCTTTCTCGCAGCTCTGATCTACAAGATAGCATTGCCTAGTGAGTGAATCAGACTATTGTTCGAGAGTTGTAGTAGTGAGAACTGCGAGGAGGGGGTTGTGCGAGTGAGGATTATCAGAGGGTGCGCTCTTTCCGAGAGGGAGGGGGAGAACAGGGAAAGGGAGGGGGGAGGGTAGGGGCGGAAAGGAAAGAAAGATGGAACCGGCCCTCCTTCCTCAGAGAACTCCAACCCCCCCCCCCACTCTGTCTCTAACCGACGAGAGAGCACTCTAACTGAAGAGAGCAGACCATTTCTCCCACCTCCTTTCTGCAAACAGATTCACACACTATTACCTCTTAGGCTCTCTGGCTGGTTAGAATGGGCGAGAAAGCAGGAGAAAGGGAGAGAGTTAGAGCATCCCTACCACTTAGTGTTGCGCGCCGCGGCCCCCTATGCGTCAACTACTTTCCGGAAGTAGAGTGGGAAGAGAGGGTGGGTGTGTTAACAGTGGCTGATAATCAGGTGGGGAACATTGAACGATAATTATATACTCAAACAGTACGACGGAATCAATCCGCAATAGCATGCCCATCCTATGAAGTGTTGACGAGACATCAACCTCACAAGTAAATTGTGCCAGATTCAAATCAGCAACTTGAAAAGGAAAATGACTACATGAAACAGCAGTATTAGCAGTGACTGATAATAATCAGTGGTGGAGATCAGAGGTGAGTTTAGCGGAAGATCAAGAAGATAAATCACTCCACGAGTAATATCATTAGGCTATCAAAACGATTGAAACCTGAAGTCCCGAATGAGAGTGTACTGATTAGATTGATTAGCTTATTTGCTGATTAGTGGCAAGCTTGGATGTACTATCACGCGTTTTCTGAGAGATTGCATGAAACGGGACTTGCCACTGCACAATTGCCAAAAGTTTTAGCTATGAGGTCAAGATAATTTATATAGACTATATAGAGGACGAGAAATTTTTCTGAGCTTTCCGTTTGTCCCAAAACCGGCTTTTAGGTATTATCCGGCCCTGTGCCCGGCTCTGACGTATCTCAGCTCTCAGTTGACTTACAAATATGACAAATAGCCCAAAATTTTCGGAAAAATATTCTAAGAAACTTTTTGACCACAAAAAGACGATTGGACACATTCTTCATGGAGAAAAAAATTGAAAAGTAGGTCAAAAATCACTTTTGCAATTCTGGCATATAGCGGATACCCCAGAACAGAAATACAGAAAGTAGATTCTGAATTTACATATTGGGTACTATGTAGGAAAAATATGACCTAAGACCCTACCCCGTGACAGCGGCTCTGGGAAGCCAAAGTTCACCTGGAGGACAACTTTCACGAAAGTGAATTGTTTGGTATCTGATTTTTTCGAGTTCTACTCTCTTCCAATTTCCAGGAAATATTAATAAAAACATATTTAGAGCATCCCCTGAGCAAAATTGACAATAATTTTCAGCATTTGAAAATTCCTTATTTCGCAATCTTGGGTGGCATATGTCAACAATATACGATCTTTTTTTGCCCACATCTCGTCTGCATTGTTCAATATTATGCATAAGAAAAGCTTATTCTACTCTCAGAGCTTCGAGGCTCAGCCCCTTTTCTTGTAGACTATAAATTTCGACGGCAGATATCGCAATTTCCCGATATCTCGAACGCATTATCAGAGGTCTTTTGAGAGATTGCAGGAACTTCATAGCCCCCATTGACAAACTGTTCAAAGTGATTCGATTCGGTCCAAATTTTGAGGGCTGATGCATCCATGGACCATGAATACTCTCCTAACTTGATTAGGCTTAAAACTCATTTAGGTCCAAAAAACGGCTCCTGAGCGGTCGGAATTTCGAAAAATCATAACTTCCTTCAAAATTGAGTTAGCGACTTTTTGAAAAATGTAAAATGTGATTCTCGTCGAGCACTATAACTCCACTTCAGAGTGCAAGTTGATCGGAAAAAACAACTTCTTGAAAAATTTGGAAAACGATTTTTTAGACACAAAAAAATGGACGTACTGAAAAAAATTCTCCGTTTCCCCGAGATAAGTTTAGATTCGAAATCTTCGCAAATTTTTAATACGGACACTAATTTTTTTCGAAAATCGAAGGATGGTATGTTTCTTTTTTGAGCGGGAAATGAAATTTCCGCGTATTTTTGGACACGTGTCTTTTGAAAGATTGCAAAACAAGTGGCAAAAGTTTGAGCTATTTTCACGAGATCTAGGGTATATTGAAGGTGACAAATTTTTTGGCATTGTTCATTTGTCCCAAAACGGGCTTTTAGGCGTTTCCTGGCTCTAAGGCCGGCTCTAGAGTATCTCAATTCCCAGATCAGAGACCTCCGGTTTGGCTTTAAAAAACCGCAAAATTCTTCTAAGCGAAATTCATCTTTTTTTCACAAAGATCTGATCAAGTATACTGTTAAAAAACTTTTTTTTGAGAAATTTTGAGATATTTTTCGAGGTTTTTCAAGTTTTTTTTAACAGTATACTTGATCGACGAGGACGACCTAACGCAAGATGGAAAGATCTCTTCATGCGAACTGTCGGACCCACTTTTCTGAGACAAGCAAGAAGTCATGAATGGCCTGCCATGCACAACAAAGCCTACTCTTGATAAATATGTTAAAAATGAAATGAAAATGAACTTGAAAATAAAAATCTCGTGAAAATAGCTCAAACTTTTGCCACTTGTTTTGCAATCTTTCAAAAGACACGTGTCCAAAAATACGCGGAA
>LS486453.1:41893-62475 GCA_900490705.1 Pristionchus arcanus
AAAAAATACTGAAAGTACTATCTGTTCCGCTCTTTTTAACTGCGTTATCGGTTTATTTTTAAAAATTTTATTTTTCGAGTACGATGGTGTTGAAGTGGGCGCACTTCGTCAAAAACAGCAAAATGCGTTTCACTAAAACGGTCATAACTTGCTTCAAAAAATAGATAGAAACATTTCCAAAACAGAAAAATAACCGCACGATATCCCTCTAAAACTTCGATAATTGGTCATCATTCTCCGTCGTCTTCCTGATGCGGGGCGGTCACTTGAGTGATAACTTTGAATAACTCTCGAAATAGGAAAGAGTCCAAAAATCGCCGCGGTAAATTTTTAGTACCTACCCATAGGTACTTGTAAAAAAAATTTCAGCGAATTTGACAGAGGTTTACAAAAAAGGAGTCGACTTAAGTGAAAATAGCCAAAAATCGATTTTCGAATTTGTATGTTCCTGAACTTGAAAATGGTTGAGATAAGTTCCATGTGTACGAAAAATTGAAAAAAATTTATTTTATTTTATTTTCGCCCATAAATATTGTCTTGGACCCCTTAAACCCTATTTTAATTGGAATTTTCATTGTTCAATCTATTTACCATTATGTTTCCTTATTTTGAATGAAATTATGTGTTCTATGTGATCATATCGACGTATTTGTACAAATACAATATTGTGGAAACATACTTGACACAATGCCAATCCAAAAAATGTGCAATATCATTTAATTTTTGCATTTAACACCAAAGTTCTGAACATGATTTTCAAATGCAAGTTGGCAGTTCCGACGCTATTTATTTCTCAAATAAAGCAATTTTTTTCAATGTATATGTTGAAACTAATATTGTTCCCACTTGAAATTCCCAATAGCACCTGGAAAAAAATATTCCAGGCGAAGCACGTGGATTTCACCAGTGGTATTTGATCGTTCGGATCTCGTTTTGATTTAAATCCGCACGCGAATTTTCGAATGTCCCATTTTATTTTCTCGCTTAGCACCTTTCTGTTGCTTCTATGACGCTTTCACTTTCGTTCATTGCTTCTTGACTCGTTGTAATCGTGAATCGGGACAACACATATCTAAGAGAGAGCAGACGACGAGAGGGTAAGATAACGAGCGGACAAGCGACCTTCCACGAGGGAATGGATAACGAAAGTGCTACTACGTTCATTTTGTCTATATTTATTCCTATATTTATTATATTTATTTATTCCTTCTGCGATTGCAATTCTGTTTCCATCAAATCACTAAATTATTACCGCGCTAACGCTAAAAGTGTAAATGTTATTACAGATGACTAAGGTGAAAGTGAAGAAAAGCGGTGTGCTCAAACTTCAAGGCGATATTTTAGTTGGAGAAATGGATAAGGATTTACGGCCGTGTGAGTTTTTATGATTTTGATGACTGGTTGAATAGGTTTTTGGTTTACAGTGACTGGATGTGGTGAATCTATTTGGAAGCATTTCAATTTGACGAAAGAACATTTTCTTGGTAGTCAAACATTGGAAGATGGTGATATTCGAGTAACCTCTACTATCAAAAAACCCGCAATCGAAGATGCTAAAAAGAAGAATAAAGGCCGATTCTTTCGAAAGAAAGAAGAAGAAGAAGAAGGAGATGGCTCATTCACTGGTTGCTACCTTTTAATCACAGAAGGGTGTTTAACAATTTCATTTCCAGCAATTCTCTTCATAGCAATGCCAATGTTGGATACTATGCTACCAAGTGATCTAAATACAATCCTTAATAAGCTCTACACTAAAATACTGGAAAGAGCTGTGGAGATGAATGCAAAGTCAATTGTGAGTGGCAACCTGTCGGCGTTCGTTATAATTTTTGAAGGTGCTTCCTTTTCTTGGAATTAAGAGCTTTGGAGTGCCAGTAAATGACGGAGTAGATATTGCATTGAATTCAATTCATAACTTCCTCGTGACGAACAATTACAAGGTATTTGAAATGCTAGCGTGTTAAACCGGTGGGTAGCAGCGTGTTTAGCTTGTGTTCTTTTAGGAAATGTGTTTGGAAGAGATTTCTTTGTTCACAACAGATGGAAGCTTATCAACTCTGGCAACCAATCATGAAATTTACAAAGCTCCAGTAATGAGTGGAAGTATGTTCTTTTTGTTTTATTTCTATTGATGTTTATTGATAAATTTATATCCGTTTTAGAGCTCCCTCAGCAAGATGCACCTGATCCAACCAGGTAGCATGACGTGCGATCTTTTAAATTGATTATGTGGTATTGTAGGTATTGGTCTTGCGTGGTCTATCGTATGCGAAATACATCCAATGTGTGCGAGTCAGGTGCTGTACATGGTCAATGTGGTGGACTGATGCAGAGGTGATTCTTTTCAAGGTAAATGGTCTAACAAATCTTTAGTCTCTCAACGATGACATTCGTCCCATCCATCGTCCCATCTGATGATACCTCTATGAATCAATTCTTTGGAGCTGCTCATGAAGCTGATTTAATTATGTGTAGACTCGGGGAATTTTCCATCGACTGGTCGAGTCAAGTAAGCCGTAAAAAATATGAATAAATAATGGTTGCTTCGAGTCTTCGTTCGGCCTTGAAATATGCTCCAACCATCTTGATCGAATTTCTCGGAACTGGCGCAATTCTTCAAATAATGTGAAGCTTCGTGAAAGTAGGCCAATATGTTCCTTTCCAGAACATCATGGTGTGAGAGGTAGACCCAGAGACCCACGCATCTTTAGTAAATGCCATGATTCAGGAGCTCCTCTTCCATTTCTCAGAAACAAGCCTGCCAAAGTAATGAAGATTGACGCTATTCGTTGGATGAAGAAAAAAGGGACCGTTATGGACATAGGACTCCGTGAGTAGTAAAATTATCAATCATTCATTAAAATGTTTTCAACATAGAAATCTCCTTTTTTTCCAGCCATTTGCGACGCCGACAAAGAATTCTTATTGAGTGCGGAGTTTGATGAGCAAGCTTGTAGTCAAAATATTCATGAAATCGAGCCGATGGAGTTAGATCATGGAGGGTTTGATTTCATGGATTCTCTTGCGGAGCAGATGGATGAAATGCCGAAGATTCCCGAGAAGACTCCAAGTACAGCTGAACCAATTGTGAAGGATGCAGCTGTCGATCTACTCAAGAAACTGAAATGCAAAAACATAACCAGAAAGAAGGTGTGTTTAGAATATTATCTTATTTTATCTTTATTATTATTAGGATTGGAAATATCTCACTCCACGACAGCAGAGGAATAAGATTTCTAATGTGAGGATTGCAATGGATGCCATTTGCGAGATCGTTGCTCCAGAAGCCAAGGATGAGTTGAAAGAGTTGGCACTTGGAACAAAGAGCAAGCACGTTAGTCAATGTACATAGTCTGAAAACATGATGAATCATTTTCAGGAATGTGATCAAATGCTGCCATTCAAGAAGCTACTCACAGAAGCAGCCGACCTCTACGATAGAACAGACTCAAAAATTCATCGTCTATTCATTCTGTCATCAGTTGCTTCTCTCGAACTTCCCCTCGTACGATTTGTGCATTGTTCTTAACGTAAAGTATTATCTTAGCTACAACAATTCTTCAACGGACTGACGCCATACATGCACAAGAAAGCACGACGCGTCGTCTGCAATCCAATTGTGAGTACTGAGATTCGAATCTTACGAGGACGATATGAAGAAGCAAAGGTGGATCGTCTACTTGGATTTCTACTTGGGTGAGCAATTTCTCAAAATTTACGCTCAATTAAATTTTAAATCAACAGTCCATTCATTGTTCTGAATCTTCCCTTCGATGAGAGAACAGAGAAGATGGACGACGGATCAATATCTCATCTTCCCAACTATATGCGTCTTCAAACGATTGATGAAGTTTATCGGATGTACAAGCAGGTATTAACAGAGAGATCAGTATGATGTTGTTCTCATAACTGTGATTTATTAATTTCAGTACCTCATGGAGGAAGATGAGAAGGAAATGTTGCTGAAGGAGACGACCGCCAAGTTCATCATCAAATTAGTTGCTCCTACTCGCCGCAAAAATCTGACTTGTGTCGATGAAAAAATCGCAGATGGCATGCGGGTTTGATTATCTTGGATTAAAACACTTTTGTAAAATAATTCCAGGCATTCGATGATCTATTCGAAATGATCTCTGAACTTGAAAGAAAAGGGTTTCTTCTGAAGGATTCTTCTGTCAATCTGAGAAAATTATTCCAGCATTCGAAATCATATTTGCGAGGCGATTTCAAGGTTTGTTAAGTTTAAATAATATAGTCTATCCAGATAAAATTATAGGCGCACATCCAGAAGTTCAGTTCGTGTGCCGATCATTGCGCAAGCTTCGCGCTCTCGGATCCAAACGAGCCGAGATTGGCGATTGACTGTTCAGTCGGGCCGCATGCACATAGTCATGACACACTGTGTGACCGGTATGACAAAAATACAACACTACACATACTCAATTTCAGATGTGAGTTGATCCATTCGGCAATCGATGAATTGAGAGAAGCTCTTGAGAGTGCAGAGGATGCAACATGTGGATTAGAAAGGTGAAAATTGTGCTGACTGTCTGAGCTAATGTTCTATTTGCAGTGAACACTTTCATTCGAGGTGTGAAGAACTGGATGTATGCAAAGAAGCAATAGAAGAGATGAAGCGCCATCTCGTGAGAATAATCATCTATTGAATTTCGTGATGATAAAATTGCAGATCAGAGCAGCAGTCTCTCATGGAGAGCGTGCAGAGTTCGTGGATCAGCTCAAGGAGGGGGTGGCACTTGTCACTCTCGACTGGGCTCAGAAATTGGAGCCTCTTCATGGGAGGGAGAAGCAGTCGGACTACTATGCGAAAACCGGTATCTCCTACCACATATCGCATGCGCTGACTGTTATCAACGGACAGTATGCAGAGCATCTCTCTGTACACATTGCTGGACCAAGCGTTCCGCAGGTTATTTATAAATATTATGACAAATTTCTTGAATGTAGTATGACAGGATGGATGTGCTGTCTCCTTGATCGTCGAGTCTTTTCTATTGGAATTAAAAGAAATGGGAATCACTTCATGCATCATCAGAAGCGACAACGCTGGTAGGCCTAAAAAAAATGATTTTTCAAAAAAACTTTTTTAGGCTGCTACAGGAATGGATCGTTAATGTGCTCGCTCATCCAGATGCAGGAGAAGATTGGAATCAAGATTGAAGGCCTCCTGTATTCAGAAGCCCAAGCAGGGAAATCGGCGTGTGACCGAGGTTCGTTTTCCGTAATTTTTTTCAACTGAATTGCCGAAACCATTCCTACATTAAGGTTCCGCGAGTGTGAAGAGAAAGACGAAAGATGTCGTCACAACAACTCGATCGAAGGTTGATACGAAGGAAACATTTTTCGCTGCATTGACGACAGGCAAATTGCTCAACGGAGTCTCTATCCATCTCTGCAATATTTCATCAGTGAAGAATGTGCGATCAACGATCACCAATATTACTTCGTATTCAAGCTTTTCCTTTGAGGTAATACAAAATGTTAAAAATAATTGTAACCAATTGAATATTTCAGTCCTCTGCAATCCGTCTTCGTCGACACCGTTCGATCGGAGAAGGAATTCTATTCGATTTCAAGAAGCTACAACCTTGCGAAGGAACGATGACAATTTCAAAAACTGGAGGATACACTGTGAATACTGGAGATAAGTTCTGGATGACTAGAACTATGACAGAAGAGAAGGAGAAAGATCCTTCAAATGAACAGACTTCTGATATTCCTGCTCATTCAATATCTCGTATGCTGCCATGCCCTGATGAGAGTTGCATTGATGAGTTCATATCCTTCCGAGAATTGGAGAAGCACCTTCTCCGTGATAAACATAATCGTGCGGAGCTGGAGCGCAAGACTCTTCATGACTATTGTGCTAAGACAATCTCAAGTTCCATGGACACTCATTTCTCGATTGCCACGGCTCAGCACAAGATTGCGATTCAGAACTCAGTTCACAATGGACTGACTGATCTTCCTGAAGGCTGGGCACTCCGAATCACTAAGAAGCCTAATAAGGATGATGAGCCAGCAAGAGAACTCATTCGACAGTATTTCAAAAAGAAGAGAGATGATAAAAAGAAATGTAATCCTCATGAGGCCGAGTTGCACATGAAGACGATGAGGAAGCCTGGAAGTGGATCACTCCTTATCTCTCCAAAGAATAGACTGAGCATCTCACAGATCAAATCACTGATTAATGGATTGCTTAGGAAGGAGTATGAAGAGGAGAATAAGACTGTGAGTCTGAAGAACAAGAAGAAGGAAGAAGAAGAGGAAGAAGAAGAGGAAGAGGATGATGCCGAGACAGATGATGAGGAAGAACTGGACCAGATGGTCAGAGATGCATACAAGAAGTGTGGTGCAAATGATGAGGAGGATATGGATTCAGATTCGAAAGAGGAACCTCTTCCGAAGCATAGAAGAAAGAACTAAGAATGTTTCATGTTCATGTATCTCACCTTATTTGAAGATAAAATACGATTCTTAAGATTTGGATATATCAAATGCTGCATGAACATAATTTTAACTAAAAAATTGTTGGTCTATTCTTTGGAGAGATAAGGATTTTTGTTATAAGGAAAGAAGCACCAGTAAAAATAACTAACAAAATCAATGAGATAATCTCTAGTTTCGATCTTGTGATCACTGGTGAAATCCACGTGCTTCGCCTGGAATATGTTGTTTTTCAGGTGCTGTTGAGAATTGAGGTATTATTTTCAACATATACATTGAAAAAATTGCTTTATTTGAGAAATAAATAGCGTCGGAACTGCCAACTTGCATTTGAAAATCATGTTCAGAACTTTGGAGTTAAATGCAAAAATTAAATGATATTGCACATTTTTTGGATTGGCATTGTGTCAAGTATGTTTCCACAATATTGTATTTGTACAAATACGTCGATATGATCACATAGAACACATAATTTCATTCAAAATAAGGAAACATAATGGTAAATAGATTGAACAATGAAAATTCCAATTAAAATAGGGTTTAAGGGGTCCAAGACAATATTTATGGGCGAAAATAAAATAAAATAAATTTTTTTCAATTTTTCGTACACATGGAACTTATCTCAACCATTTTCAAGTTCAGGAACATACAAATTCGAAAATCGATTTTTGGCTATTTTCACTTAAGTCGACTCCTTTTTTGTAAACCTCTGTCAAATTCGCTGAAATTTTTTTTACAAGTAACTATGGGTAGGTACTAAAAATTTACCGCGGCGATTTTTGGACTCTTTCCTATTTCGAGAGTTATTCAAAGTTATCACTCAAGTGACCGCCCCGCATAAGAATGACGACGGAGAATGATGACCCAATTATCGAAGTTTTAGAGGGATATCGTGCGGTTATTTTTCTGTTTTGGAAATGTTTCTATCTATTTTTTGAAGCAAGTTATGACCGTTTTAGTGAAACGCATTTTGCTGTTTTTGACGAAGTGCGCCCACTTCAACACCATCGTACTCGAAAAATAAAATTTTTAAAAATAAACCGATAACGCAGTTAAAAAGAGCGGAACAGATAGTACTTTCAGTATTTTTTTCAGATTTTTTGGAATTTTTGATTTTCCACTTCCGCGGGCCTCTCACAGTGGTCGATTCTCTCGCGATCCCTCTCATATGAGGCCGTTTGCGTAAGAATCGAACAAGGGCTGGCACAGGACAAAAATGCCAATTCTCTGAAATGTTGCTATTTGGGGTTCTTGGGGGTGCTGATGAAGATGGGCACTTTCATTTTGCTCGTAGTGCACTCGTTGGCTCCAGATGACGTCACGTCGAAATCCGTTTTCTTGGAATATCTCTGCACTCAGTAACTTTATTTTTATGAAACTTTGGCACAGGTTGTGGAATTGGATGGCGATCACGCCTGTTTTAGAAATTTTTTGATTTTTTAATGAATAAAGTTGTAAAATGGAACTTTTCGGGGAGGCCCGTGCACCCAGCGAGAGTAGGACAGATCGGATCGGAATGACGAGACGATTTCAAATCTGTTTTAAAATTGATTCTAAGTGGTGCCCATAACGAGAAAATCAACTTATAGTGTTACTGGCTTGTAAGTAAATCTTACCATCCTTCTCCTTGTTGACTTCCGATCTTTCATCGATCCGCCTCTCCTTCCCGAGACAGGCGAGAGAGCATGGGGAATAGAGAGAGTGCAGAGTGTGGGAAGGGGTCAGGGTGGAGAGACTCGGGTAGATCAAAAGATCGGAAGTCAGCAAGGATAAGGATGGTAAGATTTACTTACAAGCCATGTACACTATAAGTTGATTTTCTCGTTATGGGCACCACTTAGAATCAATTTTAAAACAGATTTGGAATCGTCTCGTCATTCCGATCCGATCTGTCCTACTCTCGCTGGGTGCACGGGCCTCCCCGAAAAGTTCCATTTTACAACTTTATTCATTAAAAAATCAAAAAATTTCGAAAACAGGCGTGATCGCCATCCAATTCCACAACCTGTGCCAAAGTTTCATAAAAATAAATTTACTGAGTGCAGAGATATTCCAAGAAAACGGATTTCGACGTGACGTCATCTGGAGCCAAAGAGTGCACTACGAACAAAATGAATGTGCCCATCTTCATCAGCACCCCCAAGAACCCCAAATAGCAACTTTTCAGAGAATTGACATTTTTTGTCCTGTGCCAGACCAATCCAGATTTGCTCGATTCTTACGCAAACGGCCTCATATTGTTGACATATGCCACCCAAGATTGCGAAATAAGGAATTTTCAAATGCTGAAAATTATTGTCAATTTTGCTCAGGGGATGCTCTAAATACGTTTTTATTAAAATTTCCTGGAAATTGGAAGAGAGTAGAACTCGAAAAAATCAGATACCAAACAATTCACTTTCGTGAAAGTTGTCCTCCAGGTGAACTTTGGCTTCCCAGAGCCGCTGTCACGGGGTAGGGTCTTAGGTCATATTTTTCCTACATAGTACCCAATATGTAAATTCAGAATCCACTTTCTGTAATTCTGTTCTGGGGTATCCGCTATATGCCAGAATTGCAAAAGTGATTTTTGACCTACTTTTCAATTTTTTTCTCCATGAAGAATGTGTCCAATCGTCTTTTTGTGGTCAAAAAATTTCTTAGAATATTTTTCCGAAAATTTTGGGCTATTTGTCATATTTGTAAGTCAACTGAGAGCTGAGATACGTCAGAGCCGGGCACAGGGCCGGATAATACCTAAAAGCCGGTTTTGGGACAAACGGAAAGCTCAGAAAAATTTCTCGTCCTCTATATAGTCTATATAAATTATCTTGACCTCATAGCTAAAACTTTTGGCAATTGTGCAGTGGACTCCTGCAGTCTCTCAGAAGACGCGTGCTATAGAGAAAAAGAAGCAGTATGAGGAATCACCAAAGGAGCAAAGGATCAACCTTAGTAGTAATGATGTGGCACAAATATCGCTGGGTAACTTGCAGCATGTTTCGCACCAAAAATATATTTGATGGTTTATGCAGTTGAGAGCATCACTGCGAATGCATCTACGCGATATTTGTAATTCTTTCGAGGCACAGATCTCGCTAGATGTGGCAAGTTGCTCAATTTAGGAAAATTATCAAGAGTACGAGAATCAAATCGTTCTCAGCTCATCTGGCTGGAGATATCAGATTAGCATGGAGCCTTAATCATGCGGGCAACATTTCTATAGCCTCAGTACGACAAAACTTGTTCGTAAAATGAGGGATAATTCTATTAAATGGCGATGCACGTGCGATGGATATAATACGAGGATGGAGCCGCAACCATGCGATCGAAATTTGAACAGATTCAGAGTGGCAGCAGAGCTCATCGAATAAGCGTAATTGTAAGATTCTTCGATACGATTCATGAACTAGCATGGATTATCCATTCGATCTAACGAGGATGGGACTACAATCACACGAGCGGAAACTTCAAACAGGTTTACTACGACAGAACCGTTGATAAAGTAAACGAAATTGAATTATATCCACAGATTCAAGAAATCATCGCTAATAAATTCTTCGAGCTAGATATTAGGTGAGGCTGATGCAACAATCACGCGGGCGGCAAATTCAACAGGTTCGGAGTTACTAGCAAACACCATACGCAAATGACGTCATTCATCGAATAACAACCACTCCCTCGTCCTTTCTAACCCCGCTCCTAACCGCATTCTAGAATCAATTCAGTCGCTGAATGAGCGAAAATACTGAGGGAGATTCCCGTCTGATAACCTGACAGGCAGTCTCTCGGTCTCTTCATTCCACCTGCTCTCTCGCCCCCTCTCATCGAGCTTGCTAATCTCTTATCTCCGCTCATTCCTCTGCAACAATTCCACCCCCTGTCCATCACTTCCAAGAATATTGGGATGGTTCCGTTAGAGAAATGGTCTCTCCATTCCGCACACTCTCTCGCTGATCAGACAGAGCTAGAGAGCACGCAAAATTAGGAGTGCAATTTCCCGGCCATCCGTAGAATATTGACAGGTTGCGGGAATCGTGTTGATAACACCGCCAATTCCACGGACTTTGCACTCTCTTGCATTACGCAACGAAAATAAACGCAACAAGGAGAACAAAGATTGATCTGTCGTCAATTGGATTGATAGCAAGGAGTACCTAACCAATTCGCAGTTGGAAACTTGACCAATAATACCAGAATTTAGTTATATTGTTAGAACAAAACAAGTAGAAGTTGACTCACAAACCAGAATAACTATTTGCGGAACAAGACATTTTTGAGTACCGTCAAATCGCACTAACCAAATCGAGAGAGACTTGAAACAAATCGACATCAGTACAATTCGTAACTCACTGTTTATGTCACTCGCCCATTGCTCATCAGGAGACTCTCGCACTAACCGAATCATTCAGTGATTCATCTCGCATTCCACGCGATATATCTCACTCGCGCGTCTAATAATCGTCTAATCGGGAACGCCTTCTTTCCCTCAATGTCCCCGCATCTTCAATCTACATTATCTGTCATCATTCAGAGAACCGAGAGATCATTTCAATGAAGAGAAACAGACGATCCATCGTCACATTCCGCTCAATTTACACACCCTTCCTTCTTTCGTGAGACTGATTCAATTCCGATTAGATCGTTTGAGCGAGCGGAATGAATGAGCTAGAGCAAAAACTGCTCGGAACGGGGTCAAACGGGACGATTGAAAAGAAGCAGCAATGCTATCGGCTCTCCAGTTTGCCTTATCTCTCACCCATCTGAGAAACGAAAGAGCATTGCAAAATTATAGAGAAAAGCGATCGTTCAAAAGAAGTGAACGGAAAAGAAAGAAGAAGAACAAGAATAATACGGACAATGATCGGAAGAAACGAGAAGAAACGCAAACTCTGATCATTATGATGAGCGGGAAAGAGCAAAAGAGAATCACGAGAAATGATCGCCCATTTTCTCGTCTCGCTCTAATCACTATCTCCCTTTTCCCTTATCTCTCACTCGCTCTGACCGACGAGAGAACGCACTTTCGCACTAAACAGACCCAGAGTGCAGTCCCTCATTCTCTTTCCCAACCCCACAAACGCAGTAATTTCGGTGTAACTGCCCTCTAAAGGGAAACCGCAACTAAAGTGTCAGTTTCCATTCGATTCAAACATTCAACCTTCTAACCTAGACGAATTCAGGTTGAAATGCGATGGATAGCGAAAGAAAAAGAGGGTAGGCGAATAAAGAAGAGGGAAGAGGGAGGGTGGATGACACACCGCGTGTGACTCAGTATCCAGTGTATCTCTCGCTGTCTGGTCCCTCTCTGACCTCCCTGATCTCTCCTCCCCTCTCTCGTTCTCGTAAACCATCTTCTCGTATTTCCGTTTACAAGAAACCCATCAGGTGATGAGCACCCCGAGGGAGCGAATAGTCTCTCTTTATCATACTTGCCCTCTCGTCGATCAGACAGCGCGAGAGATCATGCTAAATCGAGAGAGCCCCTCTCTTTTCTCATTCTCACCCAGAAAAAGATGCGTACAAAGGAGCGAGGAAGATGTCGTAAACCTCTGGTTATCCCTTTCTCAGAAGAGGCGGACAAGGAAGAGAAAGGGAGGGATGAATAGAGGTCAGAAATCTCCGTTGCTGGGTTAACGGGTAGCCGTACAATAGCAGGGATCCGGGTGTACTACATGTGTTTGATCTATCTCAGATCACATCAGATCTCGATGAATGGGAGTGAATAGAGGGAATTGAACCGCCCCATTATATTCGGGAACCAGAAGTCCGTCAACAATAACACATGTACGATCTATTTGACGCGCGCACACATACCAGCGAACCAGTGCCGAAATATACAAGGTATACTGCTACGAAAGTATTATTTGATTGCAAACGAGAGCATTTGCTTCATAATCAATTGAAAGAACGCGCCGAAAACGCGAATTCACAAAAGTTACTGACCCGGAGAATCGGCGTTGCACGCATGCTTGATAGCCATAACTTTGAACCAACTTGCAGTCTGCGTCCGGGATATGCGCGAAAAAAAGCACTACATGAGTGCATGCGAAATACACAGTCCGTGTCATCTTCAAGGAAGCGGAGCTGATCGATGACAACGCTCGGATCTACACTCTTCGTCTACAGCGTACTGTTCGCTTTCAGAGCGGCGAGATATCACTCGAAAAGATCAATTTCTTGCCACTATCGCGTCCGCGAACGGAACAGAAAAAGCGGCTCGCGCCGAGACGAAGAAAAGAAAAGAAACGGAACACGCCGTCTCATTGTTCTCTCCGTTCTCACTTCTTTCTGCGATCGAACGAGGAAGCGGAAGCCTCGTTGATTCGTAATAGAAGAAGCGGACAGTGTCGAACGGTGGAGAATCAGGATTCGATATTGAGATAATAAGTACTAAAGTTAGTTAGCCAACGCAAACACTATTGCGCAAACTTGGATCTCCAACTTTGTATAGGAAGGATGAAACCGAAATACAACTTGAGAATCGCAGATCTCGCAGAGAAGTCAAAGAATGTTGATGGACTGTAGATCATATTTTTATTCAAGAAACTATTACTACGTGAAGACCTCTCGTCTTGTATGGTGCAAGTGAAACCTAGAAAACGCGTGACTGCCACAACATGAAATGTGCTTAAAAAACGCCTACGCGAAAGATCTGCGCTTCCCAATTCGATTACCTATCAAGCTACCGTACCCACACAGTGGAATGCACGGAATCCTGGAGGGAAGTGGATCAAGCTACCGTAATCTCGCCGTCCCATCGCTGCTAGAGGCGTTTCGCATGAGGGAATTTGGAGCGAACGGGAAGAGGAAAAGGAGAAGGAGGGGAACTGGGGTGACTAATTCAGCCGATAGAGATCGCCAGTGATCGCTTGTAGGGGAGAGTGAATGCAGTGCGCGCAGCTAGCTAGCGAAATTTCAAAAACGTCGTCAGGAGCTCAAAAATTAAAATACAACGATCTACGTGCACATCGCATTAATTACGAGCGTCATAGATACTGTAGTTGGCCGATAACCAATACTCGACTCATCGACAGCTCATTCGTGAAATAAACAACTTTATCTTTGGTTAGCTTATAACATCGAGAAGCCAATACAAATTACTCGTAAAGGAAAAAAGCAAAGGTCATCCCGTTAATCAAGGCGACTAATTATCAGACACTCGTACAATATCATAATATGCGTGAATGAATCATTGAATGAGAACTCCCAATGGAAGAGTCTTGAATTGATCATATCCATCGAATCGGACTGTTGCCATTGTATCCGCGACGATTGAGAGCACCGTTGCAGGATAGAACTGAACAACAACATTATTTTTTGGGCCCTTCTCCGATTTTTTGGCCCAGCCTCTTCTCGCAGAGTATCCCCTCCCTATCATTCTCATTTCCTACCCCTTCACATTCTGAGCGCCCTGTTTTGGGCACAAGTAAATTATACATTGTCCTATTTTGATCACCGTAAAATATTTTTTTTTAAAAAGAGAGAAACTAACATTTCCATCGTCCCACGGTGCTTTCACTTTGCTTCCTGCTTTGATATCATTTCCTCTTCCTCCTCCAATCTTCATTCCTTCCATTCCTCTATTCAATCCATCCACACAAGGGAAATCAATATCACTCATCAATGATGGAATCTTCTCAGATCCATTTGATTGTTCTCCTCCCTGTCTTCCTCCTCTATTGATTCCATTCCCACCTCTTCTTCCACTTGTGAATCCTCCTCTATCCCCTCTTCTTCCATCTCTTCCTTCTCCACTATTTCCAATCGATCCTCTATTCCTTCCTCTTCCATTACCGTATCCTCCCTGATCTTCAGAAGGTATTCGACGATCATCTCTACCGTATCCTCCATCCCTCATCGATTGACTTCCTCCTCGTCCTTCTCTATTCCCTCTTCCACTACTTGCTCCTCTTCCACCTCCATTGAATGATCCTCTTCTTTCTCCTCTATCACTCTTCCCTCCTCTATCAATTCTATTCCCATATCCTCCTTGTCTTCTATCATCCTCTTCATTTCTCTGCCCATATCCATCCTGTCTACCGTATCCTCCTCTTCCATTATTCTTTCCTCCATCGAATCGCCCTCCTCTTCCTCCTCCTCTCTCTCTTTCATTTGTCACGGGAGGTTGTGGTGGGAGAGTGACTGTAGTAGATGGAATAGAAGGAGCGATTCCCTCTCCAAGGAAGGAGGAAAGAGTGATTCCTTGAGCAGGACGAGCGAATTCAGAGGGAACCTGCAATTGAAAATATTATCGTATCATTCAAATGCTCTGCGGAGACACTACGGTGAAACGATTAGGCACAAAAGCAAGGACCGGAGACCCCTCAGTAAAATTTGGGAATGAACGATATGAATCGGAATACGCGGAACGGTTTATTATTTTACGATATGTGATTATTCTCTTTTTCTCACATTACTAAACTTGTTGACACTTCTCTGATTTTTGGCCCAACCTTTTCTAGAAGTTTTCCTCCCCTATAATTCTCATTCTCCGACATCGGAGCGGTCGTAGCCGGGGCAAAAAAAAAACAATTTACTTACATCAGCTTCATCATCACTATCTCTCCTTCCTCTTCTTCGTCCTTTCATTCCTCTCTTCTCTCTTCCTTCTTCTTCTTTCTCTCCTCTCTTCTTCATCTTTGCTTTCATTTGTTCTATCTTCGCTTCCTCACTCAATCCTCCTTTTGGTGCATCCACTTTCACCTCAAAACGAATGATTATTAACCAATCAATGTTTCCAATCGGACCCCCAGTCAGACACCGTAGTACGAACGTACCCCGAAAAAGAGCGATTTTTCCACTTTTAGCCACCGAAAAAAACTCTCTTGTAGCCCCCAAAAACTGTCGTTTGTGGTTCATCCCCTCCTCTTCTTATTCTCACCTTCGCAAACTTTCTTTCAGCAGCTTCAACAGCGTCCAATTTCTCTTTCCTTGTCTTTTCAAATGTATCTTCTCCTCCCTCTTCTCCCTTCTCCGTAGCACCCTGATAGATTCAATCATTAACACAAACCACAAAACGTATTCACTCTTCATCTTTAAATCGTTCTAATTACAAAACATACCTTGATTACATCATTCACTTTGAAGTTCTTCGTATTCTTAATTGCATCTGCATTATTATCTCTCTTTCCGAATGAAATCCATTTAGGTGCATCTTCTCCATTCTTTCGTCCCAATCCCTTCATTGAATTCTGAAATTAACTATTATGGAATGAAAGGCGAACTCAATCAATAATTAATGGCGAATATTGACTTCCTCGACAACTAAAAGCTAACGAGATCCCACCCCTTGACCCGTGTATGAAGATCCCAATCCCCTCCCTAATGATGGTTCCTCCTGCAGGCACATTGCCTTGATGTCAGGATAAAATTATTAAAGAATTAAAGTATTAAAGTATTGACCTTCTCGATACTCCATCTTTCGATGAGTCTCTCCACTCTTCCTCCAATCACGATTACATTAGATGGAGTGAGGATGATGAATTGTCCTTCTACTCTCACGTCTCCTTTCAGAAGAATCTTTGTTCCCCATGGCGTCTTATCCTCACTACAATAACATATTCCACCACCATCTTTATATCCCTCTTTAGAGTTCGAAATACGGGTAGTCGCCTCTTCATTTCACACGGTCTCTCGTCACTCTGACCGATGAGAGAACACGTGAAATGAAGAGACCATTTCCCGTATTTCGAAATCTGATTCTCATCTCACCTCAATCCATTAATCTTCTCGAATGCTAATCCACTAACAGATTGGTGTCCATCAGTGAGGAATACTCGTAGTATATTGGAGGAAGAGGGCGATTCTCCGAGAGAGGGACGACCACAATCACGAATACGAGTGATCTATTGGTAGTGATTATCCATTGTCAATGTCATTATCATTTAACATTGACTAGTTCCTCTCATGCACGAAAGAGCAAGTCGAAAACTACCTCGAATTATTCTATTTCCAAGGCCTTTTTCATAAACACACCCGGTTTTCGAAGAATTTTGTGACCTAACTTTTCATGTAAGATCTCAATGTTATCTCCTTACCTGCATTACAATAGGTCCCTTCAATAATCCTGAATTCTTATCCATCTTATCCTGTAGAGAAGGAAGACCGAATAACTTGAGATCAAACTGAAGCCATTCTGCTTTTTTACGAATACTCTTTATCTTTCCACACTCACATTCACAATTCGAGTCTCCAATTTCTTCGCATCCTCAGGAGTGTCATCCAATAGTTCTTGCAACGCATGATCTGATACATGCCAACCAGGAGAGAGTGATGGCGGCATCTGAAGCATCTTATCCATATGATACAGTTGTAAATCAGATCTACCGGATTGAACGGCTTGATAGGACACTAATCCAGAGAGGAATGCGAGGAATCCCGGAGGGAAGTGGATCAAGACACCGTAATCTCGCTGTCCCATCGCTGCTAGAGGCGTTTCGTATGAGGGAATTTGGAGCGAACGGGAAGGGTGAGAGCGGGAAGGGAGGAGGAGGGGAACGGTGGTGACTAATTCAGCAGATAGAGATCTCTTGCAGTGGATGGGGGGATGCAGTGCGCTCTGCTTGCTAGCGAACAGATATGTATAACGTGTGAAAACGGACTATTGCTCAAATGAAGATCTTTCATCTTGTATGATGCGAGTGAAACCTAGAAATAGCGTCCCTAGTGTTTACGTAAAATACCTTCCTCTTTTGAAGCACTCTTTCATTGTTAACGGATGTAGGGTGAACAAATTGAGATAATGCAGGGATGGAGTCCCTATTAAAGGTGTTCCACCAAATAAGCGATAAAAATGAGAATTTCAATGCCAGCCCTCAGGGAAAAACCTACATTCCTTACATTCCATTTTGTACGCACATTCAGATATATTCGAGGTGGGAAATATGAACCGATTCAAGGACTTCGGTATCACTTACATTAGAAATCTTTATCACTGCGAAGAATTAAACGTGTCAGTTAACGTCAAAATTATGATATTCAAACACTCGCTACCGTATCTCTCAAACCAAACAACCAGGAACAATCGATCAACGGAACTTAAAACACGCGTGAAAATACAACAAATGAACCATGTTACAGAAGGGGAATTAATGAAAACATCTCAACAGCTTAGTTTTATAATCAGCACCTAAATAGTTATCCTTAACAAAATCTAATCGATTTTTGCACTGCGCCTCATCGGCGTCAGCACCCATAGCGGGCCAGCATGGCATCTTGACGCGCTCGATCCGCTGCGGCCTCCTCGCGTACCCGCTTCGACTCTGCCAGCTGCTCATCGATTTCCGACAGTACAGCCGCTTGTCTGGCTGCAATTGCATCATTACTACGTCAGACACTCTACCCAGCTACCCTGATAATACTATGGTTGCAATAATCATGATCAATTATCAGATTAGATCATGATAAAATTATATTATAGACTCCGGAGGAGGGAAACATCTTCACCCTAGCATGTAGCACAAAGCCGCCAATGCGGACAGGAGCGAATGGAAACTAGATCGCCCTGCTCACATAGTTAATTTTTTTCACAAGGGTTATCTGGGATGCATTACCCCCGTCCCACCACTCGTCATATACCAATTCATAGCAACCCAAACTGGTCAGGTTGACTTCGACATCCCCATTCTTTTATCTGTCCAGCCCGAATGCTAACCAAATCGCCCTGCTCACATAGTTACTTATTTTACCCGAATAACCGTACAGCCACTGATGGGCTAGTACCGCTAGTTGGCCGGGGGCTCCGCAATTTTCGATATTTTCCTGTTAGGGGGCTCCGCGAAAAACATTTCAAACAACTAGGGGGCTCCGCAAATTTTCGAAAATTTGTTCTTGGGAGCCCCGCACTCAGATGACCGAGCGGGGATATAGCCCAACAGTGCGTTCAGCCTATTAATATCCGTACTATTAGTCTTCCCGCCACTCAACTTATACCGATTCATCATAACCCAAATTAACCAGGATGACTTCAACAGGTCATTTCTTTTTTCCGCCTCCCTTATCTCTCATGTATGCTGCTAGCATGGTCCACATTCTTTTAGTCTCTTCTCTTCTACACGACACTGGACCATTGTTATGAACCCATTGTAGTATCAACATTTTTTTCAAACTTCCCGGAGGCCAAATACTAATTGCCGCAACTAAACACCCTCCATATTTCACATTTCGGTGTAGCCCAAATCCACTTCATCTTTTTCGTTTTTATAAACCCAGTTTCCGATAATTAAGTATGAATACCGTACCTCTACCCGCACCCGCACCCGCAGGACTTCGTGTGCCTTGAGTACGGGGTGAACCTTTACCTTTTTTACCGTACCTCTCCTCGCCTCTCATCCTCCTCCCTCTCCCACAGGTGCGCTTGGGTGTACCCATTGTAGTGTAAGAATTGTACTTTTTTGTAACAACAAGAACAGATATCAATTGCCGCAGTAAAACATCCTCAACCTTTCACAATACGTTGCAGCACAAAACCACCACGTTAATAAAACTTGCCTACTGGGGTACAAAAAATCAATATTCGATCAAACTACCGTACCTCTCCTCTCCTCCTCCTCCCTCTCCCACGGATGGGCGGGCATGGGCGCGGGCGTCCACTCGGCGCCGCGCACGCGCGGATCACGCGGCACGCCCGTTAGCGTCCTTAAAATGTATTTTTTATTTTCAAAATATATATCTTACAATTCCCCACGAAGCCCACATCAATCTATTACACAATAAGTGAAAAATTTCGACCATCCCTTCCTACTGGCTTGAAATGCGGGCCAAAAGTCCTGAAGCCCAGAAAAATCGTAAATCGGACTCTTTTGGAGGGCTAATGGCTATCTAAACAAGTGTTAAGTGTAAGCATCGAATAATCGATAACTACCGTACTCATTCAACGGGGCGGGCGTTTCCAGGTCCCGCAGCGCCTCTCGCTCCTTTCCCCTGTCCGTCTCGCCGTTGAGGGCGTCAAAGAGACCACGCCACGACGGCGCCTTCTCCGTGACGAGAGGGCGACTGCAATGGTGGAATTACAATTATAGACGCAGTCTCATTTTCCACCAGGTGATTCCTTGCGTCAATCTATCCTAGTCAAAATTTAGTACCTCTTCCACTATTTTTCATCCTATATAACACGGATTTCCTGTAAAAGTGTAGCAAAAAGAGCTCTCATTTCCACTAGGAAAAAACTTGTAGTCTCCGATTTCCATGAAAGTTGGTTGGTGGGTACCCTTAGGGGTCTAAAGAAGACCCGTCTACTTGGTTTGGTCAATTATCGATTTTATCGATTTTTTGGCGCCAAAACTTTAAATGATCATAACTTGCTTCATTTTCATCGTACAGCGATCTAAAACATACCATTGAATTGCTCTCGGAATTCTCTACAAACAATTCGAAGTCGCACAATGCGAAAAAAGTTGATCTTTCGCCTCAAAAATCGATAAAACCGAATTTTCGACTATAAAACTATGTTTTTCTCGAAATTTTCCCGTTGACCCAAAAGATTTTATTTTCCCAATCGGTTCTACGGACCCGTTTTAGGGTCACCCTGTATTTCGTTTTTCATAACTCTGGCCTCCGGACCCCGAATTAGTACAGTGGATCAGGACATAGCCGATTTTTTGTGGAAAACACACTTTGCGTCATAACTTGCTTGAAAGTGATCCAATCAAAAAAATCACTTAGACTAAAAATATAGCTCTCGCAGATACAAAAAAGAAAGGTTTACTGCAAATTTTTGATTGGATCACTTTCAAGCAAGTTATGACGCAAAGTATGTTTTCCACAAAAAATCGGCTATGTCCGGATCCACCGTACTAATTCGGGGTCCGGAGGCCAGAGTTATGAAAAACGAAATACAGGGTGACCCTAAAACGGGTCCGTAGAATCGATGGGGAAAATAAAATCTTTTGGGTCAACGGGAAAATTTGAAGAAAAACATAGTTTTATAGTCGAAAAATCGGTTTTATCGATTTTTGAGGCGGAAGATCAACTTTTTTCGCATTGTGCGACTTCGAATTGTTTGTAGAGAATTCCGAGAGCAATTCAATGGTATGTTTTAGATCGCTGTACGATGAAAATGAAGAAAGTTATGGTCATTTAAAGTTTTGGCGCCAAAAAATCGATAAAATCGATAATTGACCAAACCAAGTAGA